>BSBM01002449.1:0-490152 GCA_027924585.1 Larix kaempferi | reverse complement strand
AGTCATATCCTTCTACCCCAGCAAAGTCTTCAACTGAAGTAATACCTACCCCAAAAGTAAGGTGGAAATTGTTAGCAAAAGGAATTTTCAAGAGATCATTGATACTGAAGTAGAAGAGAAAGAAAGAGAAAAGAAGCTGAAGGAATATTCCAAAAGTGATTTGGTTATGTTTGTAAGTGGGAAAGATAAAAAGAAGGAAAATTATCAAGCTCTAGAAGTTCAAATATGTGAGTACAAATTTCATGAAGCAAAAAATGCAGGTGACACTGATAAATTTCAGTCAAGGGATGAAATGTATGTTAAATATGGACAAGACAAGCAAGTGGCCTCATAAAAAAATTTATAAATTATTTCCAAAATTTAGAAGTGTACTTGACTCAGAGATTACTTTGATGACCAATAGAGATACTGCGAAAAATACTTTGAATTTGGCTGTATCATCCAATGAGAAAGTCACATAAATAAAACTGAATTTGCAAAAAATAGCAGTCCCAGATAAAATTCATTTGCACAGGCATACTGGGGAATTCATTTATACATACCTAATGAAGGCCACCCTGAAGGTTTCAAAGCTACATAACCACAGTTAACAGGCTAGAGATTCAGTTGAGACAGGAAAAAACTAAAAACAAAGCTCATCAGTAGCAAATTAAAAGATTGCAGATAGACTTAATGGAAAAAAATGATGGGCTGACAAATGATATGAAAGCAAAAATATTTTAATGGAGAAAGGGAATGTTGTTCAATTACTCAAGAAAAAACTCAAGATCCCAGCAACCTAGTTAATTCAAGCTTCTGAATTGACTGTGTTGGAAAAAGAAAAAGAAAACTTGTCACAAGAATTGGATGATAGTAAAGATAAGTTCCTTAAGTTTGCAGAAAAGGAAGTGAGTTGGGAAAAAGATATATTGAGTCTTAAGACTAAAATTGAAGACCTTAAAGAAAAATTGGGAGATATGGCACAAGAGAAGCAGGGAACTAGTCAAACCAGCAGAGAAGCAAGTACATAAGATTTGAAACAAGCTATGTCTCAAATTAGCTTGAAAGAAGTGGAAATAAAAGAGTTGAAGGAAGAAAAACAAAGATTAGAAGAGGAAAATATGAAAAAATGAAAATGAAATAAAAGAATTGGAAAATAAGAATAAATAATTGGTGGAAAGAAATCAGAGATTCATAAGCCAAGTAACAGGGAAGCTTCCATTGCAAGGATAAAAACACTTGATTTGGGATTCAATCATTAATAAAGCTTCAAAATTCAGACCTTATTAGAATTTTATGAAGACAAAAGAGGCCATAGAACATGACAATTTACCGATTTGCATAACAATGAAAGAAGTTTTGGACAAAAAAACAAAGGATATAGCTCAAAATACTATAAAATTCTTAAATAATTCAACAGAAGATTATTTGAAAGCAATGGCTATTAAAAAAAGAGTAGCAGTCATAACTTGGGAAAGGAGAGTCCTTGGGAAATATTATCACTTTGAGAATGTTCAAGCTAAAGCATAACAAATGAAGAAACCGAAATCAGCTTTCAAAAGAGGATTTGAAAAGCTAATTCAAAAAAGAATTACCATCCTTTTGGAATGAAAATGATGAACTTATTTTACAGAATGAGTATAAGAATTTATAATTTAACATCAGGATGAACCATGAGAAACTTGAATATTTAACTCATGTTCTAACAAGGAAGATCTTGCTAGAGAAACTTTCAGATGATTTCGAAATTCTGAACTAGTTGGCCATGATAGGTGAAAAAATACCTATGATTTCCATTGTGGAGCATGTAGAGATGAAATTTTTGGTCAAAGAAATGACTAGTTGTGAGATACCTTCCACAGAATAATGGAAGATGGTGCAGAAGTACGGGAAAATGAAGTACAACTTGCACACTTGAAGATTCTCGTTCGAGAAAAGCATTGTCAGCAGCTGCGGCCGAAAGAATACATATAGAATTAGCTGTTATTTTGAGAAAGCTCAAATTAGGAAAATGTCGACAAAAATAGATTGTAATAGGTAGTTATGGATATTTATTTTTAGAAAGAAAGAAATTAGGTTTAGCTCAATGAGATTTGATGTATAAATACATATTTTTACAATGTAATAAGGGTTGAAAACCCATGAAAGCAAGTCACTTTTTTGTATCGAGTTACTCCAACTTTAATAAAGACAGGAATGCAGAGTTGAGCATATTTTGCAGAACAAAGATTCTTGTGTTGATCAAAATTACACTCTGTATTTTCCTTTCCTTCATGTGATATGTTGTTTCTTGTAATTCCTTTCCATTATGTTCTTTCTTTCATACTTAGATGAGAGTTAAAATGAATCAGAATTCATATATGTATGCTCTGATTTGTTAGGTCTGAGTATTCACAATTTTTCCTCCAAAGTCAATATTGGATTCATCTACAATCGATGCATATGTTGATGGAATGTCTATTTTTCTTCTTTTATGACCCGCAAATAAGATTTTGACTGTAAAATGACAACTACCTTGCCTTTGTAAAAATCCCTATTGTTAAATTTATGTTGGTTCTTGAAATATTTAGATTTGACTCCATGCACAATGGTTCTTGTGTGTTTCAGCCATACACCAATTTAAAAACACAATCTTTTCCAATATTTCTAGCCATTGCATTTATATTTTGAGAGAGCCCTCTCTGGTAGGAAAAAAGCTAGGTTTCCTCCTAAATTTTGGTTTGAAATAGTTACCTTGGAGCTATTCCTCCACAACCAAGGGATAATTTCTAAGTGATAACATGGAGCAGCAAACAACAAAGGTGTAGAATCTCCATGATTGGATAGAGTTTCAGTAGGGAAAGAGTGAGAAACTAGGTCACCCTGACAGTTGAGCGAGCCTGGAGGATTTGAGGACTTGACATTTGAACCATGAGTGATGGCATCAGGTCCATATATGTGGAATATCAGTCCAATTATGTCCAAGGGCATGTCTGTCCAACCAATGAAATATATGGCTTACATAAGAACAACAGAGACAAGCGACACACTGTAGGAAAATCATGGAATTTTGTGGTTTCTTAACTTAGGGGTTGTAAGGTATTTTTTGCATACAATGGTTGGGGAAATGGTGTGGGAGGTGTAATGAATTGCATATCATACTGTATATCATATTCAAAATCAAAATATGAATGATTTGAATGAGGGTGGAAACACCTTTCAGAAGACAAGTCAAAAACTAGTGAAAATTGACTAGGTTTGAGAGAAGAGTTGGGTGAACTGACTGGAGATTGTACCAAGGAAGAGGTGGAGGTTTCTTATTTTGATATATCATAATGTGAATAAAAATAAAAGACATAAGAATTATATTTTACTCTAGTAATAAAAGCATAAGCATGATTACCTTTGTGAGTGGCTTGGAGACAGTGTTCTTGTTCTACAACAAGCTAGCCTTGTTCTTTTCTTGCAAAATCAGGAACATCTATGTTATTCTCTTCAAGAATTATTGGCCATGATGTCCAATTTATTTTTGAAATGAGATTTCTCAAGATGATTTCCTTTGAAGCAATAAGAATACTTGGGTTTCTCCTTCTTGTTCTCCATCCTCTTGGATTTCGAATCTTCATCAGAGTCCTCTTCATCTGACAACATATTTTGTTTGGATTTGTCATTCTTGAAACTCTTTGCTCCATGAAAAACAAGTTCAAGGTCCTTTGGAGGGTGTTAGAGCCCTCATTTGAACCAACTTGTCCTTCTCCTTAGTGAGCAAATAAATGAATGCATATGAGGTTGGCATCTTCCAATTGGGAACTGCAAGTCTTGCAGTATGAAAGTAGACACAAATATTGAGTATTCATAACTGAGTTTTGACATAATGGTAAGTATTAGTTTTTCATCATTCTTATCTATGCCACATAGATTGAGTTGAATCACTAGGTTCTTGAATTTTGAGATGAACTCTTCCATTGAATCAAAATTACTTGGAATAAGTGAGACCAAATCAATCTCCAATAGATGACCTCTAAGCTCGTCCTGTTTTCCAAAGAGAGACTCTAGCTTTGTCCATACTTGATTTGGACTGATTAGAGTATCAATATGGAATAGAAGATCTGGATATACAGAGAGACAAAGTAACCCATAAGCTTCATCAATCCTATTGAACCATTTTTATTTTAATGCAACATCTCCTGGCTCAGTTTCAAGCCCCATAGTGACTCTATAAAGTCCTTCGCTTCGAAGCTGGATGATCATATGTGCATTCCAGTCAAAGTAGTTGAAGGGAGTGAGAGTCATAGGTTTAGCTTGATTTTGATCCATGCTGATGCGCTCCTGGTTATGGAAATACCCTGCAAGAAACACTCTGGAAATTGTTTTGAATCAGTATAGCTCTGATACCATGTGAGATTTTAGATGAATTAGATCTAGATTCAATAAGACAACTTCACTTGGAATATTTATGAGAATGAGAGAAGAAGAATAAAGAAGATAATTTGAGGAAAAATATATGTATATTTTTCATCAATATGTTTACAATATATAATAAATCCTCCATGGAAAAAATTGAATGCCTTAGAGGCAAGTTGAAAAGCACAAAAATAAAAGGCTTACGAATTTGATAAATATGGTATGGAAGCTCATGGAGTGAGGTAAATGGAATGTAATTATGGATTTAGGAGAGAATAAATGATGTGGAGGTCGAATTGGCCAAGTGGTAAGAGTTTCTAAGTCAACTAGCTTTACCTTTTCCACTAGAAAGTTGAAAAAACACGATAAAGCTGTGTAAATCGGGAAAGAACCTTCTAAACCAGAAATGGAAAGAAATCAGACATAATCCAATGAAATGTTATCCAGAATCTCCTCAAGTGTGCCCTAGTGACTTAGGATGGAAAGTGTTCCAGTAAAAGACAAAACTGGCCCAAGTAACCTAGTCAAAACTTAGGAAATTAATCATAAATGATTAATTAATTATATCCTAAGTCTAAAATGGTATAAGTGGGATTTTTAATACTCCAACATCGAAACTATTGGGTTGAAGAGAAATTAATTCAGTCTCCAGAATGTGGCCTCTCAATTCATCTTGCTTTCCAAATAGATCTTCAATCTTCAACCAAACCTCTCTTGGTGTTTTCAATCCATCAATATGGAAGAGAAAATCTATGGAAATATGACTACACATGAAACCAAAAGCTTCATCTAATCTGTCCAACTACTTGGCCTTCTCAACATCTTGTTGAGGTTCAAACTCCTTGCCCATTGTGACCCTTTATAGACTCTTGTTGCACAATAACATATGCATATCAACCCTCCAATCAATATAGTTGAAGGGTGTTAGGATTCTAGGAGACAAAGGAGCATTCAAATTCTCCATTGGAACTGCTGTAGTGAATAAAAACTGAAAAATTGTTGCTATTGCTACACTAAAAAACCATCAAAATCATACAAAAAACCCTCAATTTTGGAGATAGACTACTACTGAGCACTACTTTAGGACAATACACACATTTTTCCAGATGCTTCACACCTTGCTATACCTCAAAGGATTTCTCCAATGAATTCAATGTAATGGCACCAAGATTTGGTGTGGAAATCCAGAGACTTTTGGTGCACTATTGAAAGTAGCTTCTCAACCTACGCTCTCTAATATATGATACCATGTGAAATTCTAAGTCACAGCAGTTCATAGAGATGAGAATAACTCATAGAGAAAGAATGAGCAGAAAAGATGAATTACAATGAAAATTACAATAAAAATGAGCAGTACAATTATTCATGCATTGGAACTCAAATAGAAAGTGAAATAGTTCTTATGATCCATTAAACAATATAATCAATATATATGTTAAAATGGAGAGAATTCGAATATCCTAGGATAATTCGAGTCTAAGTATGTGTAGCATAGGAAAAATCATCAATGTAGTGCTCTGGAGGCTCCAAACTGAACTCAACTCAATCAAAACTCAGTTAACTGAAGACAAAAAACTCCATTAACTGAAGACACGGTCAGTTAACTGATCCAAAAGGGTTCATTGGTGAGTTCTACCTATAAAGCAGGTGAAAAAGGGCGCATTAGATCACAATCAGTGGTGATCGGAGCTCAAACCCCCCACTAGATTTAGGAACTCAGGTGGAACTCAATTGGACTAAACCAGATGACCCAATTAGCTCCTAGAATGTAAGGAAATGACTTCGGTGGTCCTCAAATAATTCATGTAGGGTGCATCAAGTGGCTAGTGGATCCTAGATGTCATATGCACACCACAATGGGGAAAATAACATGTACAACTGCTAAGAAAATGTAAATAATTCTAAGTAGGATGAGGATGGATTATTAATTATGCTAACAACTTTGTGCTTTATTCCTATATTAAGGAATAATATTTTATGCTCATGTTCTTGATTGAACTGTAATTGCAAACTTTTGCAGAGTTTCCTTTGCAACTGCAACCTTTTATTTCATTTCTCCTTCTTTGACCAAGATTCCTACTTCCACCTACTCATCAGAAGCTGAATTCGGAGCTTCTAATCATTCACCAACTGCTTCCCTGATTTCCCCTTATAGCTGTGGAAGAAGTTCTATGATGCTAAAGTATTATTCCTGTAATGGTTCAATCCTATTAGCAATTTTCTGATCTTCATCTCAAATCCTAACTACTTCTTGCTGCTGCTTTTTGTACTCTCCCATTCTGTTCATTTTTTCAATAGATTTTAAGAAAGCTAAGCTATCACGCATTCTTTGTTTCGGTTCTTGTGCAACCTAAAGCCTTTGATATACTTCTTTCAACTACTCATCTACAAGCAATGTTTCCCATATTTGAGCACTTTCTTCATGCAACTCTATACATTTCAATTCCAAGGTCCTAATATTCTCTATTGCAGTATTTATTCTTTCTAACTTGCTTTACGTTATGCTTTGACCTGTGGAGGTGTTCTTGGTTTTTGTCTTACTAAATATTCTTCAACTTTAGCATGTAGACCTTGAATGGCTTCGCATATCTTCAACACTTTTCTTTTTGGAGAAGTATCTTCTTCAATTTCGACTTCTAGAAGTGCATTGTATCCTTCCTCCACTACCTGTTGTAGCTTCAAGAATTTATGTTGTGCTTCTTCCATTTCCCACCTTTTGTAGTTGCCTCTTCTTCCTTCTTCAATTTTGATGTCTTTTGCACAATATTTTCTTTTACTATTTTCATCCTGGAACATTCTTCTTGTAGAACTTCCTTCTCATTTTGGCTCTTGTACCATTCAGTTGTAACAACTTCATGTCTCCATCTGATCTCCTGTGCAATGGATGTATGTAGTGCATGTATCTCATTTAAAGGTAAGTGTGATCAAATCATTTCTACATGACTTACAGATTCCTGCATCTCTTGAGTGGGAAGCATCAGAGCTACAGATGAAATTTTTAGTCTTTGATGTGGATTTGTTTCCTTTATCTGCACGATAGGGTGTGTCTATGAACCATTCAGATGTGCGTTTGAGTATGCTTCCACATAATTTTGTCATTTTCCCTTGGTCATCAGTATCAGTTGCCTCATTGTCGAGAACTTTTCTTCGATCTTTAGCAGGGTATCCTCTTGTTGTGTCGCAATATCTTCAATTTCTCCCTTTGTAGCCATATTCTCCATTGCTTCTTTAGTATCATTTCTGACCTCCACACCAATTTGTTAAATATCATCTCTTATCATCATTTGAACAAGGATGGGTTTGGACATTTTTCATTTCTTCCTTGATGATCCTTTAGGATGAGTCGTTTCTATCCTTTTTTTAATTGGCGTATATCTCTATGTAGTTTCAAGAGGAACTTTTGCGCCAACAGTTTCCTCTTCTATGGGTGTTGGAGTATTAGGTTGTTCCTATTGTGGAACCTCTTCTTCTACTATTAATGGAACCCTCCACATTGGATCCCACTCGTGGATGGTTTTCACAATTCCTTCCACAAAACAAATGAACATAGTAGGTAGCCATTGCATGTCAGGATCCGTTTTGTCTTGTATGTAAGTATGATGCATTCCTATTTTGAAGTATGCAATTCCCTTGTATTCTTCAGCTATGTGAGGCTATATGCGTGGTGTCTCCAGTAAAATGATTCTAATATCCTCACAACATAGATAAAAGTTGATATTGTTGTTTGTATGTTTGTCCACAATATTAGAAAACAACAAGTTTGTATACCTGACTATTAGGAATGGCCTCATGTTTCTGTCAAAGAATTGAATTCCTTCTAGTTATTTCCATCCTACCAAGGAAATACATATCAATAAAAAAGTATAATGGAAGGGTGTACATTTTTATTGTGTTTCCTTGTAGTCCTCTAGAAATTCGTTCTGCAAAAACATTGACCAGTTCATCTACACTCCCTCCACAAATTGCTTTGTGGCTGTGATAATTGATGCTGAGACCTAGTCCTGGTGACTCTTCTGGAATATCTTGCATTCCAATAACTGGACAACAAATCTCATAGCATCATCCTTTATCTACGCGACTGAGTATCCTTTGTTGTCCCATTGAGTTCTATATTTTTTAGCCATCCTCTTTCTAAGGGCTTTCTCCTGTCTCCTATCCATAAAAAGACCTACATCTTCCCCTATGGTAGGAATCCCTAAGATCGAATCAATAATATTGGAGTCAATGGAGATAGGCCTAGTCAGCCACAAGAACCCACCATGCACCTATGATAACAACATTTTCGCACACATATTCACCTATGGGGACCTTCCAAAGTGAGGGATCTCCAACAAGTTTAATATTCCTGATTTTGATAGCTAATTTTCCCATGTCTAGAGATCCATTACAACTGGTAACTTAGGATGCAGGATGACCCTCCTGTCAATGTACTTGTCCATAACCAATTAAGGGAATTTCTTATCATCAGTGATATCATAATCTGCAAACCCAAACTTGTACAATTTCCCAAGTAGATTTCCTTCAACTATCATATTTTCAGAATCCTTTTGTGTTGGTATGTCTGATTCTTCTACAGTGGGAAAGTTAACAAATGTCGTAGCAGGTTTTCTGGATGGAATGTACTCACGAGTTATCTTTACAGGATTTTATGAAGAGGCACTTGGTCTTGTTGTAAATTCTCCCTACACATTCACAGATGGATTCTTTGTCCTACATTCTATTTTGGGTGCCATGGATTCCAAGCTTCAACCTTCACTCACAATTTTTCACTCTGTAGCTAATAATCTCAGTATATGTGGGGGGTCAAACTAGTGATATCTATGGCTTATAAGGATTTCGTTGACTTTCCTTTGTCATTAATGATTTCTGTTCTTTGCATATTTTCCTAGATTTGGTGTATTTTTGAAAGATGGAATGATTTTTGTAGATTATTTCCAAATTGAATTAACCATCCTCTGCCACTAATTACTATTGTTGCCAAGTTAATTGGTATCCACTACTTTCACTACTCCATTAGTCATTAATGCTCACCTTTTGTCGCAGTTTGTTTTGTACACAATCTTCTTTCTGTGATAGGTCCATCTATCTGTGGATTAATCTTGTATTGGAATGGAGATAGATTGGTCTCCCAATTTATCCACATTTTCATTCAGTACAAGTGACTTGGTCATATTTTCAATCATTTCTTTATTAACTTCACATAGAATCAAGCTATTACCTTTATCTATAGACTTCCTTCTCCAAATCATTCTACATTGTTCTTTTTCTTGATTTGTAGAAGTATTTGTTAACACCCAAAAAGTGCTCACTAGCTCATTTCCATATTCACATGACCCATTTGTCCACTTTTCCTACCATTTGAGCCTCTAAAACCTCCAAAAGGTCACCAAAAAGACCAAAATCCATCTTTTTCCCCTCATAACATTTGATTTTTCTCAAAAAATACAAAAAAAACCCTCAAAAAGGGTCCAAAATTCCCAAAAAACAATTAAAAGGGAATAAAAATATTAAATATATTCAAAAAAGAGAAAAAGAGGGAAAACAAGGAAGAACCTAAACCATCTTTAGCAATACCATTGGTTTCCTTAAACCATGGTTGTATTCCCCATCACCAAAAAACTATAAGAAGGTGATAGGGGCTCCTCACTATTCATCCCATACTCATCCTATCCTCATGCTGCCAAAATCCCTCCTGAGCTTTGCCCATCCATCTTGATCTTCGTCCAACCATTGAAGCATTGGAGAAGAAGAGACCCTTGGAGCCTTGGAGCACCTCAACATTGCAGCTGCCCCAACTTGACAATCCTCACCATTGAGGTATATTTTTTGCAAGCCATTGTTTGCCCATTAATAGAAAAATATTAAATTTTTTATTTCTTGTCTCTTGTATGGATCTCATTGTTTATTATTCTTAAATCTAGTTTTTATTTCCTTGCACATCACAGATTAAATATTTACTGTTTTGTTTTTACTTTTACATTGAGACTGCTGCTACTAGTTAGCAGGTGCATATTTAGCACATGCTTGGTTGAAAAACCAATAAACAGTATTCCTTCTTTTGTATAGAGTAGGATGAGATTCCTCATTTGTCCTCCCTATTTTCGTCTTCCAAAATTTATTGAGTTTCTTTGAATTTCCACAGTTATGAGCTTTGTGACCAATTTTATTACACTTGTGACAGACTATATTGTGAAAAAAATTTCTAGTATGCCCAACCATGTTACACTTCCAACATACAATAGTTCTGAGTAAGTACAGTCCTTTTAGATGCGCAATATTCTTGTAATTTGTCCTTTGATTTTCCTCTTGATTAGTTTCTTCATTTTCTTCCTTGAGAGTTGGATCTTCTTTCTTGCTAATTCCAATCTTGTAACCTAAATTAGATTTTTTATATGATGACCTCTATTTGCTAATTAGAATCTCATTCAAGACTTCTGTGTTTTTGGAAAACATGTCATTTGTTCCTTAACTGTGTTTGCATTCTTTCACTTTCTTGTTCATTTTCCATTAATTGAGTCTTCTTTCATTGATCATTTTTGTATTCTTAGATCTCTTCTCTTTTAAAGAAATGATTTAATTATGTCTTGCTTGAATTTGAATTTGGTGTTCATATATCACCATGTTGGTGTCATCACTTTGTCTTGGGACTTTTGGAGTTGATCTTTGTGAAGAACCTACAATGTCGACCTGATCATCTATTGTATATGGAGCTTTTTCACCAAGTTCAGAGGCAAGCGGAGAATCCACATCCAAGAGATAGAGCTTTTGTTGAACACATCTATGTCCCCGAGTGAATTTCTCATCACAATTATAACAAAGCCCTTTTTCTTGGCGTGCCTACATCTCTATTTCAAACAAATGCTTGATAGGGGTTGGTCGAGGAGCAGGCGTGATGGGAGGTCGTTGGGAACCCATATTTATGAAGGGAACAAAGGTGGGTTTGGAGCGTTGTTGAGCTGCGATCTTGTCCTCTGCCAACTTAGCCAACCCTAGGACTTCCATCATTGTGTTGGGACAGAACATTTTGACCTCTGAGCGGATTTCATCCTTGAGACCACTGATAAAACAACTCCTGTAGAATTCATCAGACAATCCTTCTGTGTGATTGGTCAGTTTCTCAAACTCTGTTTGATGCGCTCTCACTGTGCCAATTTGGTGAAGTTTAGTGAGTGCTCCTGTGAAGTCATCAAAAGCACTAGGACCAAATCGTGGAAAAATGAGTTGGCAAAAATCTGTCCAGTTTGGCTCAGGATGAGCTTTGATGTACCAATGGTACCATTGAAGGGCTTCCTGTTCCAAATGAAAGGATGCAAGTGGAACTTTCTGGACATCAAAAGTATTATGCAGACTGAAATATTGTTCTGCTCGGTATATCCATCCAGTAGGATCAGTGCCATTGAAGCCAGGAAAATCAAGCTTCGACCCACGAAAATTGCTGGAAGAAGAGAACCCGGTGGCTGCAAAATATTCTGGCTATCAGTTATTTTTCATCGCTGAATGCTGAAGATAGAGGTTAAGAAATTTTTCATCTAGATCTTGGTGTTTGGTTTGGATGGCTGCAAGTGCTTCCTCCATGGTGTGTGCCCCTGCACGGGTCATAACCAGGTTTTTTTTTTTGGAATGGGTAGAAAAACACAAATAGAAGCTGATTTAGTAAAGGAAAATTTAGATTGGGGAAAAAATCTGATGGGTAATTGGGGTTTAACTAAATTTTGGACACTGTCGAAAGGAAAGGAAAGTAGAAAAGGGGGATTTCAGAAGCGGGGTGAAAGAATGAGAAAATTTGGCAGAGAGGGGCAAAAAAGTAGAATTAGGAAAGGAACTCTGTGGTAAAATTTGAAGGCGATCGGGTGAAAATTGAAGAAGTTATGGCAAACCCTAAAAATAAACAAATGTGAGATTTTGGGTGTTGGGAAGTGGAATTTGGGATAGGATCCTCAGGAATGAAAAATGCAGAATGGGATTGCAGGGGTGTCAGAGAAGCTTCAAGGGAAACAGAGTTAAAACAAGGGAGATATGGCAGAAAAACATAATTTTATACTTTTTTTTTAAAGGAATGGATTTGCAACGGCGTGGAAGGGATCGACAACAGATGGATCCGAAACGACACTGAATGGATAAAAAACGGGTGGATCTGGAACGAATTTCATAATAGATTTGACACGGCTTTCAGAATGGATCTGAAACGACTGGATATGAAGCATCTCGGAATGGATCTGAAACAGCGCGGAAGTGATCGGCAATAGCTCAGCTGAAAATAGATATGGACCCCAGGTATGTGCAACTTCCTATCGGTTCAGGGGATTCACTCGGCCACCAATGCTGTCTGACGGCTTGCGTATTGGGGCAATACCCCTCACTCCACGGCTCAAGTAAAACTGATAACCGCTTTGCCACAAACGACAGCTCTTGGTTTACCTCACGGGTGAGAACTAGTCAATCAGGTAGGGGTCGTTGCCCTTTTCACTGGCAGGTCCTCTCAATGGGCCAGATACTTCGGGGTTTCTATGGTACTCCTCACAATGAGTTTTAGGGCTTATGCCCAAGTAATTCCCATAGTTAAGCAGATAGGGATTATTCCCAGATTCAAACTTGCAATAGATGCGAAAAAAAATGGCAAAAATTCCACCCAACGAGCCCAAGAAAGTGCTCCGATACCAGATGTGAAGAACCTGCAATAATTAATTAATGAAAACATACAAAATAGCAGGAATAACAGAACTCAGAATCACTTTTATATTGATCACAGGCCACTTCGAGGGGGCAACCTCCTTTGAGCAAGCTCAATACAAATAACTTCACGGTGCCTTCATAGGCCTCAACACACACTTATATACTAAGTCTAGGCACCAATACTATGAGTCAAAACCATGGGCCAATACAAACTATTGATCAACAAAACTATGGACGACTTACAAAGCATATACGCCAACAACAATAACACAAAATATGGATCAACAAATACTACGGGACGACTTACAAAGCATATGCGTCCAACAACAATATACTAACAAAGTAAAGACATGGGTTCCTAACCAGGGTAATTTTTAAGGATTATAAAAGTATACTTAAGTATAGTATTCTAGGCGATTATTCCGGATAGAAAAAAAACATATATATAGATTGGTAGGCGAATATTAAATATGAAACATACAATGTGCTACCAAAACTTGTAAATTTTGGCGAATATTATGATAAAAAAACATATTTTATGTAAATATAGGCGATATTAGAGACCAAAAATGACCAAATAGCGAATTTATTTTTTGAAAAAAGGCCCAAAAAATAGCCAATTGGCTAAATTTCGCCCCTAAAAATTACCCTGGTTCCTAACAATCTTTTAGTGACAAGATTTATTCATTTGACTTAGCAACTCTTTCTTCTCTTTCTTGTTTAGTATCTTCCAATTCTTTCTTTAGAAGGATGATCTCTTTGGATAAATTCTTATTCTCTATAGATGATTTTTTAAGTTCACTTTCCAATGTGTCAATCTTAACTTTCTCAGTTTGACAGGTTTTATCCATCTCCTGTAATTGACTAGTAAATTATGATGCCATCCTTTTTTACTCTTCTTCTTTCTTTTTTAGAGTTTGAATAATATTGTTTGCAACCCTTTTGGCCTCTTCTATAGTTTTTCTCTGAGTGCAAATAACATACCTAGCTT
The DNA here is from genome assembly GCA_027924585.1 of Larix kaempferi. Classification (NCBI taxonomy): domain Eukaryota; kingdom Viridiplantae; phylum Streptophyta; class Pinopsida; order Pinales; family Pinaceae; genus Larix; species Larix kaempferi. The sequence continues at coordinate 476,126 of BSBM01002449.1, read as the reverse complement.
TTGTGATAGAGACATTTTCCATGCTGCCATTTCATGTAACCATGGTGCTTCGACTTGAGAAGATCTTTCCTTTCCATTCATATCTGCACAAGGACCTATCTTCTAGTTGCTATACTATTATTGAAGACAACCGCTCTGATACCAATTGTTGGAAATATTATTAATACTTAGACATGGGGTGAATTAGTATTAAGTGCAGTTATGAACAATTTTCACTTTACCAAATATAAATAACACTTATATTATGCATTCATCAACACATCCACAATACATAGAAAACAAATATTTAACGTGGAAACCAAAATAAGAGAAAACAACTGAATGATTTCTTAGATAATAAATATTACATTCATTAGAAGCACCAACTTCCAAGATTATCCAGCACCAACTGGAAGGAGGATCCAACCCCTTGTTTTACAGGATACGACGTGAAGGAAGCACCTACTCCATGATTTACCAAAACCAACTGGAAGGAGGCACTAACCCCCTAGATTTATAGGTTCTGGCTTGAAGTAAGAACTAACTCCTTGCTCCTTGCCCCGTCATGCCGCCCTGATATGATTGTAGAATATTCTTTTTTGTTGTTCTACTAATATACGCACTCTTCATATTTACTACAATACATTCCTTTGTGTGCACCTACTGAATAATATGTCCATTACAACTATTGTATTGTAACATCAGATAAATTCATACTTCACGTCACTGCATCAATATACCACACTAGTTCCCATATTTCATAACCTTCTGCAATTTGCTTGTTGTTTCAACATACTATTTTTTTTTTGTGCATCTACAAACTCAATTGATATCGCACATCTCTTGATGTGCTTCTCTTCTAAACTTTTGCATCTATATCAAATAAATCATATCATTATGCACATCATCTATTGTACTGATTTTATGTTCTTATGCATCTATCTCGGATAAATTGCGACCTTCTGCACACCATATGCGATACTTCCTTTATGTTCTCATGCACTTGTCCCATATATTATATGATCTTATGCATCATCTGGTATGCTTCATTTTTGTTCTTGCGCATCTAGCTCTTTTCTAGATTAAGTTGTTCTGGTTCAACAAGCCAGTGATACACCAATAATTTGAAGCTTTCCAAGTCAAAATACTACCATTTTCAAATCTTTAATATTACTTTTCACTCTCCAACTTGGCTTCTTATACTTGAATTATGTAGACCATGTCTCAACAAGTTGGTCATAGAATCCCTTCTTCCTTTCTTCACATTCAAGCTTAGTCATGCATCCACCAATTGTTATTATATGTGCAACTGAGGTATCATTCCTTGTGGGTATTACGCACACTTGGTCCTTACTATAGTGGTGCTTGCACACTTGGGAACCACTACCCATTGGGTCTTATGCTCTTCAAGTACCATTTGTCGGTGGGTCTTGCACACCTTTGAGAATTGCATACATCTTCTGCTTGGTGGGTATTGTACACTTCCAGGCCTTGTATACATCTTCCGCTTGGTGGGTCTTGTGCGTTTACGAGACTTGTACTCTTGCACAGTCTTGAGACTTGTCCAACCACCAATTTTGACATTATCTTTGAAGTATTACGACTAGATATTTTGGAACTTGCACATGTACCTTATGTACTTCTTCAAAATAAATTTCATATAATTCTTCAAATTGGATGTACTTCTACAGTCTCGATGTAGTTCTTCAAACTATATATATTTCTTCAAATAGGCACATGGATAATAAGTCTTCTTGACACATGAATACTAAGTCCTTTTGACATCAATGACAAACAAATTTCAATAGCTTGGACTTAAATTTCTTCAACACTCTAACACCCTGGGATCTTGGCTCTCACAATACACTTAATCACTCAAGAAATAATAGATCAACTCGTCATTCTGATCATCTTTTAAATCGGACCTCCAATCTATCTTGTTAGTGATTTTTCCAAGATATAGTAAATCAAACCAAATCCTTCGCAATGATGATCCCTTTCCGACAACAATCTTGTTCATATAAGCATGTCTTTTCGACAGTTAATGTGAGAGGCTCCACCAACGTCATCACTCTACATGCCACAAATATAGCATTTAATGAACATTCGAGTGACTATGACACAACCTTCACTTCAAATGAAATATGAGTTATAGACAATTACCTACTATGACAGAATAAAATGTCACATATACTAGACGACAACCTGGGCTAACTTCCACACTAACTTAGCTTCGACAAAAAAGTAACTTGGGGTTTCCATTTTTTTTATATGAGCATACTCAATGCAAGAAGGAACGACTTTCCTTATAAGGTTTCAGTCTGATTCCATTTATCAAACCCTTCAGGATTTATCCATTCATATTTTGCAATTGTATAACACCTCCCTCTGTCACATAGTTAAGCACATATTGTCCCAACTAGTGCATTCTTAGCTTACCTAGATGTTTAAAGAACTTAGTGTCATATAGGAGTATTATATCCCCTCTCTGAAAATGCTTCCTTGTAATGTTGGGATCATGCCATGTCTTATCTTGATCCTTTTGGACTTGTTGTTGAAATCTTGCTATGAACCTATGCTCCTCCAACTTAGTAGTTGTGATAGCCTCTCTTTGATAACACATGTATCCGACATACCTATGAATGCAACAACCCTCAAGCTCGGCACGATGTACTCCATTGAGATGATAACTTCTAGACCATAAACCAACTTGAAAGGTGTCTGGCTCGTTAAATTCTTGCGTGTTGTTCTATATCCCCATAAGACTTCAGGGATCATCAACAATTCACATTATATACCTTTCTCAAGGCATGTTCCAGCATCTTGTTGAATGCTTTGATAGTCCCATCAGCTTGTGGATGATATGCAGTTCTTTTCTGATGATAAATTTGAAATTCCTAGGTAAGTGCCTCAAAAATATTATTGACAAATTAAGATCCTTGATCACTCAACAAAACTCACGGGAAACCAAATCTTGTAACTACATTTTGAAACAAGAACTTCACAGCAGTTGTATCACTACAGTGCTTCATTGGTTCAACTTCATCCCACATTGTCAAGTAATCTGTCATGGTAATAATGTAAAGTGTTCCTGACCGCTTTGCAGGTGGGTTAATTGGTCCCACAAAGTCAACATCCCATTTCAAAAAATCCTACAAGGTAACTTGGGGTACTAACAACATTTCATCCCTCCTCGATGGTTTCTCGATTCTTTGACAAACATCACAAGACCGATAATACTCCTTAGCATCTTTATGAATTGTAGGCCAACAGAGTCCTATTCGCGGTATCTTTTGAGCAATGGATTTTCCTACGTAGTGGCCTCTTACAACACCCTCATGAACTTCATCCAAAATCATTGGCCGCTCATGCTTCATTACGCAACGTCTTAATACTTCATCTAGTCCCAACTTATATAACCGACCTGCTATCAATTGATAATCTATTTCTTTGACAACCAAGTGTTTCTTTTTATTGATAGACAACCCTACGGGTGTCATTCCTATCGCCAAAAAAGTTACAATGTCTTCAAAATATTCATCCACCATGTTGATCAAAAATAGGTGTGCATCTGGGAGGTTATCATCCAGATTTGTTGGCTCTTCCCCTATTTCTAACCTCAACACACTAGTACAAAATGAGAGATAAGTGACTAAAAAAGTTAGTGACCACAGTTTTTTCAAGGGATAAATGACCAAAATTGAGCAATTTTAAGTGAGCCAACTAAAAACGACTAAGATAAATGACTAATTTAGTCACGAGATAAAATATACGACTAGATAACAAGTGACTAAAATAAAAATGACTAATTTAGTCACATGAATACAAATATGACTAGATAAAAATCACTAAGAATATGAATTAGTCGTTTTTAGTCGTGTCACCCTGGCAATGAAAAAGTTGCAATTTTGGTAATGAATTTGTACAATATACTAAATTTTAACACTACAGATGGATTCATAGGCCCCCAAATTTTAACACTGCAGATGAATTCAAAAACCTTTTTAAAGGGGGTCTCTGAATCCATCTATAGTGTTAAAATTTAGTAAATTGTAACAATGTAGATATTGGATTCAAAGACCTTCTCATGTGTTACAGCATGGCAATGGAAAATATTGCAAATTTTGATAGGGGGAGTCTAATATTATAGATCAATTTAGTGTTAGTGATCATGAAATCCTAGTGAGACACCAAATTGATGATGCGTCTAACATCTAGTCTCCTTTCATGCAATAGTGACTCCATGTTTCCCTTCATTATGTCATCTCGACCTTAGAAGAAATTATAGATGGGCGTGATGACGACGACGATGATGAGCAAGAAAATGAAGGTGGTGATGAGAAAAATGACATTAATGTTGATGATGATGGTGGCAATGACGACTATGAGAGTTTTAACCCCCACATCGCTAAATCCCTAACCCCATCAATGCCATCTCCATTTACATTACCATGATCAACATTGTCAAAATCATCATCATTTTATTATATTGTATATAACATTTATTATATATTATATCATATTATATTAATAATTTATATTAGTGTAATACTAATATAGTAATATATATGTTACTAGTAATATAATGTAATACCATATATTGAAACCAATTCTAAAATCCTCATGCCCATATTATAAATAGTCTCAAACAAAAGGCTCACGCATATGCATATGCATACTCCGTACTCTTTAAACAAGCAGCAAATAGGTGAAAAAAACCATTACAAACCCTCATCTTATTTCATGTGGGAGAAGAGAAGTCTTATTTCATGTGGGAGAAGAGAAGACCCAGGAACTGGAGAGGACCCTGAACACATGACCCTAGAGAGGAGAAGAGTGGCTCGTACACAAAATGGCATCTAGATCTGTGAGTTTCCTATGCTCTGCCCTATCTATATACGCTATGGTTGTATGTGAGTTCCATTTGTGTAAAAAGATCAGGAATTATTTGTTTTACTACTCCCTCACATTTCAATCTTCTTTGCGGAAACTCATTGACATTTTATTCAACAATTGAAACTTATGGAAACTCATTGATGGTCTTGGTGCACATTATCAACTGGAAATTGTTTAAACCCTGCCATGCTTATCTCTAAAAGCTTGCAATTTCATGAAAATTATGATGGGGTTTTCTTAGTAAGTTCATTATTCTCACGCATATGCATATGCATACTCCATACTCTTTAAACAAGCAGCAAATAGGTGAAAAAAACCACTACAAATCCTCGTCTCATTTCGTGCGGGAGAAGAGAAGACCAAGGAACTGGAGAGCGTAGGAAACTCACAGATCTAGGGAACTCACATACAAACCACTACAAATCCTCATCTTTTGAAGTCAAATATTTCACTCATATCTATTGAGAGTTCAATGAGGAAGTGGATGCTCTGTCAAAGGAATCTCAACAGGTACCTTGATCCAACAGAAGTCAGAAAGGGCACCTCTGCCATCTCTTCCACAAATTTCTGATATATTTTCTGCTTTTAATGAACGAGTATAATCTGTTTTTGGTCTGTGTTTTTTATCATGCTGATTCATAGGTTATGGTGACAGGAATTTTTGTGATGTATTGTCTTATTATCAGACTGGGTCATACGTCTTTTTTTAAACTAATTTATGGACTTTAATAGGTCTGTTTATTATTTTTTGACTAAAGATCATGAAAGTTCAGTACGAAAGACCAAATGTCCATGAAAATGTAAGTGCAGTGTGCACATGATCAATGTAACTTCCATTCAAACTATGAATGGAAATGGCAATTTTTCCTTTGGAAAAAAAATGTCATAGGGCCAATAAGAAAAAAATATGCTCTGGTACCAAGCCAATAAGAACAATATGAAAGACGTTGTTTCTTCTAACTTGAAAATGGTAGTGACATTTTTTAGAAGACTAAATATATGCACATGATAACAAGAAGAAATTGTTTGGCTGCAAAATATTGGCATAATTTATTTATAAATGTCAAGACAACTCTACCTTGCCTTCACAATAATTTGGTGGCCTTTTATAAAAAAGAGACTCGCCTCATGATGTCAACATTTTGGTAGCTCTCTAGAATGGGTATTAAAAACACCTTATCTAAATATAACTAACTACTCCTAACCACATGTCAAAGTCCTTTAAGTGAGATTTTAAATGAACTCAAATCACAGCCTACTCACATGTCTATTCATAACTGGTCAAGACATCTATACATGAGGACATAGAATATGTGTCAATGCACATCTAGGACTTATAAATCTCATCAAGTAGATAGCCACTACAAGCTTCTCCTAAAAGCATGTCTAATGTAGAACTTTCAATGTAACTCTAACTAAATTTATCAGCACAAATTGACGACAAATATTATAATGTTCATTAAGACTCGTGAGTCCTAATCTTCAGAATAAGCATCAATATTCATGTATACCCTAAATGATAGCTTCACCTTCAAGCTTAAAATGAAGAGTTGGTACCTTCAAGAATAACTGGAAGAGTAGCTTCCTGCACAACAGTCATTTGTACATATCCCACTTCTAAAAGAGCCCGAAGTGAATATAGCGAGATATTACACTGATTGAACCTGCAATCACAACACATAATGAATTACAATGTAATTGAACTACATTTATTGAAAAAATGTATGCATCGAGACAAATAAAATAATTGTATTAATGTCCAGACTCCACAAGTGACTAAAATAGGTCAATGCGACTAGATAGTACAAGTCATAACAGTAATGTAGATGTGCCAGGAAACTCCCAAGTGCCAAAAGGAACAAGAAGCAAAAGAAAAATAAAGTAGCATGTCAGAAAGGGTACACCAAGAGGCTAAAGTTTAAACCCTAGTGAAAGACACAACACTGTAATCAAGGTTTCCAACATGTCACCCACAGGAGTGTGATCTAACGGTAAGCAGCAAGGTGATTGGACATGGAGATCCAGGATAAAAACCCTATGTGGGTGTGGTTGTAAATAATAAAATATGTCCTTGTAAACATAAGAAGAATTCTACAGACTACAATAATAATAATAAAAGGTTTCCAACATGTAAATCATATCAAATTACAGTATTCTACATTTTCCAGCTAGTATTATAGAGTCAAGGAAACGTGAAATGCAAAACACATATATGGGACACTATCTTGAACTTATGACTCTATTTTGAAGGATATTCCCCTATTTTTCATGAAGAGGAACATGTACAAAAATCTTGACCTTACTAAAAGCTTATAAATTTATAGTATATACAACATTCATTAAATAGTATTGAAGAGATTAGGCATTATTTGTTTTACTACTCCCTCACCTTTCGATCTTCTTTGTGGAAACTCATTGATATTTTATTCAATGAATTGAAACTTATGGAAACTCATTGATGGTCTTGGTGCACATTATTGTTAAATTTTCAGAATTTACTTCAATCTGATCTAGGATCTTAACTGAGAGAACAACACATACAACAAATCTACAGCATATCAATCATGGACACAATAATGCAGGCACACAAGAGACACAGAGTTTACTTGGGGAAAACCATAAAGGTGAAAAACCCCAATAACTTCCTCAGAGATAGATAGAGCAATGATACAACCAGAATACAAGAGATAGTCTTCTCCTAGCAGTAGAGCCTCCTCCTCCACAAGTGCGCCACTCTCCCAAGTGTGAGTGAGAGAATAGAATGTGTAAAATGAGAGAGACACACTCTCTATTTATACACTAACTTGACTTGACCTTTACTCAACTAGGTCGGCCTCAACTTAACCACTTAACATAATGTTGACTGGGCCGACCCCCACTAGGGTGGTCTAATAACCCTTTGACCCACATGGCCGACCCCCAATAGGGTGGTCTAATAACCTTTTGACCCACATGACTTATACAGGGCCGACTCCAACAAGGTGGTCTAATAACCCATCAAGTATAAGTTACGACACTTACAATATAAATGACGACACTTCCGTATATAGGAAAAATAACATCTCTATAGGAATACAATATACATATATGTGAAATACATTCCGAAGTTACATATACATCAACACTCCCTCTTAACTAGGAAGGTATTTCTCGACACAGGTCTTCTAGCACAAGTCATCTTCTCTGGATCATCGTCACTGCTGCTGCTATCTCAATCAATCTCTAAATCTACTCGTCATAGGAAGTTCTATAGAACCTGTCCTTTTTCATACTGGATGTAGGCCCACCACCTGCAGGTCTTCGTCATCACTGGCCATACTGTGGAAATCTCAGGACTTATTACGTGCGTCACAAAACCTTAAAAGAGTCTCTTGACTAGCAAGAACCCTAAAGAGCATTTGAGACCTTTTTCATCCTGTCCAGATCTCCAGGACTTATTACATGTGACCCCACCACAAAACCTCGAAAAAGAATCCCAGGACTGATTACGAGCACAAGGCTCAACCTATCGGATCTCCCAGGGCACAAATTACATGTGGTCACCACAAAACCTTGAAAGAGCATCCCAGAAATGATTACGAGCACAAGGATAAACCTATCAGATCTCCCAGGGCACAATTTACATGTGGTCATGGAAAAACCTCGAAAGAGCATCCCAGGACTGATTACGAGCACACGGCTCAACCTATCAGATCTCCCAGGGCACACATTACATGCCATAGGACAAAACCTCGAAAGAGCATCTGCTAGATATCCTAGGGCACAAATTACATGCCATAGGCAAAACCTCGAAAGACTATCTGCAGATCTCCCATGGCACAAATTATATGTCCTCCCAAGCAAAACCTCGAAAGAGAATTTGCCAGATATCCCAGGGTACAAATTACATGCCATAGGCAAAACCTCGAAAGACTATCTGCAAATCTCCCAGGGCACAAATTACATGCTTATCTGCACAACCTGTTCCACGGCCACAGAGTATCAACCTGATACTCACCATACATCATACATGATCCACCTGATCATCATCACTACAACATCCTGCTGCATGTCATCTGGAGCAACATCCTGAAGCTCGTCATCCATGATCATCCTGATCATACAATGCATCTACCTGATGCATACCAAGTATCTACCTGATACATATCATCATACATGATCCACCTAATCATACATTGTATCCACTTGATACAAATACAAATGCATGATACATATCACCATAAATGATGCACCTGATCATACAATGCATCTACCTGATGCATACAAAGTATCTACCTGATACATATCATCATACATGATCCACCTGATCATACAGTGTATCCACCTGATACAAATACAAATACATGATACATATCACCATATATGATCCACCTGATCATACAATGTATCCACCTGATACATACACATATACATGGTCCAAGCATCCAACATGATGCATATACAAAATACATACAAATGATCCAACCGATCATATCCAACATCCAACATGATGCCTACATACATATAAATGATCCAACTGATCATATCCAGCATCCAACATGATGCATACATCCATATATAAATGATCCAACTGATCATACAAAGCAGAAACCAGAACATCATCCTGATGCGCATCATCCAGCGCTTACATCCACAGCCATGTGAAGGATCCTCCTTCCAACATGCTTGGAATGGCTTCAGCAAATGTGTCCATCACTTCTTCCTCGAAGTGTCATCAATCTGAAGAACACCAAGCCTCTCCTTGAAGTACTCGAACTTCACCCTGGCTAGTGGCTTCGTTAGCACATATGCAATCTGCTCGTCCGTCGCAACATACAGAAGCTTCACAGCTCCTCTCTGCACCATATCCTTGATATAGTGATCTTTTATCTCTATGTGTTTTGACCTGTCATGAAACACTGGGTTCTCGGACAGCTTCACACAACTCTGGTTATCACAGAGGATACCAGTAGCATCCAACAGGAGATCAAATAACTCAGACAGTAGCTTCCGTAGCCATACTGCCTCACAACTAGCTGAACAGGCTGCAACATACTCTGCCTCAGCTGTACTCAGTGCTACGCAGGACTGCTTCCTGCTAAACCAAGAGATCACACCTGATACCATACTGAAGCAGCACCCAGATGTGCTCTTCCTATCTGCAGCACTTCCTGCCCAATCTGAATCAACATAACCCTGTAGGTTAAACTTTTGATTCGCTTCATACTTGAGCCCATAATCCATCGTACCTTTCAGGTGCCTCAGAATATGCTTTACAGCAACCAGGCGAACACTCCTCGGATCTGTCAGGAACTGGCTCAATGTGTTCACCGCAAAGCAAATATCTGGTCTCATGTTCGTCAGGTACATCAAGGACCCAATCATCTGACGATACATAGTGACATCAATTGGTTCAGATGAAGCATCACACAGAAGCTTCAGGTTCGATACCATAGCCTCGCAGTCCATCATCCCAAACCTCTTCAGGATCTCTACTGCATACTTCCCTTGTCCAAGGAAGATTCCATCTACACTCTACCACACCTCCATACCTAGAAAGTGGTGCATCATACCCAAGTTCTGCACATATATGACTCCCTGTCATGTGTCTCAGAACCAAGTGGCTGCTCCACATACACTTCTTCTTCAACTACACCATTCAAGAAAGTTGTCTTGAAATCCATCTGGTGTATCTTCTATTTCATCACTTTTATATTTCTCTATGCTGCCATCTGCAGCATGCTTGATCTTGATAGATCCGTATGAAAGTCATAACAAACTTCCCTTCAGGTCTTGGGACTACATCCCAAACATCATTCTTCATGATTGACGGATCATGGCATTCTTCCCATATCCTAGGAACTTCAATATCTTCAATAGATAATTTTGTTGCTGAACAAATGTTGTAGTTCTTCTTTTGTAGGTGATGGCATATGATCTTTCCTACACAACAAGTTAAATGGCATGATTAGAAAACATCTCATAGTTTTCAGAACAAATTCTTACACATAAAGAAATATGTCATACAGTCATGCAATTATCTTAGCCAATGCTTCAATACAACATTTATCCATATCCCGTAACTTTCTAGATGCCTTCAAATCTCTACCAGAACATTGTTAAGAGTGTGCACAACTCCCAACATGTCAGCAAAGAGGTTTCATTCTATATAAGTAGCAATGGAATGTTGTACAGTGCCATAGGCCACTTACCCATGCATATTATTAGTATACTGTTTATCAATGCAACTATTCTAATATGCATAATACAAAACCTAATTCTAGGAACATCAGTATATACATTATTGAACATTATTATTTAAACAATAAAATATGCAAGTAATGACAATTCAAATACTTATCTTTGTTTGTTTGTTGGGTGGACTCCCTCTGAATCTTTGCAACTCCATTCTGATGTGGATTGTGAGAAGTGGTCAACTCCCTCTGAATATCCGCATCCTTGTAGAAACTACTGGAGTGTGCTCCCTCTTGATCTTTGCTTCCTGGATTACCTGTCCTTGAACTTATATACATTCTCGATCCCTATGCATGCTTGTTAGTATCATCATTGTGTTATCCTCTAGGTCTCATACATAATCAAATATTCATTAGTATAATCTTAATATTATCAAAACACAATAATCTCAAGCATGTATAATCAGGATCAATTCAAACACAGATAATAAACATTAGTAATCAAGGTTTCAAGGAAGTATTCTTTTATTCATACATATTCTTATTTGATCATAGGACTCTTCTGGTTAGTTAAATCATCAATCAAGAGAAGAGATATAATATACATAAAACCCGTGATTATTCAAACCTATACCTTCATGATTCTTCTGGTCAGTCATATCATCAATTATGGTAAGAAACATAATATGCATACAACCATGATTATTCAAACCTATGACTTCATGAATAATCATTATCAACAACACAACAGTATAAGATCCTAACACAAGGTAGGATTCTAGCTTGATATAGGAAAAACATACCTGGATTAGCATGCTAGCTAGTTATGTCTAACATACCCGCATAATGTCTTCTGGTTCTCTTCAGTGACTTGTGCTAGTAACCTGCATGTCTTATAAGTTAACCATTGTAGAACCAAGTTATACATACCTCGAAAGTAGATCTTCTATGTGATCCATGACAATGGATGAATCTTTGTCTTCATGTCACCATGAGCATATGTTCTTGAAGTAGAATATGATTTGACTTTCTTGGTGTACCTTTTGTGTTAGCAAACAACATAAACCTGTAAGCCATACCTGTCAAGACTGCTTGTAATCTTCTTATGGAAGGCCTTAGCCTCATCTCCCTCTAAAACAGGAACTTCTTCACTTATGCAAGTGACCAATCCATCCTCTTTTAGGATTAACCCAATCCACTTGATTTGCAGGAACTGGATCTGGAGCTGTAATGGGGTTTGTCAGAGAAACCCCAAACATTCAAACTTCCGAAAGGATAGAAATATGCGCCTTGATGAGCTGATCAAGCTGGTATATTCAGAATTTGAAAACTGCAAAGTTTCACTCCTAAATTTTGCCTTTGAAACTTTCGGATTCGCTGGACGTGACCTCAAACTAGGGTTTTATGAAGCCCACTCTTCTGTCCAATCAAAAGGTTTGATCCAAAGCTCTAAGCTTCTATTTTATGAGGAGCTTCTAGCCGTGGTCACAGATTTCAAAAATTCCCATTTTTGCAGAAGCCCTAATTTTCCACTTTTCTGATCAAAGTCCCGAACTAGGGTTTGATCAAGCTCGACCTTCTGCCCAACCAAAAATTCTGATCTTGGTCTCTAAATTTCGATCTTGATGAGTATCATCCAGCCGTGGTCTCCAATTACAAAAATTCCAACTTTCTCTGAAGCCCTAAATTCTGGAAACCATGAATGAAGGTACTCAAAAATAATTCTGTTTAGACAGAAATATGTACCTGATTGTTTCTGGTGTAACTCTGAACTTTTCGATCCACAGGGTCTGAAAACGTTTTCTGAGATATCCTGACCTATTATATTTCCATCCCGACAGGTCTGACCTCAATTGGATTCTCTGAGAGAGAGTTATTCCAAGTGTCGCAACGTGACCTGTTATAGGATAATATAGGAGAGCGAACTTGTACGACATGCCACGTGTCACTATTTCAACTTCGGCCTCTGAACATTTTTTCTGAGATATCCTGACCTGTTATCTTTCCATCCCGACAGGTCTGACCTCAATTGGATTCTTTGAGAGAGAGTTATGCCAAGTGTCGTAACGTGACCTATTTATGGGATAATACATGAGAGTGAACTTTTACGGTGTGCCACATGTCACTGGTTCAACTTCAGCCTCTGAACACTTTTCTTGAGATATTACAGTCTGTGTACTACCTGTCACTTTTTACGAAATTTCATTTGGAGCTTCCTAGCCCAAGTTATGACCTTTTTCCCAAGGTCACCTGATTTTGACTCAGATCTGGAAGAGGCAGAAACCCTATATTGTACAGATCATAAATCACAAAGTACAACGAATTAGAGGTTTTCCTTTGGACACAAGGTACATGGGGATCGTATCTTCGACCTGTAAAAGTTTCAGATCCGAAAACTTCGCCAAAACGGATTTATAGTGAAAGTGCTACGATGACTGGTTTTTGCTATATCAAGCCCTAGCATCGTAAGTGCAACAAGTGTCATACATGCCATATCATGCCTTCTTTCAGGCTAGCTCTGATACCATGTTAAATTTTCAGAATTTACTTCAATCTGATCTAGGATCTTAACTGAGAGAACAACACGTACAACAAATCTACAGCATATCAATCATGGACACAATAATGCAGGCACACAAGAGACATAGAGTTTACTTGGGGAAAACCATAAAGGTGAAAAACCCCAATAACTTCCTCAGAGATAGATAGAGCAATGATACAACCAGAATACAAGAGATAGTCTTCTCCTAGCAGTAGAGCCTCCTCCTCCACAAGTGCGCCACTCTCCCAAGTGTGAGTGAGAGAATAGAATGTGTAAAATGAGAGAGACACACTCTCTATTTATACACTAACTTGACTTGACCTTTACTCAATTAGGTCGGCCTCAACTTAACCACTTAACATAATGCTGACTGGGCCGACCCCCACTAGAGTGGTCTAATAACCCTTTGACCCACATGGCCGACCCCCAATAGGGTGGTCTAATAACCTTTTGACCCACATGACTTATACAGGGCCGACCCCAACAAGGTGGTCTAATAACCCATCAAGTATAAGTTACGACACTTACAATATAAATGACGACACTTCCATATAGAGGAATAATAACATCTCTATAGGAATACAATATACATATATGTGAAATACATTCCGAAGTTACATATACATCAACAATTATCAACTGGAAATTGTTTAAAACTTTAAACCCTGCCATGCTTATCTCTAAAAGCTTGCAATTTCATGAAAATTATGATGGGGTTTGCTTAGTAAGTGCATAATGCTCCTTTGGCCCATTGACTTGATGCCATAAATGCTTTTCCCCAAGATAAGAATTCTCAAAGATCCAGGCAGAAATGTATCAATGTTGTGAAACTGCATCATATCACCAATATGTCAAGAAGGATGACTCATTTACTGATGTAAGTCAATTATGTAGGATTTGAGAATCCCTAAATTATGATCACAGGCTTAATAGGGAGTCACGACCTTTTTTCTAAGGATCATTAATTGTCACCATATGCTGTAAAAAAACACTAGACGCTGGCAGTGCATGAGTGATTTTCCAGCCTCTATAGGTGTTCCAATGTTGGTCCGGAACATGTATGTGAACAATCCTTTGCTCTGAAAATATGCTAAAACTCCCTTTTTAGCGTTGTTAGAAAAATGAAATAAATCTGAATTAACATGTTGGAAAGAGATTCTCATAATCATGCTATCGAAGACAGACTTCTATGTAGATCTATAGTCAAATATGTGCCTGGAAGTATGGAAAAACCTTGTCTTGACTGTCGTTTCCTCATGATGGACCACTGGTGATATTATCATCAAGTTAGTGTTGTTCCAAACATATGCAGTCAAAGTTCAAACGCGTGTGTTGGCTTCCCAGAGCATCCCTTTTGTTGGTATACACTGTTATCGGTAGTTTAAACAACAAAATAATTATAGACTATCTTTAAATCTGGAATAATATCTATAGTCAAATTGCAAAGGAAAATGTTCTGGTGAAACATAAACTGAATATTCTGAGTTAGTGTCGAAGCTGTTAATCCATATTCTGATAAAAAAATCACCATTAAAATCACTTCCACATTAAAATATTCCCTTTTTCCTATAGCTATCACTTTATTCTTTGTTGGTAAAACAAGAAGCAAACACTACCCACCAATCTCTTCTCATGAAGAGGATCCAATCAATGTGACCTAGGGAATTCTCTCTATAGGTCATACACGTAGTGAATGCTAGACATCATAAGATCAAGTGCAATGAGAAATAAGTACATCTAGCAATGGGAAATGGGCAATAGCCTGAAAACCATAATAGTCTCAAATGGGGAATTCCATGTGGATACATAAGTTTCCAGTTGTAATGTGCTACAAAATGTGCAAGTAATTATCCCATTATTTGTTTAGTTGGTGGTAAACACAAAGACCATGGACCAAGGCCATATTGACTACCTTATCTTTTCCCTCAGTTTGGGGATAGAATGTGGTAGAAAACATCAACTGATGGCCTAGAGTTTCCACATTGTGTTCCAAAAAATATTTACACATCTAGAGTCATGATCTAAAATTATGGTCAACAATAAGCCAAAATGGCTCAAAACACATTGGAAAAACAATTATGTAGCTTTAAGGCATCAATAGACTTATTGCATAGAATGAACACTCTCATCATACAAAATCTCCACACAACAATGAAGGTATAGTCATTCTTCCATTGAGTGGTAGGTAAAATACTGATGAAGTCCATGCAAATGGATTCCCATGGTCTAGAGGGAATTGGTAAATGAAAGCTTCCTGTTAGAAGGCTTGGCTTAGTTGCAATATAAACATCTCATAATGCAATCTTCCACGTGTTTTCTTGTCGAAGACCAAAATAAAAACTCTTGTAAATTCAGAGTCTCCTTGTCATATTTGTAAAACGATTTTGTGTTTCTTAGAAACTTTTCAGAAATCTCCATTTGTCTGTTTTTTGTTAGCTTGCTTGAAAGCTGATATTGAATTTCTGATCTTTGGCAAGTGTTAATCGTAGTTTCTATCTGATGTCTTGTCTTTTATTTTTGTATTCCAATAGTGTGGCTGAAATCTTATATCTCCATTTTCCAGGTAGAACAACTGCACAAAATTTTTAAGTTGTGTGGTTCACCATCTAAAGAATATTGGAAAAAGTCAAAATTGCCACATGCAACTATCTTCAAGCCACAACAACCTTATAAGCGTTGTGTTGCAGAGACATTTAAACTTTAAAGATTTTCCACCATCGGCTCTGGCCCTGATGGAGGCTCTTCTTGCCATAGAGCCTGCTGATCGTGGGACTTCAGCTTCAGGCCTAAAGAGTGATGTAAGTTTCATATTTTGGCTCCCCTGTTGGTTCTTGTTATTTTGCTGGTCATATTTAATGAGCATAAGATACCCAGCTTAATTCATATGGAGGAAGTTATGTAAGCTCAAAAGTAAAGAGGAGCAGTAAAAAATATTTGTACAATGTGTTTCTAAACTTTCCACTATGGGCTTGATCAAAAGAATGGCATTGGGACCTGCATTATATTATTTATTTTTTAGTACTTTAGTGGCAATTTGTCAATTCATTTCTATAACTAGTAATTTTCCATCTATCATAATTGGCTTCTATTGAGATGCTGCATGATCAGATAACTAGCTTGACCTTGGAAGTAGTGCAAAATTTGAAATAAGTTCTACCATTTCTTTGGTAGTTGTATTGCAAAATCGCTATTAATAAGGTTGAAGACTCTGAGCTTTTTGGCTCTTGATGGTTGCAAGTTGCAACATTGTATTTAGGAAAAACATGATTTTTATTTGCCTGTTGTGATGTTTAAGCAATGCCCAACCTTTTCATTGGTTTATTCACACAGGAAGCATTCGATTTACTTTGTTAAGACGACTGCAGTCTTGTTTTAACCCAAATAGTTGTATATCAGCTTGATAGCCTTGTCATAAGTAGTATTCCAGTTACCTATCATGAAGGCTATTATGCAAATAAAGTTAAGCTCAAGGGCTGTAAATGATCAGAATTTAACTGCCCATATAAAACATTTCAAATAAGATGACCTTCCAGATTTACATGAGAACCAGTTAACAGTCTTAATAATAGTCCTCTTGTCAACATAAACGTTGTAGGTTTCAGAGACAGAAATATCTTAGCTTCAGGACACAATCATTTTGAGTATTAATTCTCATTTTATGTAAATTGTGTTATGGTTGATGACCTGATCAATTTGTCTGTTGTTTTTTGGATTATTGTTATATACTGTATAGTTCTTTACCACAAAGCCACTTGCTTGTGATCCTTCAAGCTTGCCAAAGTACCCACCAAGCAAGGAGTTTGATGCAAATATTCACGACGAGGAAGCCAGAAGGTATGTAAGACCTATATTAAGGACCCTCCAAGTATTTGCTTTAAATTTTAAACTGCTAAACTTTTTAGATGAATTTCAAGGACATAAATTGACAAGAAAGAGACCAATTCTATTTCAACATATCATAAGTATCAAGTGATGTTAAACATTTAGAGGCCAAGCCATTAGCACGGTTTGATTTTATGTAATGTTATGTTTCTGCTCTGTTATATTCCCCAGGTCTCTTTCTGAAGAAAACTTTCATTCTAAATTTTTCATTCTTGACTCTTCAACACTTGAAACTTTGAATCTAATTATTTTTTTAAATCAAAATTTTTAGCTACTATTTTATTGAGTTAATGGCCAAATATTAAATTATGGGACAATTATGTTGAAATTTATAAAAAGTAATTAAGCCCTATACTCCTTAAATGTTGCTCCTTAAATGTTGACAATTCTTGTTTAAATTTATAAAAAGTAATTAAGCCCCATACCCCTTAAATGTTGACAATTCATGTTTAAATTTATACAAAGTAATTAAGTCCTATACTCCTTAAATGTTGTGTTTTACTCGTGTGTTGAAAATGCTTGTATAGTTTGATTGTGGTTGCGAAGTGGTGGCTCATGATAGATATATCTGAACCAGTGCACAATGAGCAATTCATGTTTAAGTTATAAAAGTAATTAGCTTTATATTGTTAAATGTTGTAGTTTACTCTTGTGTTGAAAATGCTCATTCCAGTAAACAGTGTATTTAGTTGGATCATGGTTGTGGAGTGTTACACGACAGATATATCTGAACCAGTGCACAACAAAGTCCTTTCCTACTAAGTCTGTACTCAGCTGATGCTTGTAGGGGTAAATCTTTAATTGCACCGAGAGAAGCGAGGTGCTCTACAGCCCATTGGGGGGGAGATGTTGTAACATTTGTTCCTAACAAAATAATTAAAAAATTTCATGTCGGCTCATAAAATAAAAAAATTATGGAAAGTATTTTAAAAAAATTCGCATTTATGGTCTTGATAGATGATGTCTTAAAAAAGGAACAGATGCAGTGAATAAGCTAGTTAATGAAGGATAAGATGATAGGAAAAAATCACAGCTCATGGCAGGGTTGGACAGAGCATGTTGCATCTCAAAGACAACATTCTAGGTCCAGAAGCCTTCGTTGGAGGCCTCGCAATTCTCATGAAGAAAAGGATGCAGCTGATCACCATTTTTCTCAGACTGAGGGTAGGCGGAAATCAGAGGGGAATTCTTCTCATGGCAGGGGCAGCCCTAATTTTTCATCTTCATATTTGAGCAAAGCGGGTAAGATGGGATGTTTCAGCTTACTGGTTTGTTTTGGGCATTGTTAATAATCTTTTTATAGAAGAATGAAAAAAGTGGCTTAAATTTTTGTATTGAGAATGAAAAGTAAATATGTATTATTTGAATTTCCCAATACTCTGCAACAATGGTGCATACCATTCCAATTCGAAAATAGTGCTACCTGTCACTTGTGATTTTTCCAATTCCAGAACAGTAGTTTGTTTTATGACATTTCAAAACATCATAATTGAAGTCCCTATATTAAAAGCTATGTCTGCATATCATTTATTTTGTAATTGAATATAAACTTATGGTGGCACAACTAGAAGAAATTGCATATACTTGTGAAAAACGCAGAGGTTGCTTATCACGGAGTTTCCTGAGTGTATTGTTTCACTGGTTGAATGCTTTGATGTAGTTTTTTTTCCAGATTGAATAGTATGTTTTGATTATGCCCTAAATAAAACATTAAATCTTCCATTCCCTTAACCCATTCCTTTAAGGTGATGGTAAGGGAATCCAAAGGAAATCTAAAATTCACTGTTATCCTCTTTCACAGATCGGGGTCCTTATCAACATCATGGAAAGTCATTGGAAAGAAGTGTGTATGAAGGAGAAAAGTGGGCTGCTAATGTATGAGGTAAAGAACTAGATCCTGGATTCAGGCGTGATCAGTCTGTTTTCCCACATACTTTGGAGCATAGTAGCATAATTCGGTCGTATTGGCATTTCAGGTACGGAAATTCGGAACAAATTCGAATTCGCCGAATATTCGGTGTAAGTCTAATACGAATACGGATTCTTAGTAATGGAAAATTAAAGTTTGAAAACCAATTTAAAAAAAAAAAAACTTAAACACTATAAAACATAAATACCATTCAATTTATACTTTCTTATTAAAATAATTATTAATAACTAGTTTCCGTCACTCACACTTACCATATGGCAGGTTGTTGAAATTATATATATATATATATATTTTGAAATATATTTGATTTTATTATATAAATGTCGATATACATTTATCGTATATTTTTGAATACTCGATTAAAAAATATTATATATAAGTAGTCTACTTCCGTATTTTATTCGTACTAGATTTTTTCATTACGTATTTTTCCCGTATCGAACCGTATTTGTATCCGTATTCGTACTCACATTATGCTACTATGCTTTGGAGGAGTTAGAAAAAGAATTTTCAAAAGAGGCCCTTGAGTTATTCAAAATCAAAAGCATTGATGAAGATGAAGAAAACATGAAGCATCGTGAGGTACATTTCTCATCTTTTGATACCATTTATTTATTTCATGGATAATAAGTGTAGTCAACCACCTGCAATGCTATCAGTAATTGACCCTATCAATTTTTATCCTGCTTACTTATGCACAAGCCTTTGTTTTCAGTATTCTTTTTCTGTAGGATATATGTTATATTATTTTGAGGATGCTGGAAATAAAAATAGGAATTGATGAGATAAAATGAGATAATTTTATTAACGTGCAACACTTTTCTCCTCCATTCTCTCATACAAATTCATGACAAAATATGCATCTTCCTTGCAATACAAAGACTTGTGAAATATTGTTATAGGGAAAAATCTAATTGTGTGTGATAAGGGGCTTATAAGACGAAAATCTATAACAATGGCTATAATAGGTTTGACTGTGGATGGAGATATTGTCTTGTCTTTGGGGCAGTAATGATCAAAGAAGAATGGGAAAGACTTAAGATATTGTATGACAAAAGTGAAAATTGAAGTAACAAGTGGCAAACCTTCAATATATTAATAAAAAAATTGTCAAAGAAATTGGAGATTTGAAAAAGGCGAATACATCCTTTATGGATGAAATTGCAAAGATGATGGCAGATTGTCAAGTGATGACATATAATAATGAAGAAGTTGTGGATTTGAGAAATAATTGGCAGATGAAGATGGAAAAATAGGTCAATTGTAATTTGTTCGAGCAACACACAAATTATAGTTGTGATATATGAGAACTAGGACTCGTACAATGTCATTACAGCTAGTAGAACATCATTGTTTAGTGTTTGATAATCCCCTGTTTTACAAGGAGCATGACTTAACTAGCAAAGAATTGACAATGTTGTCTTGTGATGCAAAGACAATGACATGCAATCATGTGGGCTAGACTTATGATGCATTCAGCATTTGACATTCAACATTTTTCTCAAAAGCTATGTTTGACAAGTTTGAGGCCTAGTTTGACAAGTTGTAAGAATCTTTACAAGGTTGGCAATTTTCATTCGAGTTCTGGGTGAGTACTTCTGTAGGTGACATAAAATGAAATTCAGCTTCTGTTTTAAATTATGTTTTCAATCTCAAACTAGGCGGGATTTTGCATAAAGAAGACATGAAACCACTACTGAGTTGACTTATTTCAGGAGCACATTCCTTCCTAAGTTGCTACTGTTTACAGCTATACGATTTCATTGTTCACCATGGTTATGAATCCTATATATGTCCTGCAACTTAATACAATCTTTGTCATGTAGAATACTTGAACTTGGGGTTGCTAATAAAATCCTATCTAATTCTAGTCTCTCTCTCTCTACCGTGCATGTGTATGTCCATAACTTATTATGTAATCTCCAATCTAAGCAATTTTAATCTTCAATTGGTGCTCTTGTATATGGACTTGTGCCTCCAATGGACAAGCCCTATTTACACATAAGTGCTAGATTAAAGGTCTATTGGTGCACTTAATCATAAACAATGAAAATCAAAAGAATATCTTAGTTCTCTAGAGGTCATCGAGTTTTTCAAACTTCTTACACAAGCACTTCCAAGCTTTAATCCCTTTGGCTAGGTTGGAGCCCTAGTCATTGGAGTAGAATGAGTTGTCCAATATGGCCTTCCACTATGTGCCTCCTCTAACAAAACAACTATGAACTATATACCTTAAGAGAGAAGATAAAAGTTTGACCCTTGGTCTTGTGGGTAAAAGGGTTGTTTCCCCACCTTGATTGCACACCTTGGTCTTGTGGGTAAAGGGGTTATTTCTGTACCTTGATGGTACACCTTGGTATTGTGGTGAAAGGGTTGTCTTCCCACTTTGTTATGACCACTCTTATTGACCTTTGATCTTGTGTTGAACCTTGTAGGTCCTTATGCTAGCTGTTTGGACTAAGCTGTGACCTTTTTTGGGCTGCTAAGTTGGGTTGTGACCTTTGCTGAGTCTACTAGACTAAACCATGACTGTTCCTTGGGCTGCCTTGACTCGATATGTGGTTTGTTGACTGTTCTGAGGTCTTTTCTGTGAGTGTAACATTGTTGTTGGTGCCTACCATGACCTTTGAGGTTGCTAGTATTGAGCTGTGACCTTGTGGGTTGCCTTGGACTAAGCCGTGACCTATGCTAGGACATAACCATGACCTCTGTGGGTTGTTTGGATAGAGCCGTGACCTCTGTGAGCTGTTTGGACTAAGCCGTGACCTTTTTGGAGCTGTTAAGCTGGGTTGTGACCTTTGTTGAGTCTGCTAGACTAAACCATGACTGTTCCTTGGGATGCCTTGACTCGATCTGTGGTCTGTTAATTGTTTCCTTTAGGTTTCTATTAATCTTGTCAAGGGGGGAGTTATAATAATTTCCAAGATTTGTGAATTATAAAAGGCATTCATTATATAAAATTTCAGCAGCAGTAATGAAATTCCACTTGCAAGCTGCAATATTTAGCCAAATATGAGCTTGATTTTATAAAATATGATAATAGAAAATAATGTAAGGTGAGCAAGAAGGTTAAAAACCCCTAATGCCTAGCCACTAAAACAGATAAGCCTACGACATTCATTTCTCAAGCAAATGGTAGAAATAAAAGCATAATAAGTACCTGAAATTGTGATATTGTTCCACTATAAACAAACAAAGCTGTATATAAAAGTGCTGCTGCATATATTTACATACCTGAAGATATTTTTGGAAGATGACTACTGAAAATTGGCAATATCTATGAATAAGATTTTTTTGGTTGTTGTGTTGATTATAGAATAACTTTGTCTTGTTGTGGGTTGCTCATAGAATCTTCCTTTATTTGCAGGTGGACAATCTTCTTTAGCAGATTATTGTGCATATTTTGTTGCATATTCAGATGGTTCATGTACAGACACAAACAGTGCACGATCACCTGACCGTATGCTGGGAGAAATGCATGGAGCTGATTCAAGGTGAGTTGTCAAGCTGGTCCAGCTTTAATGTTTTTGGTCTTCTGTGTATGCTAAAAATTAATGATGATCATCTTTACTTGAGAGTGTTGTTCAAACTGTAATTTAATTAAATTAATGCAGATAGTATCTTAATTGTTATGTTCTCTATTGAGTATGTGCTTTAAGATAGAGACTAGGTAGTACTTAAGCTGTCTACAATCAAGCCCCAAATGCAATTACACAGGTGATTCTGAAGAGTATGGCCATTTTTTAAATACAATGATAGTATTTATTTCATTATATATATATATATAAATTTTGAATGTCAAAATCCTTCAATTTATTTAAAATTATAATTATTAGAGCCTTACTTTTGATTCATTATGAAAGATCATTTTCATTTTTTAGAATAGCTCATTTACCCTTGTTACACCATATAGTAGTTCTTATAGTTTATTTATGGCATGGTCTTCTAGGTGTATGTCATCATCATTAGTTCGAACTGGCTTTGTACGAGGGACTTTAACACAAGGCAATGGATGTTATCAGCATTGTTGTCAAAACAAAACATTGGAGGTACAATGCAAGCAAATATTTTTCTTACTGGATCATTATTATTTAGTTTTGATGGTAAATGTAACTTATTAGCCACCTTTTCCTTGATTTTGGTTCCATAGACAAAAAGCACTAGCAAGGTCATTGCATAATGTTTTTGAAATTTAAATTGCTCTTGTTGTCAACGTTGTTCTCATAACATCTATTGTTTTTTTAACAATTTTAACAATGGGTATACTTTTTGGGCAGCCTCTTGTCAACTTGAACCGAATGGGTAGATTAGATGTCTTTTCTGGGGAAATTTGATAACCTTCTTGTTCAAACCTTGTAACTTGGAGAATTTATTAACTACACAGCTACTTCATCTTCAAAGTGCCAAAAATTTTGCTTCCCTACTACAGAAATATTTTCCATGCAGAACCTAATACAAGAAAATTAAATCGGACCAAAAGTTGAATAGAAATCATTTGATGCCAGGATGTGAAGGAATTCTAGTATGCAATTCTGCTTTAAGGATTTCCAGACCAAGCAGAGCCAGATTCCTGGCTGATTCTAGATCAAACTGAGTGAACTCTCTTTTATGTTGAGACAACCAGAACTTATAATGACCCAGAGGCAAAGGATAACAGGTCCATGGGGTGTGCAAGCTCCCAAGATTTCAATCTTTTGTCACAGGTGAGTAAGAGAGGCATCCAGAGAGAAGCAAAGGTAGAGGCATAGATCCTTCCAGACACAAGACAGCACATATCACTATCTCTAAACACTGAAGAGAAATATCAGAGGATCAAGCAGAGAGAGCACAATAATGAGTTCTTCCCTGTCATATTGATTATACAGCAATGAACATAGAAGCCATGTTTGGAACAAAATTTAAAACAATAGAACCAAAAACAACAGTAGGAAATGGTTCAACTCTCAAGTAGTTTCATCTGCCTTGGGTGGCGTTGATGCAGGTTCCTTTGGTTGCCTTGCAATTTGGAAAGGGCATCCAAAGAGTACATAAGGGGACTGAGAGATAATCTATGGAGATATGCATAGATCAAAGGTAGTGAACTCCCTCGGATATTGTGATAAATTCAAGACCTGCAACCCTCAGATATTTTTGCATTTATTGTGTTGTTGCTTCAATATGATTCCTGTTGTCTATATTCAATTCTTCATCAGCGTCATCCCTTATTTCCTATGTGCAATGCGAGGTGGGTTTCGTTGGATTCAGAAGACTGTTGGATTTGACAGCTTCATATTGTATGGTCAGTACAGCTCTCTTATAAGCTACGGCTTTTTGCTAGGCTGTCCATTTATCAAGGGATCCCATCTAAAGCCAGGATGAGTAAGAGTGGCATCTCTAATGGCCTCTGCCCAATATGTCACCAGGAGTGCTGATTCGCCAAGCCGTGTTGGAGATTCTTCAAGGATCAACACACAACTTTGTTTTAGAGCAGGATACATTGGCATGCAAATTTGTTTGGGGATGGTCATTTTCTTGTGAGGGAGTCCTCCCCTGGCCTATTCCATTGTGTACAGATTTTGGTTATTTTTGTGCTTTGGAAGCTCAGGTGTAAGTTCGTCTTTGATCAAGAGATAAGTTCTTCGTCTGCCTTCATTTCATTGCAGAAAGATGAGGTATGTCACCAACCATTGGCAAAATGTTCATTGTTGATCAACGATGTCAAATCTTTGGGTCCTGCTGAATATTCTGATCTTATTGTTGTTTTAGTTATTCTCAGGAAGAGGTTATGAATCTGAATCTAATTGTATATACCCTTCCACTTTTTGCAGCTTTTAATTTTAAAACTTTCCAACCAAAAAATACATTGAAATGGTTTTTTTCTTTTCTTGGAAGGCACAACTTTTTCCTACAATGGCTATGAACATTCATCACCAGGTCTTGGACAATTGAAGATCATAAATAACAATTCAAACTGTTCCTACACCTCGCTCATCTCAATTTATCCCAGTTTTGTGAAGTGACAGATAACACATACAATCAAAATTACCAGATTTGACTAGAAGCATACCCACACCCACACCCAAATCAGATTGCAAACAAAAAATCACCAATCCATATCAGATTCATGAAATTTCGCTAGATTTTTAAGCAGATCCATTTTTCCAGTTTAGGATATGTTTCCAATTTTCATGGGTGTGATTTGAATTATAGGATTCGTCTAGGATTCAATAGGAATTGGATCCTATGGAAGGAACAAATTCCCCAAGGTCGGGAACCATTTCTATCCACAGGAAAGATTCCACTGGAAATAACATTTAAATCAGGGAAAAACTAGTTGTGGAAACATATGCCATTTTTACACTTATGTAATTATTTATGGTATAGAATTTACTAGTTCAAGTTTTTGTCCTTTGAAGTTAAGATGGACATCCAAATATGATTGAAACAATCTGAAGGTTGTGTAATATGTTCATGGAACCTGAGAGAAACATGCACCTGTGTTCATTTTACAGGGGATGGTGGCTTGGCCCACATTGGAGGAAGATGAGTTTGGGACACCATTTGCATCATCCTTTGCTTCTATATAAACCGAAATTCTCCTTTCCATGGCATCATCCACCATTATCATCAAGTTACTTATGAATTTTCAGTTAAATTCAGATATCTTGGCATGACTCTAGATGACTCGGTAGATAGTTTAACAATGGATGCATGCTTGTCATTCCTATAAATTTCTGGGATTTTTGCATTTTGCATCATTCAAGCATACAAAATAATGATTACCAAGTTACTATAGATCCATAATGGCTTACCTTGTACTAGTCCTTCAAGTTCTTCAACTGATTTTATTAAGTGCAATAGATCCATAATGGCTTACCTTGTACTAGTCCTTCAAGTTCTTCAACTGGTTTTATTAAGTGCAAAAGATCTATAGTAACTTGGTAATCATTATTTTGTATGTTTGAATGATGCAAAATTTGTTTGAATATCATCATTGTCAAGCAATAAAAACTTCTTAAAGGGTGCTAGCTCAATGGTAGAGCACCTGCCTAATTATAGGCAGGAGATTGGTGGTTCGATTCCTCCGTACCCTATCATAAATTAGTGACTAAGAAAACGACTAAATTCGCATATATACGACTATTAGTAGCTAATTTCCAGTATTTTATAGCGCGACTAACGTTTAGTCGTATTTAGCTTAGTCATTAATATGTTATCATCTAGTAGTTTATTTAGTCGTATATTTGGTCATTAATTGTGACAATCAATGACTAAATCAGGGAGTATCAATGACTAAATCAGTGAGTATCAATGACTAAATCAATGAATTAATCAGTGACTATCAATGACTAAATCAATGACTAATAAGTCAACCAATTAATGACTAGTGAAATACGACTAGAGATAAGATAGTGGAAATCGGATACTATTAGTCACCGACTCAAAAATAGTCGTTTATAGTCGAATTTTAGTCATTTTTTTAGTCATTAATTTCTCATTTTGTACTAGTGATAGATGGTCAGGTCCTGCATTTAACCTTCCAGGTTCGACAATAATTTCACAATCGTATTCTTGAAACAATAAGAGCCATCTACAGATTCTCCCCTCCAAAATTGGATTATTAGCCATGTATCTCAAAGCAGCATGATCTGTAAAAAATTTGATATGACACCCTAACAAATAATGACTGAACTTGTGTAATGCATAAACCATATCTAACCCGTCTCTTTCCATTGTAGTGTAGTTTCTTTTTACAGTGGATAGTTTCCTACTAGCAAATGCAATGGGATGATCGATAGATCCCTCTACCGATTGAGCCAAAACTGTACCTAATGAAATGGATGAAGCATTGACATGAACATGAAACTCTTTATACGAGTCAGGGAACACTAAAATAGATGCATTCACCATCTTTTCTTTCAATGTATCAAGGCTCTGCTGGCACTCTTCATTCCATTGAAACTTAGTATCCTTCTTCAATAACTTCTCCATTGGTACTGTAATTTGTGGATACCCTTTAATAAAATTCCTATAGTACCTTGTATGTCCCAAAGTTGTTCTTAATTTTTGGACTAATGTTGGTGGCGGCAGATCAACTATAATGGTGATCTTCACAGGATCCACCAACTGTCTGCAAACCATATGACCCAGCAATATACAAGGAGCACAAAAAATACATTTCTCAAATTTAAGGATATCTGATACTTCCTATAGTGATACAACATCAACCCAAGGTTCTCAATATGGTTCTTCAACAGTCCATAGATGGTCCATTCATCAAACTATACCTCCAAAAATTTATTTATCAACTCCTTCAAGGATGCAACCACAACCCTAGAAAAAATAGCTAGTGCATTCTTGATACCAAAGGGAATCACTATATACCAATAGAAACCCCATCTGATCGCAAATGTGGTCTTGTGTCAATCCTTCCTATCAATTTTAATTTGATCATACTCTGAAAATTCATCTGTGAATGAGTAAGGTTCCTAGCCACCCACATTCTCTAGTACTTCATCTATAAAAGGTGTCGGGAATGGATCATGCAGGAAACCATCATTCAACTTATTGAGATCTACACAAATTCGTATTTCACCAGCATTTTTATCTTGGACCACCATTGGACTAATCCATTCAGACTCTTTGATAGGTTCAATAATTACTGTGTCGGACATTCAGTCAAGCTCTGCTTTTACCTTTTCCTTATATTTTGGATTCAATCTGTATGGCCACTATTTGATAGGTTTTTCATTAGGATTTAATGGGATTTTCATCTTTCCTAGATTGCCAGCAATACCTTTCATCTCTGCAAAATTTGTAGGAAATAGATCTTTATATTCATGTAGTAGGTTAGTAAGCTTACCTATAGTCTCATCATCCTAGTAATCCCCAATATTAGTAAATTTTGGATTTTCACTTGAACCAATATTTACCTTCTTTGTCTTCAAGGGATGTAATAATTTATCATACTTGATCTAAGGGCCCTCTAGATCTTGGTTTCCTTTTTTTCTTGGATATGCACATCCCTTGGATCATCATCCGGATCGCCAGTAATATTGTAACATTACATTGCTTGTTCGAGTGTAGCAATCCACTGCGGCATATTAGATAGTTGCATGGGTATTTCTTCATAGATTTTGGCCTTAATTATCTATAAAGCGGCTTCTATTGACTGGTTATCATCTTCATAATTGATTGTCTCCCTAAAATTGATATCCATGTCATCCCAATTTGTTGTACCTTTTTGTAGTTCCAAAGTTGTATACTAACTTCATGGTATAATGTCCAAGGTATGGATGAATATGTGGACCCACTCTTGTTTAGGTACATCTTCCCATTCTCTTGTAGATAATTCCAAATGATCTATAGGGATAGTTTACCCATTATACGTTTCTTGCTTGTAGTATATTCCTTCTCCAAATATGACTTCTAGCATCCTTTTGTACTGTGACGAACCTTATATCTTTTCCTTATGGGTATCCCACCATCTTGTCGGAGTAGCTTTCAATGCTACATATAAAGCTAATATTCTTTTCTCTCCAGGTACCTTTACTTCAAAATCAGAAATGAAAACATCCAGATTAGGCATCCCCTCGTAAGTAGGTAGATCACATACCTCTTTACCAACCCAATGAAGTGATATGGTAACACAAGCACACCTTCTTGTAGACACTTCATGTATTATGTTTTTCCAATTCTCTAGTGCTTCCCTTGAGTATGAGGAACACAAACTAACACTTCTCCAACGCAGGGTACCATCCTCAGTTGGATTGAAATAATCATCCATTCTTGATGTGACCTTATAGATATTGTATAAGTCTTCAGCATTGTATTCCTCTCGAGCAGGTTTGGCATACCTTGGACTCTCCAACGGATCCAAAGGTGCAACAAATCTGATATCCCCTCCTTCAAATGTCATCAAACTTTTCTTCCTGATTTATGATAGTCTGGTTCTCAATTTCCCAATCAATGCCAAGAAATGTTGGATAGGGGTTGGTGTCATCTACTATTTCTATAACTTCGAAATCAACAAAGTTTTGTAGTCCATCTATGTCAACATGGACACCTTCCATTCTCCAAAAAGGTATAAATTTTTGTTGATTATCTAATTGTAAATAGACAAGTGACCATATCAACGTAGGTTTTCCCATATCTTAACATGTTTTCTTAGTAATAACATTCACATCAATAAAATCCATGTCGAAGTCCCCAATCTGCACACTAAGTCACAGTTCCCTTCCTATTGTTATCCTCTTTTGCAAGTTATTTAAATATTTTTACATGAGGAATTTATTTTTATGATTCATGAATTAAATTCTGTAATTCCTTTAAAGTAGTTTAATCTTTTACTAAGTCTACACAGATTTTTATAAAGTTCTTCAATATACTTACCTTTCCTGAGCTTTGCTTTGGAACTGATTGGTCGAAGAAAACTGGCATATCATATATAGGAAATTCGTCAAAGGCTGGGGCTGTAGATGTTGAAGGTACCCTCTGAGTTGTAGTAAATCCCTTCCTTGCATCCACAAATGTATGTTTTTTCCTTTTAAACATCAAATGGAATTGTTCACTGCATGACTAGTCTGATTCTAGGGGAACGTGTATTAGTGCATATTTCTCTATCATCTCTTGTCACAACTCCTCTTCTTGTGACAATAGCAACATGAAGGTGCTCTTGTATCGGTTCAGATGAGATCTTTTGGACATTTTGGTTCTGGTTCTAATTTTGATTTTGATTTCCATTATCTTTCCAATTTTCTATGGGTTGTGGACAATCCTCAATAGTGTGGTCTAATGCTATACAGTATGTGCACGTCGAACATGGATTTGGACAATCCCTTGAAAAATGTCTTGGCTAACCACAATTGTAATAGATTATCTGACCTCTACCTCGACCAAGTACTCCTCATCCTCATCCTCAGAATCCACCTCTTGGTTGATTAAATTGCACACTACTCCCTTCACCTTGCTCCTCACATTTCATTATATAAGCATCCATTGTTCGTTCTATGAGAAACTAATATGCTCAAGAGTCCTTATCATCATGGCCAATTGGTTGACATAATTTATAGAACAAGCTTTGTGGAGTACTTACAATTTTCTGCGATAGGTAGCATTCTTCTGGTCAATATCCCTTGGTTTGACATATCCTACACTAGAATCCAGCTTCAAGATTCAATGGATTGGAAGCTCTAACATCAATATAATCCTGAAATGTTGTGCATTGGTCTTAGAATGACCCTCCTCCTTACATCTGGTACACTAGACGTATTTTTTTTTGTCCTTTCCTTTCTTGATGTCTTGAATTTATAATGACAAGTTCTCTAGCTTCCACTGGATTTGAGCCATACCTGCTCCGGTATCTCCAACGCGTGATGCTTCCACTTTCATAGCCAAGTCAAGGGCCTCAGTCCACGATGCAATATTTTGTTGCATCAACTAAACTCTAATATGTGGTAGTAATGCAACTATAAACCATTCCTTATGTTGAACATCATTCATATGGAAGCTTACATGGGCCATTAGTGTCTTGAATCTCTGGTCAAAATCCCATACATATTCATTTTTTGATTGCTTGATCTCTTTGAGTTCAGTAATACACTGTGATTCATATCTTGGTTTCTTAAATTCATCTTTTAAGGCATCTCTAATTTTTTCCAAATTCTTCTATGGTTGTCCAGTAGGTACCTTTGAAAATTTCATGAACCAAACAAAGTGCGACCTCTAAAGGTCGTAATCAGTTGTGCTCTCTTTACATTGTCATTCTGTACTTGCTTAATAGTCCAAACTACATCACATAAAAATAATTGTTGTTTTGGGTCTTCTGGCCCATTCCCATGAAAGATTAGCAATTTCATATGATCCTCAACCATTCTATTTCTTGGTGTTACTGCATGATTTTGTATTACAGGTCCAAAACTTATGTCAAGGTTATTCATGGAAATATTATTCTGACTACCAATACTATTACTTGCTTGTATAAACTCTGACGGACTAGTACTTCTTACCTCAGTTTCGGGAGATGCACGTGGGGTCATAGGTATTCCACAGTGTCTAGCATGATTTGGTTCAACAAGATCGTCCTTAGAAGTGGGTTTCTATCCTTCCTCTTCGTCCTCTTCTTTATCATAAGATTCTTCTTCAAGTTGTGGTATCGGTTTGTAGTCCCTTTCTTCAGTCACACTACAACCCTTTCCTTTTGTTGTAGTTCTCCTTCTCTTAATTGAATGAAATTGTTGACACAGACACTGTCGACAGGGGTTCACTTCGCACTGTTGTCAACAAACATCAACCAAACTCCCTTAAACACCATCCCAGAAAGTTTTTACCCTTTCCAGCAACACTTGCAGAGTGAGTGAAGTCTCACTCGAGATGATTAAGGGGGCTACAGGAACCAAGTTTCCGCAGTAGGGGGAGGACATGCATCAGATCTCGCTTTACAACTACAGAAACCAAAGATTATGTCTTCGCATCATGCTAACATTTCATGCATCCATTCATTCCTTTGGCATATTCAGTGTATAATCAACATTCGCATTAGCATGGTTAAACTAATCATTCGCATCAATAGCAATTACCAAACCACAAAGTCTTAAACATTTCGCAAAAAATTGCATTCATCATTTAGCAGAAACAGAGACAAAATATATAACCATAATCTAACATCTTCATGCACTCATTAAAACCTGCAGTATAACCTTCACAGAAACAGTTCAAAACACCTTATCGCATATCATAAAAAATCGTCGAAACAGAGCAAAACATAGGATGATGCCAAAAACATCTCATTCTATTCTTCAACTATGATGATGCCCTTAGGCTTACAATCATATCCCTATTTATATCAAACTAAATTGTTACAAAACGGTCCACATGACCCATTCTAACTAACTTAAACCAATCTTGCGCTTTCGTCGGCTCCTTGTTCTCCGTGAATGGTCCTTTCTTCCGCGGATTGTCCTTCTCTGCTGCCGTCAACTTCTGCACATTATGCGGTATAACCCCGTGCCAACAGGCCCCCAACACAAACTTGTGGCTTCCTCTCGAGCCACCTCAGCTGGATACCTCTGGTGCGTTTACCTGCTGCTTGAAATCATCGTATGCATTTTTTATCTGGTCAACCACTTCCTTCGCTGATGCTCTAAGTTGTGTACATTCTTCCACCTACTGGTCTGTTGGGTTCTTGTATTTTTTCTGTTGCACCTCCTCCAATTGTTGCTTGACCTGTTTCATTACTTCCATTACTTGTACTGCAAGAACTTATGCTTTTTTTGGAGCTCGTCCAAATGTGTGACCCTTCGTTGCTGCCTTTCGCGCACCTTGGTTACGCGTTGTTGCATGCCTTTTAATTCTGTAGCCTTCGCCATCTATATTAGTTGGGGCATCGCTTTGATCGACCCCTTGAGGGATTCCAGATGCGCTTCTACTTCGCTGAGTTGCACCTTTAGATTAGTTAGTTGGTTGTCCTGGACTACACTTCCCCAAAACTCTGTGACTCCCTCGGTAACTGTCTGGATTGCATTTTCCATCTCCAGGAACTCTGTCACGGCTTCCTCGATCGCAATATGTCGATTTTGAATATGTTTCGGTGGTGTGGTGGGTATCCCTCTAGCCTATAGCTCTGCATTTGATTTCCTTAGCTCGGTGAGAGCCACTCCTAACATAATAGATTTCGTTTCTGGGGGTACATCCTGGTCTAGCTCTGCAGTTTCACATGCCTCCACAAGCGCCGTTTCTAGGCGGCCTCGATCATCTATAGCCTTGTCATTCTCGGCTAGTGTTATGGCTTTCTCTTCTTGGAGACGTTGTGCCTCCATATCACTGGTGCACAATTGTTGCATATACTCGACCATCTTGTTATGCATCGCGGCTTCACGGTCGCGGATCTCTGCACTTACTATGAGTTGAATCCGGTGTAATGCCAACATTGGTAGTAAATTAAAGTTTACCATGATTAATTCAGACTTCCTTAACTCTAGGTCCACGGTCTGATCACCTATTCTCATGGCATGTGGTTCTATTTGTACTATCCGCGGTTGTGTGCCGAATTCTACTTCGAATCTTGGTGTCGGCAAACTCTGTTGAACATCCCCGTGGGGAACACTCAAGTTTATGACTGCATTTGTTAGTGTAAATAATAGTTGGCTGATTTGCCCGAAGTATTTGGTGGAGTGTTTTGTGACCTTCACACGGTTACCTTCCACAACCTCCATTATTTTCTCCAGGAGCCTGTGAACTTGCTCCGTAGTAAGACCACCCCATGTGCTCCCTTCACCACAGTCCATCCTGTTCTTTGTCCTCGTCTTCTTGTGCTGGGCCTCCAGATCTGAATCTGTCGGAGTGACTAAAGAAGCACCATTATGACTGGACCTCTATGACTGTTCGTTCGCAGGATCATCTCCTCCTACGTCCTGTTTTCAACTGACTGAATTCTTATCTTCTTCTGACTGATTTTCCTATGGGTCTTCATGATTGGATAGATCCTTCTCTACGGCTAGGAATTTCCATTCTGTCAGCCATCCCTCTATGATGCCGTCCAGGTCTTCGTCCGTGAGCTTGTACCATGTCGGTAATCAGTTCTTTTGTTTGTCTGCTCTCGCTTGAATGTAAATGGTGTGAGAGTCAATGAATATTTTTGCAATCTGTTGATGCTTCCCTGTTGCTTGTGCTTTGATTTGCGGTACTACTTTCACATCTAGCCTCATCATCTCTAAAAACAAATAAAATTGCACCACGTTGAGTGCTTTCCGCTCTTTATCAGTCATTGCCCACAAATTTTGGTTCCTTGTACCCTCTCGTACCTTGGCCTCTACAGTATCCAATTCCATACCCTGATAATGCTCTAGCTCCATTCATCCTACTAATGCGACTAGCATGAGGAGCCATGAATATTTGAATGGCTTTGCTCCCTCCTACGCATCATAAGCATCCTCCACCAACTGTCTTAATATAAATTTGGACCAGTTCATTCGCGTTCCTGTGGCACATAATTCTGTGGAAGCGATGATGCCTGATGTGCATTCCTTTGGCCTATTCTTCTGCGTCATCTTCATGGAAAGTATCTTTGCTCTGAACCTGACGGCTTGGTTCTGAATTGTGTGGATGAGGTATCCTCACGAGTTTTTGTCCACCCCATACTTCATTTTCAGAGCTTGCACAAGCTTCTTGTCGTTGTCCTTTCCCTAGAAAAACCGGGAGGGGTCGTCGCCCTCCTGTGGAAGTCTGGTGATTCTTGAGATTACGTCGACTGTGACCGGAATCTTCTTGTGCAACCATAGGTAGCCTTCATGGAAACAGGCGAACAATTGTTTGACGCCTGCATTTACCTACGCCAGCATTCCAAAATGAAACATTTGGGTGAGGCATAGTATCCTCAATTGCTCTAAGCCTAGTGCCCACTTCACTGGTTCCTACGTGATCAGGCCTCCATCTCCATGCGGAACATTAATGTAGGCTTCTGTGCACTTGGGATAGTTCATCAGGTCATGATCACTATACTGCAATTTCTGCAAATTGTGGACGATTTTTCCAGCTTGCGCAACCCCTCTTGGTATCAGCGCCATTGTAATCTTGTATTTGTTGTTCTTCAGGATACGAACCACTGGTGTTCCTTCCTTCCTTGGCGACACATATGATGGTATCATTGGGCCTTGGTTCTTACTTCGTGGTGCTGGTTTCGTTTGGGAAGCACCCGAAGTGCCTGTTCCTTCATCCGCTAGGTGGGATGAATTCCTGGTCCCTTTCTTCGGCGCTCGGTCGAGGTCTGCTAGCCGATTGGCGCCCTATTTCTTTCGAGGTACTCCCGATATAAATTCTGGTTTCTCCTTCAGAACTGGCGTGGGCTGCAGCCGTTCGGTGTTGGTGCTCTAAATGTACACTTCCATGCGACTTTGCAGGCTCTTGCTTAACACACAGTGTATGAAACTATCCCTTTTCCCTGCATTCATAGCGTTGGTTGGCCGCGTCCAATTGATTTTGGCCCATGATTACCAAATCCAGCGGCGATTCTCCAAATCCGCCGCATGCGTCGGGTATTAATTTCCATATTCTCATTTTTTCTATCGACCATTGTGGTTTAGCTACGACATTTATGACCGGATGTTACCTGCTTCCACCGAGTCCTACAATTCTGCGATTCCCTTGTCGAAGGATGCTCTCTTGTCGACAGATGCTAAGCTTCATCGTATCTGTTGTAATTTGCGGTAACAATTTGTTTTTTCCACTGCGCTATCCGATTAGTGATGCAACCAACTTTGCGGCGTCAATGCTGTGCACTATGTGTTATTTTTCACACTTCGTGTACTGGTCTTCTTTCATTGATCCCTTCCAACTTCTCTTGGTCATTGTTGTGTACTTCATGAAATAATCCATCACTGGTTCTATAATTCCTTCATCCAACATTCTCTCAATTTTAGCTTGCACCCTCTCCTTGTACCTTGGATTCAACCTGTAGGGCCGCTGCTTGACTGGCTTTGCATCGGGTTTCAGGGGGATTTTCATTTCGCCTAAGTTCACGAAAATTCCTTTCATCTCCGAGAAGTTCGTTCGGAACAAATCCTGAAACTCATGTGACAGATCAATCATCTTGGTGATGGTGGAGTCATCCCAATAATATCCAATACTCGCAAACTTCGGGTTCTCCTCTGACCCAATGTTTACTTTCTTGATTTTCAGTGGTTACTGAAACTTGTCGGAAGGCATTTCTAGTGCCTTGACACTGTAACTTCCTTATGACTCTGGTACATATGTATCCCTTGGGTCATCCTCATCGTTCGATTCTCCTATGATATTGTAGCGCTCCATCAGCATTTCCGGTGTCGCAGTCCATCGAAGTTCCATTGGTTGCTCAGTCGGGATTGCTTCAAATACCTTATCTCCGATCGCCTGTAATGCATTGTGGATGAAGGGGTTCTCGTCGGATAAACTGAACATTTGGCTAAAGCCAATTGTTAGTTGTTCCCAAGAGGTCGTTCTGCGTTGTAGTTCTGCTGCGACATACCAACTCCGCGGTACTTCATCCAGTGTGTGAACAAATGCGTGGACCCATTCCTGTTTGGCCTGTGAGCCCCATTTGCTTTGACATTCAGTCAAATGTTCCTTTGTATCTCCTCTATCTTCATAATTCCTTCTGCTATATCCTGTAGTGTCACTGAACCTAACCTCTAGTAGGTATCGACATAGTGGCCAGTTTGAGATACTTGACTTGTGTGCCGCCCACCATCGCGCTGGTGTAGCCTTCAAGGCTTCTTCCAAGGCCAGTAGACGTTGTGGTTCCACTACTTTTTCCTCAAATTCTGTTTGAAACGTAGTCAAGTTGGGAAACCCCTCATATGTTGGTAGTGCACACTCCTCTGTGGCTACCCATCGCAGTGATTGTGTGATCCGTGCACACCTCCTGAATGATACTTCATGTAGCCGATTCTGCCAATTTTTAAGCGCCTCACCCGAATCTGACGACGCCGAACTGACACTGCGCCATCCCAATTCTCCGTCTACGGTAGGATTAATGTAATCTTTGGATATGTTGTATAGACTATTCCATCCCTCCATAAATTCATTTCTTGCCAGTTCAACATATCACTGCCCTTCTGCAGGATCAAGATGTGCAACTACCCTCATCTCGCGATTTTCGAATGACATAGTCTGTTTCTTGAAGTTGATGATGGACCGGTTCTCCATTGCCCAGTATATCCCTAGCAGCACTAGATAGGGGCTTGTATTGCCAACAATCTCTATTACATCAAAATCTGCGTATGTCTTGAGTCCCTCAATTTCAACTGGAAGCTGGCGCACCCGACCAATTTCAGTAACCTCACTTTGATTTGCTAATCGCAGTTGTACCAGTGACCATGCCAACTGTGGTTTTCCCATTGTTTCCCAGGTCTGCTTGGTCAGAATGTTTACGTCGGACCCAAGGTCCAAGATGATTGATTCGACATCAAATGCTCCAATTTGTGTAGACATCTGCATCTCTCTTCTTGACTTCGTCTTATGTATGCAATTGACTGTACGTTCCTGGCGTGCACCCTCCCGTCGATGCAACAAGCTAGATATTTCTTCCAATGCGTCCTGATCTTTTTCCAACTCCAGGAAAATTTCCAAGAAGGCTCTTAAGGTGTTAGCCTTTCTCTGCAACTTCGTCAGGTCGAATTTTGGTGGCATATCATAGGTAACTTCTTCCTCAAGAGGTGACTGCCTCCTCTGTCTCATTATTTCCTGCGCTTTCAATAAAATATCCCTCTCTACCCCCTCATCGAATGTGATGCTCTTCCGTGCTGGTGGTCGGACGGTATCCTGTGACCTGTCAACTCCTATCATAGCGCCTCCTCGTTTCACTACTTCAACAGTCGCAGCGTGACTTCTGGCCTCCGCTGATATCTTTTGCACCGCTGGTGGTGTATTTTGATTCTGAATCTATGGAGGCGGGGGTGGATTCTTGGTTTTCCATTTTGCAATAAGCTGCAGACAGTCTTCGATACCATGGTCCATAGTGTTGCAATAAGTGCATTGTGGTGTTGGATTTGGGCAATCCCTTTGATAATGCCCCTGTTTCCCACAATTGTAACATATAATTGGTCCTCGTCCTCGTCCAACAGCTCCTCCTCGTCCTGCACCGACACCTCGACCTCCATAGAATCCTCCTCTAAATCCTCCATGCGGTGGCCCATATGGTGGGTATTGCGATTGTCCATATGGTGGTTTCCCATACTGCGACGGTTGATACTGCGGTAGAGGATATTGCAGTTGGCCATACTGCGGTTTCCCATACTTCCCTTGATCATACTGTGGTGGCTGGTTATAATGAGGCTGTTGTTGGGTATACTACGGTTGCTGCTGTAAATTTGGTTGCTCTTCCCCTTTCATAAAGCATGTATCGACAGTCTGTTCTTGGAGTAGGTCATAGACCATGCACTCTTTTTCGTCGTGGCCAATCGATCGACAAAATTTGTAGTATAAATTTACTCGCTTAGACACCATCTTCTGTAGGTACACACATTCTTCTGGTCGATGCCCTCTAGTCTTACAGACGCGACACCAATGCATCCCTTCCTGACTGAGGGGATTCAATGCACCTGACTGCAAATATTCTTGAAATTCTGGGCAATTATTCTTATGGTGTCCTTCAGTCTTGCATCTACTACACCATATGTCACATACCCCAATTTTGTAAAAATTATGTAATTGTTTTATTATATTCCTGAGACATTATGTTAAATTTAATGCTAAGTAGGAATTGATGGCTCAGCAGAGTCGCCAGAAATGGAGTGTAATTTAGAATATTTTATTATTAATAAATAAATTATGGAGACAATAGCATGGGAGAGCTGTTAAAAAGAGGTTACTAGTCAAACTGGTGGATGGAACTAGGTGGAAAGGAAAAAGACAAGTGGCAGCATCCTCAAACACTTCCTAAGTTGCAGGTGGCAACTTCCCTATATTTGGGGTCATGATTCCCCAAGAAAGTGGAATCAGAGTAGGTGGCTCATTAATGACAGTTAACCCAACAAAGACCTAGGCAATCTTTTAAAAAGAACTCAATGAACAGAGCTGGGGGCTCGAATTTTCCAGGGAGAATACATTCAGGTGAATGTTATTTAGGAAATTGATTGAGGAAGAGGGAAATACAGTAAGGAAGTTGTTTGAGAGGAATGTTGCAGTAACTTGGTTCCATTATAGCTGTTTGGGCTGAGAGAATTTACTTGCTGCACCTAGTTCCAGCCAGGGAGACCAGAGCAAGCTCGGGGGTCCTGAGAAGTTGTTGTTTGAGCACTCTCCAAGAGTTGGTAGGGAGGAACTGCCTCCCATTGCTGTTGTTGTCCACAGCTTAAACAGGTTCTGCTACTTATTTCCTTATGTTATTAAGTATGAATGAATGTATTATGTGTTTATTTTTAATGTCTGAGGAGTAATTAGTTAGTAACGTTAATATCTCAGAATATCAGTAGTAAGATTGTTAAGAGTTACTATGTTTTCCGTATCTTTAGTATGAAGTAATATCCTTGTCGTATTACAATTAATGTAACTATAATTTATACAGTATAATATTAATGCTTTCTGTAATAATTTATAGTTATAATTATAAATCTAGTTTAATTATAACTGTTGAATAGATAAGCAAGGATTACATATAAAATAATTGTACTCTGTATATTACAAAATTTAATAAACAATCATAGGAAACAATAGTAAACTTTTAACAATAAAATTACAGTATTTATACCCTGATAATTAACATTGCAGAAGAATTGTAGCCATGTTTAGGTTATCTTTATCAATGCATAAACCCTAGTTAAAAGTTATCCAGTCATAACCTATCAAATAAATCAATGTGCAAAAACCCTAACAGAAGTTTATCACAGAGCGTATATCAACAGTTTAAATAACCTAGTTATTAATTTAAAACAGTAGGGATAACAGAACAGTATTCTAGCTCATTGTCGAGCTTAAACATCATTTAAACATTTTTCACTTGGCTCTCAAATTACCAACAGAGTCATAATTGCAATAACAGAACAAGCATTTAAACAAAACCTCAACTGCCAAATTCGGGTAGAACCCTAACAGACCAACTTGTACAAGCAAAACTAATGCTAAATAGTTAAGACATTATTTTCACCTATAGCCGCGTCACAAATTCACAGTATAAGTGGTTTAAAAACTTAAACTTACTTACAACTGTACATAACATTAGAACTAAAACGCATGCGATAAACAAACCCATTATACAGGAAAAACTTTATCATAAGTCAAATTTCAAAACCCTGGGTAATAACCCTGAACTATTGAAGAGTGCAGTAACGAAAATAAAACAAAGGAACGAGGCCGTAACCTCATCTACAAACAGGTTACAGTATTTGTTATCTTTCTAGCTATACAATAGTTCTTCTTCAAAAAAACCCTAAATACCAAAAGAAGGCGAATAATGACAACATTAACCGAAGCCATAACATCATTACACAACGCAGGGTTAAACTTGTTAAGAGTCCACTTAACACACAGCTGGCAGACTGTTTATAACTGGAGTTATCTCAGAGCCGCACTACTCAAAGGAAAAACCCTAACCATCCTAAAACAACCAGCAAGGAGGAAACGCCATGGTGAAAACCAGGATTACCGGGGAAAGCAACCAACTGCCAAAGTTCGTGCCATCCATACTGCAAGTGGAGCCAGGACCTGCAAACGATAGAATAGTATCAGTTACCAATTTTTATTTTTAAAAACAAATTCTTTAAACTGAAACACGAAGGGGAAATACAGTAGCTTACCAACGTTTGAAGGAGGCTGCAAACACAGTAAATGACCTGATAACTACGAACACAATAAGTGTAAAACCCCACCCTTGCCACCGAATGAACAAGCTGGCAGAAGCAAAGGGTATCTTCCATGATGGAAGCCTTGACAAACACCAAGTCAAAAGATACACTCACGCCATGACAGGGTCGGTAATGGTAGCAAAGGTAAACCCTAGGTGTTTAGTAAACTTTTAATTGCCAACAGCAAGGTATAAAGGATCCCAAATGATCCAATGGACAAGCACGAAGAACTGTAGCAGCATGGGAGCTGCTACCACCAGTGACTCAGCGAAACTTGGACAGGAGGGTTCACAGAGCGACCGAGCCCGAAGGCGAGGGAGAAATGCCAAGTTAGGGTTAAGTCAATGTTTTATATCATCAACACTTGGTTCTGAAACAACCACGTAGCATCCAAATAATTTCATGCAAGAGGGTCGAGGTTCTATAGTCTTACAACGAGATTCCCCATCAATTATTTTCCAATAAAAATCATAGCGTGGGTAAACCAAAATCATTATATGGATATTCCATTAGGGTCTCGAGACCATAATTTAAACCTGCCATATAATTCACGATAGGACCAAGCTTTTGAACCCTGCAAAGTAACATTAAGAACTTTGCTTTATAATTGTTAAAACCATGTATGTAGATAGCATTCAAAGTTAAGTTTGAAGTGTTGAAACATAGAGAATTTGACTTCTAATTATAAAAGTTATGAGAACATGGGAATATTGATAAAATACAAGTAGTTCATAAACTTATCACTAGATTGCCACTTCCTTTAGTCTCATGTGAACATACCAGGGAGATATCATTTCTTTTAAATCTTTAGGGTTAAGGGTGTAATGTCAAGCCATGAGTGGTTCATAACAACTTATCACTATTTTTCCATATGCCCTAGCCTCATGTGAAAAGACAAGAGATATTGCATTGCTTTCAAGTCTCTATTATAGTGTAGTGATGATGGGTATAGTGATTACAATTCTAATACTATAATGCCAAATGCTATAGCTTGCACTGATGGTATAGGACTTGCCATTCCTTCTTTAGGTGACTTAAACTTGTAAGATTCAATTTACATAACTCGAAACTTCGGAATAGGGTTACTCAAGTCCATTTCAATTGTTGTTACAATTTAATAACAATCTATTAATAGACTCAGATTTCTCGTATGGACAAGTAGACTTTGGTTATCCTTTAGACTCAACAAAACTTAATCATGATGGCTTTTAGTTTTGTTCTTTTAACCATTGTCATTCATAGAAATAGGAGTAGCTGTTCAATCAATACAAACCCGGAAATTGTTAAGAAGAAACATGTAACTGACATAATACCTTATAATGCTAGAAACAAGCTAAGTATACATTGATAATTCCAGATCCTTTACAATTGAAATGGTAAATCCAAGATATCTTCTAACTTAAGACTTGACTTGGTACAATAACAAAGGATGAGTAGAAAATTGGTCTGAGTATGGTTACCCTGTTGTATTTTACAGAGCTAGTTATAAAGTATATGTGCATTACAGTAATATCATCAAAGAACAATTACTCCATAGAGTTAGTTAATTCATTTGTTCTCAAGAAACATAGCTATCATATTTTCTAGTAATTTCTAATTCTCTAATAGTAAGATCTTGAGGGGGTCATAGGAAGAATGCTACCTTTAAACACTTGATAACCTGGCTAGCACGCTTAGACTTTTTACTGAATGATTTGGTACAGCTAATTGATTTATAATACTTTAAAGATTATTGGCAGCGACCCGAACATTACCTGTATATCTGTAAGATAAAGAAAATATGTTGCATTAGCTCGGAAGCTAAGTAAGCCCAGTATGACATGGCAATTCCCCCTTGTGGTTGAAGAACAGAAAACAATTAGCAACGGTAAAGAAACTCATATCAAAATTTAAGTACAAATAAAGACCTTTCAGACACAATTATGATCACTTAAGCTAATCAAACAGTTAAATGAATGCATTTAATAATATTACATGCTATTTTAAAAATTTTAAATTTTTCAGAATTTTTGGGTTTTGACATGTGGTATCAGAGCATAGTTCAAATACTAGGCCTTGATGTGGCCCAACTGGTTTCCGCAGGACGGTAACAATAAAAAAAAAAATTATATATATATAATGTACTAACTTGTATTTTTGTTTCATGTAAAAGAGCAGAAAATTTCCTTTTCTGAATCTAACAGGCAGGTATGGAGAAGCTAGGAGAATATGCTGAGGAGGAATCTCCAAACACTGAGACAAGACAGATGTCTCGAGAACCTGTGATAGAGGAGGTGATTGCTCATTCCTCAGAGCTGATGCAGACTATAAAGGGCTTAAAGACTGAAATAGAATCAGTCAAGAAGGATAATGAAAGGATTCTGAAAACGCAAGAGCAGTTAAATCAAATTTTGATGGAAAAATTTCAGACTGAAGGGAGAAGCAAAATATCTGAATCTGAAGAAGCTAGCCATCAAAAAGGGTCTAAAAAGATGAAACTAGCTAAATCGGACAACAGTTCATCATCTGAAGGAAGAAGGGAACAACAAAGCTATCACACTACTAGTGACAGTAGTGAGGCTGAGTTGTATAACAGAAAGAAAAAGTACAGGCCTTATGAAGAGATTTCTGGGGAGTTCAAGAAAATAAACCCCCAACTTTCAATGGGGAATCTGAAATAGGAGAAGAGGCAGAATCCTGGTTATCCGGGATGAGAAAATATTTTTAGATATACAACTATTCAAATCAGCTGAAGGCAAGAATGGCCATCTATAACCTTTCTGGAAAGGCGGATATATGGTGGCAAGACTTGAAAAGGGTCAAGGGGATCAAAGAAAAAGTGGTAAATTGGAGTACCTTTAAAGGGTACTTCAAAAATAAATTTCTTTCCGAACAATACTATGAATAAAGGGCCAAGGAATTTTATGAGTTAAAACTAGGATCTATGACTATGAAGGAATTAAACAGTAAGTTCTTAAGTCTGTTAAGATATGTGCCGTATTTTGTTGAGGAGAAACCTAAAGTACAGCTGTTTCTCAGCTGCCTGCCATATCATATAAAGGACAGAATCGAATATGATAACCCCAAAACTCTAGAAGAAGCTATGCGAAAGGCTAATTTTTGTTTTGAACAGAACAAAAAGAAAGAAGGAATAGCCCACTGGAAGGCTAAAAAGAACAGTAATCAGCCTGAGTTCAGGAAAAAGGAGTTTGTACCCCAGAAAAATTTCAGGAATAACAAGGACAGAAACCATTCTAATGGTAAGAAATTCCAGGGAAACAAAAATGGTGCCTCTAATAATTCCAATAACTTCAAGGGCAGCAAGGAGGCTTCTAACAATCATGGAAATTTCACTATGAATTTCGAACGGAAGGAACCTGTTAAGTGCTGGGAGTGCAATGGCCCACACTATGCTTCAGTTTGCCCAAATCGGAAGAAACCAAACAACAATATTCATACTATACAAGATGAAATGACTGTTGGAGACTTTGCAAGAACTATGCCCCGAATCAATGCAGCGTTGGAGAACCGCCAAGATGATTATCAAACTTCCATGGTGGAAGTAGGAGGTATGGTTAACAAAACCCCTGTAACTATTTTAATAGATCCAGGTGCTAGTCTTAGTTATATTTCACCGCAGATAGTAGAAAAGTGTAATCTGACTGTTGAAAGGTTTGATAACTCTTGGTGAGTACAACTAGCCACTGGGGCAAAAAGGAAGGTGAACTGTTATGTTAAAGAATGTGCCTTAGATATGAATGATTTTAAAACTACTGTTAAATTAAATGTTTTGCCACTTGGCTCGTATGACATACTTATTGGTATGGACTGGTTAGAACATCATAAGGTAGTTTTAAACTGTTTTGATAAAACTTTTACGTGTGTAAATAATAACGAACAGCCTGTAACGGTTAAAGGTGTTCCTAGGAAAACTGTAATCAGGCAGATTTCTGCTTTACAACTTAAAAGAGCAGTCAGAAAAGGGTGAAAAGCCTATGCTGTAACTATTACAGATGAGGGAGTTAAGTCTGAAATAAACAAGATAAAACTTGAGGATATTCCTGTAGTAAATGAATTTATTGATGTTTTTCCGGAGGAAATTCCAGGATTACCTCCCAAGAGGGAACTGGATTTCACAATTGAGCTGGTACCAGGTGCTGTACCCAGTTCGAAGGCTCCGTATCGCATGAATATTCTGGAGCTTAATGAGTTAAAATCCCAGTTAAAAGAATTAATAGATAAGAAATACATTCGACCTAGTGTGTCCCCTTGGGGA
Source organism: Larix kaempferi (assembly GCA_027924585.1). Classification (NCBI taxonomy): domain Eukaryota; kingdom Viridiplantae; phylum Streptophyta; class Pinopsida; order Pinales; family Pinaceae; genus Larix; species Larix kaempferi. The sequence goes on along the minus strand of BSBM01002449.1, from coordinate 431,176 downwards.
GCACCAGTAATCTTTGTTAAAAAGAAGGACGAGACTATGCGACTTTGCATAGATTACCGTCAACTAAATAAGATGACAATTAAAAACAGATATTCGTTGCCTCGCATAGATGATCTGTTTGATCAACTACGTGGAGCTACGGTGTTCTCTAAGATAGACCTGAGATCAGGCTATCATCAGGTGAGAATTAAAGAAGAAGACATATTCAAGACTGCTTTCAGAACAAGGTATGGACATTACGAATTTGTCGTAATGCCATTTGGGCTTACTAATGCCCCAGCCGTCTTTATGTGTCTAATGAATAACATAATGCATAAATACCTGGATAAATTTGTTGTCGTATTCATCGATGACATCTTAATTTATTCTAAAAACGAAGAGGAACATAAAGAACATTTACGGATAGTATTACAAGAACTGCGAGAACAACAGCTCTTTGCGAAGTTCAGTAAGTGTGATTTCTTCAGGGATGAAATCCAGTACTTAGGTCACGTAGTGACTAAGGAAGGGATTTCAGTTGATCCTGAAAAGATCCGGGCAATCGAAGAATGGCCAGTACCAAAAGATGTAACAGATGTTAGGTCCTTCATGGGAATTACTGGTTATTACCGGAGATTCATAGAAGGCTTTTCAAAAATAGCCAACCCAATCACTTCCTTGCAAAAGAAAGGCAAGAAATTTGATTGGAACTTAAAATGTGAAGAAAGCTTTAAGAAATTAAAGACTTTATTAACAATTACGCCTATTCTAAGAATAGCAGATCCTAATAAGGATTTCGTGGTTTGCACCGATGCTTGTAATGATGGTCTAGGCGGAGTGCTGACTCAGGATGGGTATGTCATTGCCTATGAGTCCAGGAAGCTAAAGATTCATGAAAAGAATTATGCCACTTATGATTTAGAACTAGCTGCTGTTATTCATGCCTTAAAGATGTGGCGACACCACTTAATAGGCAGAAATTTTACTCTAATGACTGATAATAAGGGTCTAAAATACCTTTTAGATCAGCCTAACTTAAATGCAAGGCAAGCAAGATGGTTGGCCTTCTTAAGTGAATACGATTTCGAAATTCAGCACATAAAAGGAAAGGAAAATAAGGTGGTTGATGCTTTGTGCAGAAATGCAAAGCTGAATTTTACAACAGCTATCAGTACTTATACCTCTGATTTAAATGAACAGTTGGCTGAAGGGATAAAATTGGATGAAATTTATCAAAATTTACAAGCTACAGCTAAAGAAGAACCTACAGAAAGTTTAATAAAGGGTTATAGCCTAAATAAAGATGGATTTTTATTGTTTAAGGACAGACTGTATGTGCCTAATGTATCTAAGGTTAAATTGTTAATTCTGGATGAAGTTCATAAAACCCCTTACTCAGGGCATCCAGGCTACCAGAAGACTGTCACCATGTTGAGAAAAGATTATTTTTGGCCTAATATGAAATCTGAAGCAACTGAGTATATAGCTAGATGTTTGGACTGCCAACAAGTGAAAACAGAACATCAACATCCAGCTGGGTTACTGCAACCTTTGCCTATTCCTAGTTGGAAGTGGGAAATAATCAGCTTAGATTTCATTACTGGATTACCCAGGAATCAAAATCAGAATGATTCAATTATGGTGGTAGTAGATAAATTAAGTAAATCAGCACATTTTATTCCTGTTAAAACCACTTACAAGGCTGCAAACATAGCTTATATATTTCTGAAGCAGATTTTTCGGTTACATGGTGTCCCAAAGGTTATTATTTCAGACAGGGATCCTAAATTCACAGGGAATTTCTAGAAATCCTTGTTTAAAGGATTAGATACAACACTGAATTTCAGCATTTCTTTCCATCCTCAGAGGGACGGACAGACGGAAAGAGTTAATCAGGTATTGGAAGATATGCTAAGAATGGATGTTAAGAATCAACCAGGTAAGTGGGAAGATTATTTACATTTAGCAGAATTTGCATACAATAACAACTATCAATCGTCAGCTAAGTTCAGTCCTTTTGAAATTCTGTATGGGCGTAAATGTAACACTCCTATCTCTTGGAATAATTCAGTAGATAGATTAGTGTTAGGTCCTGAATTATTAAAAGAAATGGAACAGATTGTGAAACAAGTGCAGGAAAATTTGAAGATTGCCCAGGATCGGCAAAAGAGCCAAGCAGATTTGAAAAGAACTCCTAAAGAGTTCCAGGTGGGTGAACATGTGTTCATAAAGGTAAGACCAAAGAAGAGCTCCCTAAGATTGGGGAGTTGTGCAAAATTAGCACCACGTTACTGTGGTCCGTTTGAAATTTTATCTAGAATTGGTCAAATTGCTTATCAACTAGCATTACCACCTAATTTAAAAGTGCACAATGTTTTTCATATTTCTGTTCTGAAAAAGTATGTTCATGATGCTACTCATGTGATTGATTGGAACGTTGTACAGGTAGAACCAAAAGGGGAAGTTCTGGTGGAACCAGATTGTATCCTCGGAAGGAGGGAAATTACTCTGCGGAACCGCACAATTGGACAGCTGAAGGTGCAATGGAAGCACCTTAGTCCTGAAGAAGCAACCTGGGAATTGGAAAGTAAGATGCGGGAAACATACCCAAATCTGTTCCAGAAGGTTGCAGAGGATGAGGAATAAGTAACATCGAGGACGATGTTACATTTTAAGGGGGTGTGTATGTCACATACCCCAATTTTGTAAAAATTATGTAATTGTTTTATTATATTCCTGAGACATTATGTTAAATTTAATGCTAAGTAGGAATTGATGACTCAGAAGAGTCACCAGAAATGGAGTGTAATTCAGAATATTTTATTATTAATAAATAAATTATGGAGACAACAGCATGGGAGAGCTGTTAAAACGAGGTTACTGGTCAAACTGGTGGATGGAACTAGGTGGAAAGGCAAAAGACAAGTGGCAGCATCCTCAAACACTTCCTAAGTTGCAGGTGGCAACTTCACTATATTTGGGGTCATGATTCCCCAAGAAAGTGGAATCAGAGCAGGTGGCTCATTAATGACAGTTAACCCAACAAAGACCTAGGCAATCTTTTAAAAAGAACTCAATGAACAGAGCTGGGGGCTCGAATTTTCCAGGGAGAATACATTCAGGTGAATGTTATTCAGGAAATTGATTGAGGAAGAGGGAAATACAATAAGGAAGTTGTTTGAGAGGAATGCTGCAGTAACTTGGTTCCATTATAGCTATTTGGGCTGAGAGAATTTACTTGCTGCACCTAGTTCCAGCCAGGGAGACCAGAGCAAGCTCGGGGGTCCTGAGAAGTTGTTGTTTGAGCACTCTCTAGGAGTTGGTAGGGAGGAACTGCCTCCCATTGCTGTTGTTGTCCACAGCTTAAACAGGTTCTGCTACTTATTTCCTTATGTTATTAAGTATGAATGAATGTATTATGTGTTTATTTTAAATGTCTGAGGAGTAATTAGTTAGTAACGTTAATATCTCAGAATATCAGTATTAAGATTGTTAAGAGTTACTGTGTTTTCCGTATCTTTAGTATGAAGTAATATCCTTGTCGTATTACTACTAATGTAACTATAATTTATACAGTATAATATTAATGCTTTCTGTAATAATTTATAGTTATAATTATAAATCTAGTTTAATTATAACTTTTGAATAGATAAGCAAGGATTACATATAAAATAATTGTACTCTGTATATTACAAAATTAATAAACAATCATAGGAAACAATAGTAAACTTTTAACAAAAAAATTACAGTATTTATACCCTGATAATTAACATTGCAGAAGAATTGTAGCCACGATTAGGTTATCTTTATCAATGCATAAACCCTAGTTAAAAGTTATCCAGTCATAACCTATCAAATAAATCAATGTGCAAAAACCCTAACAGAAGTTTATCACAGAGCATATATCAACAGTTTAAATAACCTAGTTATTAATTTAAAACAGTAGGGATAACAGAACAGTATTCTAGCTCATTGTCGAGCTTAAACATCATTTAAACATTTTTCACTTGGCTCTCAAATTACCAACAGAGTCATAATTGCAATAACAGAACAAGCATTTAAACAAAACCTCAACTGCCAAATTCGGGTAGAACCCTAACAGACCAGCTTGTACAAGCAAAACTAATGCTAAATAGTTAAGACATTATTTTCAGCTACAGCCGTGTCACAAATTCACAGTATAAGTGGTTTAAAAACTTAAACTTACTTACAACTGTACATAACATTAGAACTAAAACGCATGCGATAAACAAACCCATTATAAAGGAAAAACTTTATCATAAGTCAAATTTCAAAACCCTGGGTAATAACCCTGAACTATTGAAGAGTGCAGTAACGAAAATAAAACAAAGGAACGAGGCCGTAACTTCATCTACAAACAGGTTACAGTCTTTGTTATCTTTCTAGCTATACAATAGTTCTTCTTCAGAAAAACCCTAAATACCAAAAGAAGGCAAATAATGACAACATTAACCGAAGCCATAACATCATTACACAACGCAGGGTTAAACCTGTTAAGAGTCCACTTAACACACAGCTGGAAGACTGTTTATAACTCGAGTTATCTCAGAGCCGCACTACTCAAAGGCAAAACCCTAACCATCCTAAAAAAACCAGAAAGGAGGATACGCCATGGTGAAAACCAGGCTTACCGGGGAAAGCAACCAACTGCCGAAGTTCGTGCCATCCATACTGCAAGTGGAGCCAGGACCTGCAAACGATAGAATAGTATCAGTTACCAATTTTTATTTTTAAAAACAAATTCTTTAAACTGAAACACGAAGGGGAAATTCTAATTATAAAAGTTATGAGAACATGGGAATATTGATAAAATACAAGTAGTTCATAAACTTATCACTAGATTGCCACTTCCTTTAGTCTCATGTGAACAGACCAGGGAGATATCATTTCTTTTAAATCTTTAGGGTTAAGGCTGTAATGTCAAGCCATGAGTGGTTCATAACAACTTATCACATTTTTCCATATACCCTAGCCTCATGTGAAAAGACAAGAGATATTGCATTGCTTTCAAGTCTCTATTATAGTGTAGTGATGATGGGTATAGTGATTACAATTCTAATACTATAATGCCAAATGCTATAGCTTGCACTGATGGTATAGGACTTGCCATTCCTTCTTTAGGTGACTTAAACTTGTAAGATTCAATTTACATAACTCGAAACTTCGGAATAGGGTTACTCAAGTCCATTTCAATTGTTGTTACAATTTAATAACAATCTATTAATAGACTCAGATTTCTCGTATGGACAAGTAGACTTTGGTTATCCTTTAGACTCAACAAAACTTAATCATGATGGCTTTTATTTTTGTTCTTTTAACCATTGTCATTCATAGAAATAGGAGTAGCTGTTCAATCAATACAAACCTGGAAATTGTTAAGAAGAAACATGTAACTGACATAATACCTTGTAAATGCTAGAAACAAGCTAAGTATACATTGATAATTCCAGATCCTTTATAATTGAAATGGTAAATCCAAGATATCTTCTAACTTAAGACTTGACTTGGTACAATAACAAAGGATGAGTAGAAAATTTGTCTGAGTATGGTCACCCTGTTGTATTTTACAGAGCTAGTTATAAAGTATATGTGCATTACAGTAATATCATCCAGGAACAATTACTCCATAGAGTTAGTTAATTCATTTGTTCTCAAGAAACATAGCTATCATATTTTCTAATAATTTCTAATTCTCTAACAGTAAGATCTTGAGGGGGTCATAGGAAGAATGCTACCTTTAAACACTTGATAACCTGGCTAGCATGCTTAGACATTTTACTGAATGATTTGGTATAGCTAATTGATTTATAATACTTTAAAGATTATTGGCAGCGACCCAAACATTACCTGTATATCTGTAAGAGAAAGAAAATCTGTTGCATTAGCTCAAAAACTAAGTAAGCCCAGTCTGACATGGCAATTCTCCCTTGTGGTTGAAGAACAGAAAACAATCAGCAACGGTAAAGAAACTCATATCAAAATTTGAGTACAAATAAAGACCTTTCAGACACAATTATGATCACTTAAGCTAATCAAACAGTTAAATGAATGCATTTAATAATATTACATGCTATTTTAAAAATTTTAAATTTTTCGGAATTTTTGGGTTTTAACACCATATATCTCGGCGGGTTTCTTTCCCCTTCTTCATATCTTGTAGTTGCAGTGTCAAATTGGCCAACTGCGCTTGTATCCTATCCATTCCTATTCCCACTTCGTCGATTAGTGAAGCCTCCAGCTTCAACGCAATCTCCAGTGCTTCGGATTGAGTTGCTACCTTATGTTGCATTAGTGGTCTGCAGATGTGTGGTACCAATCTTGCGATAAACCAGTCCCTGTGCTTCATATCATTCATCCCAAAACTCACCTTCGCCATCAATGTTTTATACCGTTGATCGAATTCCCATACTGTCTCATTCAGGTATTGCTTGATTTCTTTGATCTCGGTGACCTACTGTGACTCTAATTTTGGTTTTCTAAAATAATTAATCATTCCTGCTTTGATCTGTGCCAATGTTTTTCCTGGATTCCCCGTCGGTACCTTAGTAAACTTCATAAACTAGTCTAGCGCACGGCCCCTAAGGGTCTTCGCTAGCTGTCCCTTTTTAATATGTTCATCCTGGACCTGCTTCACAGTCCATACCGCTTTGCACAGGAACCAATACAACTCGGGATCTTCAGTCCCGTTCCCCTAGCAAGTTGGCATTTTTGTGTCATCCACCATTCTTACGTTCCTACTGTTATTGTTTACTGATGCGCTACTCCTATTGTTGCACGTAGGACAACTCTGTGAATAAATTGTGTTTCTTCCTGTGAAATTATGAGTAGTGCGCGGGGTTGAAGTTATGTTGTGACTTACGATCCGTCCCTCTTCTTCCTCTAGGGTAGCATGTTCACTTTCTTCTTCGTTGTAATAAGGTCGCTTCGTCCCTTGTGGTCCTGTTTCGCAGCCTTCCATTCTGGTCCCTGTTAACACCCAAAAAGTGCTCACTAGCTCATTTCCATATTTACATGACCCATTTGTCCACTTTTCCTACCATTTGAGCCTCTAAAACCTCCAAAAGGTCACCAAAAAGACCAAAATCAATCTTTTTCCCCTCACAACATTTGATTTTTCTTAAAAAATGCAAAAAACCCTAAAAAAGGGTCCAAAATTTCCAAAAAACAATTAAAAGGGAATAAAAATATTAAATATATTCAAAAAAGAGAAAAAGAGGGAAAAAAAGGAAAAAAAACTAAACCATCTTTAGCAATACCATTGGTCCCATACTCATCCTATCCTCATGCTGCCAAAATCCCTCCTGATCTTTTCCCATCCATCTTGAGCTTTGCCCAACCATTGAAGCATTGGAGAAGAAGAGACCCTTGGAGCCTTGGAGCATCTCAACATTGCAGCTGCCTCAACTCGACAATCCTCACCATTGAGGTATATTTTTTGCAAGCCATTGCTTACCCATTAATCGAAAATCTCAAATTTTTTATTTCTTGTCTCTTGTATGGATCTCATTGTTTATTATTCTTAAATCTAGTTTTTTATTTCCTTGCACATAATAGATTAAATATTTACTGTTTTGTTTTTACTTTTACATTGAGACTGCTGCTACTAGTTAGCAGGTGCATCTTTAGCACATGATTGGTGGAAAAACCAAGCAACAGTTTTTAGCGACTACGCTGGTTTTCAAACTTTTGAATCTTAGATTTAGATCTATATTTTATTTGTTTTTTACTTTCATTATAGTAGATCTGCCCTACTATTAAGCCCCTTGCTTGCTTCCATGGCCATTGGTCTTTTCTGCATCCTAAACAGCCCAAAATTTTAATTTTTGGGTTCATTTTTTGGCGACATTTTCCATCCGTCACATCGCGGGTTTAACCCTCTCAACCGTGACCTGCATCGTGGGTTTGAGCCCTTTTTCCATGATCTGGATCGTGGGTTTAGCCCTCTCATCCGCGATCTGCATAGCGGGTTTCAGCCCGACAGTCGCGACCTGCATCGCAGGTTTCAACCCTACAGCCGCGATCTGCATCACGGGTTTTAGCCTGAAAGCCGCGATCTGCATCACGGGTTTTGACTCAGACAGCTGCGATATCGTCCGTACTGTCTAGTTCATTTTTCTGAGTTTTTTGCTCATTTCGGCCCATTTTTTCGAGAAATATCCCTTGCATTTTTTAGACGGCCTACTGTTTTATTTTGCAGCATTACAGATTCATATTTCTTGCTGTTATTTTGCTTTACTTCATCATTTTAAAATTTTTCATTTTAGTGAAAGAAAAAATTGTGAAGCATTTTTTCAGTTAAAAATTTCATTTGTGCAAAGTTAAAACCAGATTTTTAAAATTGCTAGATTTTTTTCCCAAAGCATTAGAATATCACTCATTTTTTATGATATTTGCTTTACTTTAAATTTTTTGAAAAATCCATATTTTTTGAAAAGTTTACAATAGCATTTACATTTAAATTGTTGTCATATTTGCAAGTTGAAATCATCATTTTAATTTGTGAATTTTCGCCCAAGCGAGGCAAATCCTTTTTTGCATTCAACCACACTATCACACACTCAAACACCATTTAATTCAAGTGAGCCTTAAAATCTTCCTAACTCAACCAACATTCTAACCCCACTTGGGGAACATTAAAAGAATATTGTAGCTAGGTAGGATTGATGTTAAGTTTATACTAATTTGACTAGCAAGATCACTGAAAGAAACACAATCACAAGATAGACAGAGATTTTACCCTGGGAAACCCTCATGGGGTAGAAAACCCAGCAAAGCTTTCCTCAATAAGATGATCAACCAAAATACAAGATGTACTCCAAGACTAGAGCTCCTTCTCTACCTCCTATGCAGACCTCTCTCTCACAAGTGCGCTACTTTCCGAGTGATGGAAGTGTGAGATAAGTGAGGAACATCCTCCTCTACTTATACTTGTTTCTCGACTGAATTTTTACCCTATGGGGCCGACCTCTCCCAAGAGGGTCTAATAACCCCTAATAAAATAACTCAGGGCCGACCCCCACATGGGAGATCTAATAACCCTAGTTACCACAATCCATCGGAGGAATAAACATCTCTGGATATACAATAGGGTCATCTCGGAGGGATGAAACATCTCCGGAATAATAAAGTACAAATATAATATTCTTAGAAGTTACAATATTCAACACTCCCCCTTAACGAGAAGGATATTATAACAACATCTGTAGGAGCCAGGAGTCATTGACTACATCATACATGATACATCTATAAATCATCAGAAGATTTCTTCAATACATCATCATCAGTAACTCAAGCAGTTACTGGAACATCTTTAAGATCTTCAATATTGGAACATCATCTCGATCTACATCAACTGGATCATCATCTCGATCTACAACATCTGGATCATCATCTCGATCTACAACATCTGGATCATCATCGTAGCATACTCTGCAATACACATGATCATATTACAGGATGATCAATCCCACTCTCTTTAGGACATAGGTCCATGGATGATACAATCCAGATCAAGTTCCAGGATTGTCAATCCTTATCACTTTAAGACAGATCTCATGTCTATGGATGATGCAATCCAAATCACGTACATTTTGAACCAAAGGTCTAGGGACGATGCAGTCCTATAATTCAATTCTTGGAGACATCTGTCTACGGATCAATTCAAGGGACCTAAGTTCGGGGATGATGCAATCCCCACCTTCATTCTCAAAGACATTTGTCTACTGATCAATTCAAGGGACCTAAGTCTGGGGATGATGCAATCCCCACTTTTATTCTCGGAGACATCTGTCTATGGATCAATTCAAGGGACCTAAGTCTAGGGATGATGCAATCCCCACCTTTATTCTCGAAGACATTTGTCTATGGATCAATTCAAGGGACCGAAGTCCGGGGATGATACAATCCCCACCTTTATTCTCGAAGACATCTGTCTATGGATCAATTCAAGGGACCGAAGTCCAGGGACGATACAATCCCCACCTTTATTCTCGAAGACATCTATCTATGGATCAATTCAAGGGACTGAAGTCCAGGGACGATACAATCCCCACCTTTATTCTCGAAGACATCTGTCTACGGATCAATTCAAGGGACTGAAGTCCGGGGATGATACAATACCCACCTGTCCACTAAGGACTTCATTCTCGAAGACATCTGTCTACGGATCAATTCAAGGGACCGAAGTCCGGGGACGATACAATCCCCACCTGTCCACTAAGTACTTCATTCTCGAAGACATCTGTCTATGGATCAATTCAAGGGACCGAAGTCCAGGGATGATACAATCCCCACCTGTCCACTAAGGACTTCATTCTCAAAAACATCTGTCTACGGATCAATTCAAGGGACCAAAATCCAAGGACGATACAATCCCCATAGTATCCTCATCAGTACAGGTATCATTACTACATCATTAGTACAAGTACATATATCAATACAAGTATCCTCATCAATACAAGTATAAGTATCCTCATCAATACAAGTACATATATCATCAATACAAGTATCCTAAGTATACATATCATCACCAATACAAGTATGCATATCATCGATATAGGTATTCTCATCATCGACCTCACTGTCGATGCGGGAAATCTCATCATCAGTGTCTACATCAATCCCCCTTTCGAGGAGGGTCCTTTTTGAACTACACCAAGCTTGTCTTGGAAATACTCAAACTTTACTCGAGACAGAGGTTTGGTCAATATATCGGAAATTTGTTCATCAGTGCTCACATACTCGAGCTTGATAGCTCCTTTCTGCACCATATCCCGTATATAGAAATATCGGATCTCTATGTGCTTTGACTTATCATGGAACACTGGATTTTCTGTCATCTTAATACAGCTATGGTTTTCACAAATGATCACAGTGGGATCCATCTCTAAGTCAAACAATCCTGATAATAGTTTCCAAAGCCATATTGCTTCACAACTAGCAGAGCAAGCAACTATATATTCTGCTTCAGCTGTACTGAGAGCCACACTAGACTGTTTCTTGCTGAACCATGAGATCATGGCAGATCCAAGACAATAACATCCACCTGATGTACTCTTCCTGTCTGAAACACTTCCTGCCCAATCAGCATCTGAGTAACCATGCAATCTGAATTCATGATTTCCAAGATAATATAGACCAAAATCTAATGTACCCTTTAGATACCTCATCACATGCTTTGCAGCTATTAAGTGAACTCTTCTAGGTTCCACTAGATACTGACTCAAGGTATTTACAACAAAGCATATGTCTGGTCTGGTATTTGTCAAATACATCAATGAACCAATAATCTATCTGTATAGAGTCACATCTGCTAACTCTGATGAGTCATGAACTAATAACTTCAAGTTAGAGTCCATGGGAGAGGCCATGGATTTACACTCCAACATATCGAATCTTTTCAAAATCCCCACAGCATACTTACCCTGATTTAGAAAGATTCCTTTTGGTTCTTGCCATACTTCTAGACCTAAGAAGTAGTGCATTAATCCAAGATCTTTCATCTCAAATTATGAAGAGAGCTTCTTCTTGCATTCGATAATTTGTTTCTCATTTCCAGTCAGAAATAGATCATCTACATACAACAATAATATAACAGGTTCATCATCCATAACTTTGAGATAAAGATTAGGGTCAGCTTTATTCTTGGTAAAGCCCATGCTTGTCAAGAAATTGTCGATCCTTCCGTACCAAGCTCTGGGAGCTTGCTTCAATCCATACAAATCCTTTTTCAGCTTGCATACATGTGTTCTCTCGTCTTTAACCTCAAATCCTTGTGGTTATTCTATGTACACTTCTTCTTCAATCACACCATTTAGGAAGGCTGTCTTAACATCCATCTGGTGTAATTTCCATTTCATCATAGATGAAAGTGCCATAATAGTTCTAATGGAAGTGTACCTAGCAACTGGTGCAAATGTTTCTTCATAGTCAATTCCCTCTTTCTGAGAGAATCCTCTGGCTACAAATCTTTCCTTATATTTTTCAATGCTACCATCTGCAGCATGTTTTATCTTGAATATCCATTTGGAAGATACCACACTTTTATCTTTTGGTTTGGGAACTATATCCCAAACATCATTTTTCATTATTGATTGGTATTCTTCTGTCATTGCTTCTACCCATTCTTTCTTCTGAACTGCCTCTTCATAGCTAGTAGGTTCTTGATCCACAAGATCACACATCAAAGCCACATAGTTGGATACTAGCTTTGGTTTCTTCCTTTCTCTAGTGGAGCCTTCAGGAGCTCCATACTTTTCAGCTCCTTGAATAATATCTCTAGCCCACACTGGCCTTCTTTTTCTAGATAAGTTTGTAATGGGGGGTTCTTGTGGTTCTATCATGTCATGGTCTTCTGGTGTAGCATCTTCAGGGATGGGCACAACCTCTGTGATTCTAGGAGGTGTATCTTCTTCACAGACTTCTTCAAGTTGGCACTTCCTATATTTCTTGAGAGTTGCTTCTTCATCAAATGTCACATCTCTACTTATTTCCATATGATGAAAACCTGGGATGTAAATTTTGAAAGCTTTGGATGATTCACAATATCCAACAAATATTCCCTTCTTACCAGAAGTATCCAACTTGGTTCTCTTTTCTTTTGGAATGTGAATGTACACTGGACATCCAAACATTTTGAGATGACTTACCTCAGGCTTCTTTCCTGTGAACACTTCTTCTAGAGTCTTGAATTCAAGAGGAATATGGGATAGTCTATTTTGTACATAGACTGTTGTCCTCGCTGCTTCAGCCTATAGATACATGGGTAAATCTTGATCATGTATCATAGTCTTTACAGCCTCCATGATGGTTCTATTATTTCTTTCTGCAACCCCATTTTGTTGGGGATTGTAGGGAGTGGTTAGTTCCCTCTTGATTCCAGCTTCCTTACAAAAGTCTTCAAAATCCTTTGAAGTATATTCTCTGCCATTATCTGTTATGAGAATCTTGATTTTCTTTTCTGAGTGATTTTCTATCAAAGCCTTGAACTTTTTGAATTTTCCAAAGACTTTATTCTTTCCTTTTAGAAAGTATATCCAAGTCTTCCTTGAATAGTCATCAATGAATGTGAGATAGTATTCAAACCCACTTAGGGATGTGGTGGGAATTGGTCCACATACATCTGAATGTATTAACTTTAGGATGTTCTTAGTCTTTGTTTCACTCTTTGGAAATGGGTTCTTGATATTCTTCCCTTTTTCACGTCCTTTGCATGTGCCATCATGATCAACCTTTAAGTCTGGTAGTCCTATAACTACCTTGCTTACATAGGGTAGGGCTTCGTAGTTAATGTGAGCAAGTCTTCTATGCCATAGCTCACTAGGGATAGTGGTTTCATGGACAAGGGAAACTTCTGGATGACCCTTGAGTTTGTAAAGACCTCCTTCCTCTTCACCAATAACAATTGCATCCTCAATTGATTTTCCTTTGGGCCACATAAGTACTTGTCCATCTATGAATGCAACTCTAAAGATTTTCTTGTCTAGTGCTGAGATAGAAAGTAGGTTATTCTTTAAACCTGGTACATATAAAATTTCTTTCATCTTCAATGGTGTTCCAAAATCAAGCTTATAGCTTGCTTCACCAATTCCCTTGATGGGATATTGATAATCGTCCCCTAGAGATACCTTTTGTGGAGAATTCTTTTCTTCAAGTCTTGAGAGAGTTTTCTTTTGACCTATCATGTGCTTTGAAGCACAACTATCGATGAGCCATGTATCTTCTCTAGGTGTTACAGACCCAGATAGTGCAGAAAATAGAACATATTCTTCTGCATCTTCTTTCTTTACTTTAGATCTTTTCTTTCGAGGCCTTTCCTCTTCTTCTTCTTCTTCTTCTTCTCCACTATCATCTTCTACCATATGTGCATGATATCTTTTGTGAACAAACTTCTTCTTCTTTGTTTGTGAAGTGTAATTTCTAGCAATGTGTCCTAGTTTAAGACAATTGAAACATTGGACTGTGGAGAGGTCTCTTTCTGAGTTTGTTCCTCCTCTCCTTTTAAATCTATGGGAGGGTTGAGACTCCTTGTGTTCAACTTTCTTGAAGTGACCCTTTCTTCTTCTTTTGGTGTGAGTAGCCAAGGCTTGGGCATCCTCCTTGAGAAGGGCTTCTCTATTGGCTACCCTAGCTTGTTCTTGAATACAATCCTCCCATACTATATCAAACTTCATACTTTATTTTCTGGCACACACAATTTGTATAAATGACTCCCAAGGTCTAGTGAGACCATTTAGAGAAGTCATTACAAGTTCATCTTCATCAAGGGTATCTCCAATGGCATTTAGTTGTTCCTTGATTTGAGAAACCCTTGAAAAGTAGTCTTGAATAGATTCTCCTTTGCTCATCTTGGTACTATTCAACTGAGATCTTAGGTTCATCTTCTTGTTGATGTTCCTTCATACATTCTTCCTAGGGCATCATACATTTTCTTTAAGGTCTTCTTGGATGCCACTTGGGGAATCAAGTGGTCCTTGATAGAATCAGCAATGATTCTCTTTGCCGTGATCAAATATTTCCTATACTTGTCTTTGGATTCATCTTCCTCAGGTTCTACAACTTCATCCTTGATATATTGGGAAAGATCATTCTTTTCAAGAATGAGACCAATTCTATATTTTCGTGCCCGGAAATTCTCTATACCTTCTAGCTTGTCCTCAAGCTTAGTGCTTGGGGCCATCGAGGGGATTACCAAAAATTGAAAGTTTCAAACAATGAAAAACTGACCTTACCAGGAGATTGGCTTGACTAAGGCGAGGTGACTGATGTACTTACCTTCTGGAAACTTCAATTTTCTAGCCTCCAAACTTGACCAGCAAACTTCGGACCTGCTGTAGAAATCTGGTTCTGGTTTATCTCACTTTTTTGTCAAACTAGGGTTTGACTTTCCCAGAGTTCTACCCAACCAAAAAGTTTGATCTAGGGCTCAAAATTTTTATTTTGAGTAGGGCTATCTAGCCATGTAATCAGAATCCAAAAATACCAACTTTGCAGAAACCCTAATTCTTCACCGGAAGAGAGAGAGAGATATTTTCACCTTGTGAAAGATGTCCTATTCAGGCTATCTCTGATACCATGTTAAGTTTATACTAATTTGACTAGCAAGATCACTGAAAGAAACACAATCACAAGATAGACATAGATTTTACCCTGGGAAACCCTCATGGGGTAGAAAACCTAGCAAAGCTTTCCTCAATAAGATGATCAACCAAAATACAATATGTACTCCAAGACTAGAGCTCCTTCTCTACCTCCTATGCAGACCTCTCTCTCACAAGTGCGCTACTTTCTGAGTGATGAAAGGGTGAGATAAGTGAGGAACATCCTCCTCTACTTATACTTGTTTCCCGACTGACTTTTTACCCTATGGGGCCGACCTCTCCCAAGAGGGTCTAATAACCCCTAATAAAATAACTCAGGGATGACCCCCACATGGGAGATCTAATAAACCTAGTTACCACAATCCATCAGAGAAATAAACATCTCCGGATATAGAATAGGGTCACCTCGGAGGGATGAAACATCTCTGGAATAATAAAGTACAAATATAATATCCTTAGAAGTTACAATATTCAACAATTGAGGGGATAGGTTTTCCAATAACACCCCTCACTCATTTACATCTGAGACATAGTGTTTGACAATAGGGTACCAAAAAATCCCCTAGTATTTATTGACACGGTTTTAAACCAATCTGTCAGAAAGGCCTCTTTCTTAGGAGGGTCGAAGTAGCAAGACTGGTTCCGGAGCCCTAAGTGGAATACCACAATCCATTTAGTCACCGAATGACACCTACTCGTTGTTCTCATTGTACCACCCTTATGGGAGTACAACGGTGATAGAACATGAAGCTGCGGATTCATCTTTTTGGACGTGTGTTGAACGGGGTATCTTAGTGACCTATCTTCTAAGATTGTCTACCCGGTGTCCCTCCAAGTAGGGGTATATCTAGCCTTTGGTTCTACATTTCATATTGTCTGACTTGGATTTCATCACCTTGCAGAGGATACGTCTTGTTGAATCATAATACCATTTTAGTTAGGTGTTTGCATGCTCTAATACCCCCCCTTGGTCTAGGGAGTACACCACTTTTATTTTCTAGGAGTCGTTTGCATGTTGGTATTTTGACCACATTTTTTGATTGCTCCACTTACTATAGCACAGTTGTTATAGCAAGTGTTTTGAGGTTGGTTGTTGGCCTGAGATCCATTGTTTTTTCACACTCCCCTCCTGCACACATAGTTTCATTAGGGTTTTGAGTTTTTTATCTCACCACCATCCATTAGTCTTACTAGTCGACTATCACCATTGAGTACCCGAGACGATCTCAGCGTTTTCGGGGTGAACCCCCTCAGTACGGTTCACTTGAGTCTACTTGTCAAAGACGTAGAGCATTGTCCCTTGACTCCACACATCATCGGCATAGAGTCCCGTCATCCGATTCTGACACACCTCATTTCACATCTGACTCTGAGGCCGAATCCGAACATCCTATATACACATCACCAACTAGCCCTATGGCTGGCTTGCATTTTGACTCCTTTTTCACATGGATTGTTGGTGCAACATCAACAACCCCTTCCACCACAATGGCCACCACGGTAGCCACAACTACCATGACCCCCTTAGGTATTCGTAATATGGGACCCACACCTACCTTAGGCATGCCCAATACGGGACCTACACCTACCATCCCCACCACTACTCAGATCCCAACAGCCATTGGACATATTCCAAACCCATCTGTAACTCATATTCCACTTGGTGGAGCAGGCCCTTCTCACACACCTTTGACTGGGGGGCACATCCCTTTTAAAACTACTATTCCCTTGGGGGGCAGTGGCCCAATCCATAATGCTACCACTAGCACTTATGCCCCAGTGACCATGTCACAACCCTCAGTCAGCTTGCCATTTATGGCTAGTCTTAACCTACCAGACTTGGCCAGATTAACAAATGAACCCATTAGGCATGACCCTACTTGCCCCCCCATGCCCACAAAAATCCCATCAGACATCCCCAAGTTTTAAGGGAAGGCTGGGGAAGATCCCCAAAACCATATCATGTCATTTGATCTATGGTGTTCCTCAAACTCCATAGTTGATGACTCTATTCCCTTGCGCCTATTGCATTGGACTTTTACTGGCTCAGCCGCCAAATGGTATATTGAGCAACCACATGGGACACACCCCATGTTTACATCCCTAGCCTCGACTTTCCTCCGGTTTTTCCAACGACTTGTCCGCTACGACGCGGGAGTGGAAATCGTATTGGCTTGTAGGCAGAACAAAGCTACCCATATCACGGACCATATCCATGAGTGGCGAAAACACCGTAGTTTGTGCAAGATCAAGCTAGATGATCCTATTTTCCTAGATTGGTTCTTGAAATCACTTCTTCCACTTATTGCTAAAGTTGTAGCTTCTGAATGACCCGAGTTGGAAGAAGAAGCCATTCTAAAAGCCCAGTAATTTGACTTAATCTACACCCAGTTCGGTTATTTATACACCATCTTACCTGATGCCCCGCACAGCGATCCATCCCGGAGCGATGCACCAGGGGCATCCCACGCTGTCTACGGCATCATTGGCCATGTTATGTCACAAAACAAACCCTTCACCATAATGAGTACCAACAACACCTCTAACCTTTCAAGGGCTAAGTCTCATTTTGGAGCTACAACTTCGTATGCCTCAACGACACATACTCACCACACTCATGGACCCCCATGTCCACCACAGTGTTACGGGCATGCACCATTAGCTTATGTACTTACTAGATATTATAACCAGTAGGCCAATCAAAACCCAGCTCACTCGCATGCCCAATCGGTTTATTACCCTCAACAAGCAGCACCTTCTGCCCCAACACTTCCAATAGCTCAAGGTTACCAACAACCACAACAAGCACCTGGACCACCTCCAACCCCACCAACTTATTATCCACCGCAGCCTGCTCCTGCGCCTGCGGTACCCCAAAATCCTCCTACTACTCAAGGGCAAGTGTATGCATAACAAAACCAGCCCCAAAACCATCACAACCAACTTAATCAAGGAGGACAACAAAACCGCAGAAGAGGACGTAACCGCGAAAACAATCAACCTCAAAACCAATGCGGTCAGCCACCTAACCCGCTGAACAACAATAACGCTGCTCCCACCAACCAAAACACTGATCGTCTACTGAAACAGGGCAAAACTCCTAACTTAAGAACGAACCATCCATGTTCCTTTTCTTTGGTATATGACCTCTACACACATAATTGCCCCCATTTGGAGAAAGCAAGTCAACTTTGGGTCGATGATGCCCAATGCCAAGGACACGCTGCACAGCCAGCACCACCTCCTCAACCGCAACCCATGATATTGCAAAATCCTTTACCTAACCAAGGAGTAGTAAACACCCACCCCATGGATCCCCCACAAGGATCCGCTGCACAACAACAGCAAATTACCTATGCTGCAACCGATTACCAGCATACAGATTCAGGAACCCACCATATACTAATGATGTCATCAAATGATATCAACCTTCAAACTCGTCGAAACCAGTACGACTCAGTCCTTGGAACCACACCTACTGATCCATCCAAAAACACTCTTCCAGCTGATAAACCATTATGCATACCTACTATGCCTTTGGATGGAGGCCTTAAATCCCCTCTCTTACCCCTTCGAAGGATTAATAATAATCCTAATGCTCGTGCCGCATCAAATTATAACATTGTCGAAGACTTAGCTCAGTCCCCAGCTGCTATGTCTGCCTTGGAAGTCCTGAAAAACTATCCTACGCAGAGGAAACTATTGTTAGCCTTCATTGGTGCAGTAGACCCTAATGATACACATATGATGGCTTTCGACTTAGACCAAGCCGAACCACGATTGCCTTCGACATTAGCTTTTGAGGTCTCTATATCCATTCGAAACCTTGTTGTTCATCGATGCATCACCGATGAAGGTGCCTCCACCTACGTAATGTCAACGTTTGTCTGGCAGAAACTTGGATCTCCAACACTGCAGCCATCCACTACCGCATTACAAGCTTATGATGGGCATTCAGCTCAACCGCAAGGCCTCTTGTCCAACGTACCCATCCAATTAGGGGATAAAACCGTCCTCATCGACATAGAAGCAATCAACGCTCAGCTTGATTACAACCTCCTACTTGGACAGAGTTACATGTATAAAATGAAATCCATCGCTTCATCCGTCTTCCACCTCATGATGTTTCCCCATGAAGGACGTATCGTCAAAATTGACCAAATAACATACTACGATCCTAATGCCCCAGCCGCACCTGAAAACATTCTTCCCATGATTGAACAACCCGTTCAGAGTGCACCTACATCACTTGTCTCTTCAGTCGGACCTGGGATCTACACGGAATCACCTATGACTTCCACATTTCAATCTATCCCACCCCCTTTACGGATAACTGAAATATCTGATTTGTGCACCCTGTCGTATAACACACAACCAACTACTCAATAACCTCCATTACTCTCACAACCACCCACCGTGCCTAGTCATATTGGAGCAACAACGATCCACACTATCCCATTCTTATTTCCCCCTTCAGGAGACATAAGCACACCAGTAATGGTGACACTAAATCTTTTGGGTTTAACATTAGGACTTCTTGTGTGGTACCTTCAGTCCCCTACCCCTCCCCAGACACTGAACGTCATTTTACAACCGGTGCAACCCATCAATACTTCCAATCGTCCCCCCCTGGTGTAGCGAACATCCAAAACAGACCACCCCCAATAGTGGCCACTGCATCAACATCTACTTATGCTCCCCCTCCATTCAAAAAAACTGGGGGCAAAGGCCCACAAACTTATACTGCCGGACCCACAACCTGCACCGCCCCATCAACTCCAAAACTGGCAAAAAAATCCCCCAACAATTCGTGTTCCCTCCAAGTGCTCTTTGTGCGACGACATAGGTCATGCCACCCATCAATTTCCACAATTACCTGCACTCCAAGAACATATGCAAATGTTGGATGAAAACACAAACATTCCAGTCATCAAACTCGAATTACCCCCACAGCTTCGCGATAAATCGTTGCATACCAATCACCCTTGTGCAATATGCGACATCTACAGCCATTATTCACATCACTTCCTTGATTTACCAGATTATAGAGCAGATCTATACGAATTGAATAATCTCGACATAGAAATACACCCCCCTCTCATTGAGGAAATATACCCCCAAAATTCTTCCCCTTCAGAAGAAATCAATACCATTTATATGATCTCATCCACCTACAAGCCTGAACTAATTGATTTGATGACATACTACTTCGTAGCGATGAGGAAATCCTAGAAACACTTATTGTGTTAGTTTTTCAGAATTTACTTCAATCTGATCTAGGATCTTAACTGAGAGAACAACATGTACAACATATCAATCATGGACACAATAATGCAAGCACACAAGAGACACAGAGTTTACTTGGGGAAAACGATAAAGGTGAAAAACCCCAATAACTTCCTCAGAGATAGATAGAGCAATGATACAACCCAAGCATAAGAGATAATCCTCCTAGCAGTAGCTTCTCCTCCTCCACTAGTGCGCCACTCTCTCATGAGTGCATGAGTGAGAAGTGAATGATCAAATAGAGTGCCTCCCACACTCTATTTATACTTGACATGACTTGCCTAATAACCTTTACTAGGTCGGCCTTAACTTAACCACATAACATAATGCTGACAGGGCTGACACCCAATAGTGTGGTCTAATAACCCTTTGACCCACATGGCCGACCCCCAATAGGGTGATCTAATAACCCTTTGACCCACATGACTTATATAGGGCCGACCCCAACAAGGTGGTCTAATAACCCATCAAGTATAAGTTACGACACTTACAATATAAATGACGACACTTCCGTATAGAGGAATAATAACATCTCTATAGGAATACAAACACTTCCATATAGAGGAATAATAACATCTCTATAGGAATACAAACACTTCCGTATAGAGGAATAATAACATCTCTATAGGAATACAAACACTTCCCTATAGAGGAATAATAACATCTCTATAGGAATACAGTATACATATATGAAATACATTCCGAAGTTACATATACATCAACACTCCCTCTTAACTAGGAAGGTATTTCTCGACACAGGTCTTCTAGCACAAGTCTTCTGCTCTGGATCATCATCACTAGATAATCATCATCGAGTCATCGTCATTGTGACTTCTACTGCTATCTCAATCAATATCTTAATCTACTCATCATAGGAAGTTCTACAGAGCCAATTCTTTTTCATACTGGATGTAGGCCCACCACCTGCAGGTCTTCATCATCACTGGCCATACTGTGGAATTCTCAGGACTTATTACGTGTGTCACAAAACCTGGATGTAGCATCCCAGGCTGTTACAAGCACACAGCTCTACCTGTCAGATCTCCCAGGAGAACATTACATGTGACCCACCACAAAACCTGGCTGTAGCATCCCAGGCTGTTACAAGCACACAGCTCTAACCGTCAGATCTCCCAGGAGCACATTACATGTGATCTCACCACAAAACCTGGTTGTAGCATCCCAAGCTGTTACGAGCACACAACTCTACCTGTCAGATCTCCCAGGAGCACATTACATGTGGTCCACCACAAAACCTTAAAAGAGTGTCTTGCCAAGCAAGATCTCTAAAGAGCTTATGAGGCCTTTTTCATCCTGTCCAGATCTCTAGGACTTATTACATGTGGTCATGGCAATGCCTTGAAAGAGCATCTAAGGCCTTTTTCATCCTGTCCAGATCTCCAGGACTTATTACATGTGGTCATGGCAATGCCTCGAAAGAGCATCTGAGGATTTTTTCATCCTGTCCATATCTCCCAGGTCTACTTACATGCCATAGGACAATGCCTCGAAAGAGCATCTGAGGCCTTTTTCATCTTGTCCAGATCTCCCAGGTCTACCTATATGTCCTCCCAGAGCAATGCCTCGAAAGAGCATCTGAGGACTTTTTCATCCTGTCCAGATCTCCCAGGTCTACTTATATGCTCATCTGCACAACCTGTCCACGGCCACAGAGTATCAACCTGATACTCACCATACATCCTCCTGATGTACACATGATCATCCTGATCATCATCATTGCATCATCCTGATGCATGTCATTTGGAGCAGCATCCTGAAGCTCATCATCCATGATCATCTCGATCATACAATGCATCCACCTAATGCATACCAAGTATCTACCTGATACATATCATCATACATGATCTACCTGATCATACAATGTATCCACCTGATACATATCATCATACATGATATACCTGATCATACAATGTATCCACCTAATACATATACAACATACATGATCCAACTGATCATATCCAGCATCCAACATGATGCATATACATATACATGATCCAACTGATCATATCCAGCATCCAACATGATGCATATACATATACATGATCCAACTGATCATATCTAGCATCCAACATGATGCATATACAGAGCAGTAACTGGAGCATCGTCCTGATGCTCATCATCCAGCGCTTACATCCACAGCCATGGAAGGTTCCTCCTTTTACCATGCTTGGAATGGCTCTAGCAAATGTCTCCATCACTTCTTCCTCGAAGTGTCATCAATCTGAAGAACACCAAGTCTCTCTCTTAAGTACTTGAACTTCACTCTGGCTAGTGGTTTCGTCAACACATCTGCAACCTGCTCATCCGTCGCAACATACAGGAGCTTCACTGCTCCTCTCTGCACCATATCCCTGATATAGTGATATTTTATCTTTATGTGTTTCGACCTATCATGGAACACCGGGTTCTCAAACAGCTTCACACAACTCTGGTTGTCACAAAAGATACCAGTAGCCTCCAGCGGAAGATCAAATAACTCAGACAGTAGCTTCCGTAGCCATACTGCCTCACAACTAGCCGAACAAGCTGCAACATACTCTGCTTCAGCTGTACTCAGTGCTACACAGGACTGCTTCCTGCTAAACCAAGAGATCACACTTGATCCCATACTGAAGCAGCACCCAGAAGTGCTCTTCCTATCTGCAACACTGCCTGCGCAATCTGAATCAACATAACCCTGTAGGTTAAACTTTTGATTCACATCATACTTGAGCCCATAATCAATCGTACCCTTCAGGTACCTCAGAATATGCTTTACAACAACTAGATGAACACTCCTCGGATCCGTCAGGAACTGGCTCAATGTGTTCACCGCAAAGCAAATATCTGTTCTTGTCTTTGTCAGGTACATCAAGGACCCAATCATCTGATGATACACAGTGACATCAACCGGATCAGATGAAGCATCACACAGAAGCTTCACGTTCGATGCCATAGGTGCGGCCATGGTCTTGCATTCCATCATCCCAAACCTTTTCAGGATCTCTATTGCATACTTCCCTTATCCAAGGAAGATTCCATTTGCACTCTGCCACACCTCCATGCCTAGAGAGTAGTGTATCATCCCCAAGTCCTTCATCTTGAACTCGGCAACAAGATTCCACTACGTGTCGGAAATCAATCTATCCTCTCTTGTTACAAACAGGTCATCCACATACAATAAGAGTATCACAGGATTGCCTTCCTCAACCTTGTAGTAAAGGTTGGAATCCGCTTTACTCTTGGTAAAGCCCAAACTGGATAGAAAGTTGTATATCCTACCATACCAAGTCCTAGTAGCTTTCTTCAAGCCATACAAGGATTTCTGCACACATATGACTTCCTGTCATGTGTCTCAAAACCAAGTGGATGCTCCACATACACTTCCTTTTCGACTACACCATTCAAGGAGGTTGTCTTGAAATCCATCTGGTGTATCTTCCACTTCATCACTGTAGTCAGAGCAAGTACTGATCTGATGGAAGTGTACCTGGCTATAGGAGAAAAAGTTTCTTCATAATCAATCCCTTCTTTCTGGGAGAATCCATGAGCTACAAACCTCGCTTTGTATGCTTGATCTTGTAGATCCACTTCGAAGTCACTACAGACTTCCCTTAATGTCTTGGGACTGCATCCCAAACATATTCATGATCGACTGGTCATGGCATTCTTCCCAGATCCTGGGAACTTCAATATCTTCAATAGATATATTTGTTGCTGGACCAAATGTTGTAGTCCTTCTTTTGTAGGTGCTTGTATATGATCTTTCCTACAAAAAAAGTTAAATTGCGTGATTAGAAACATCTCATAGTTTTCAGAACAAATTCTTACACATAAAGAAATATGTCATACAGTCATGCAATTATCGTAGCCAATGCTTCAATACAACATTTATCCATATCCTGTAACTTTCTAGATGCCTTCCAATCTCTACCAGAACATTGTTAAGAGTGTGCACAACTCCCAACATGTCAGCAAAGAGGTTTCATTCTAGATAAGTAGCAATGGAATGTTGTATAGTGCCATAGGACACTTACCCATGTATTTTAGTAGTATACTGTTCATCAATGCAACTATTCTAATATGCATAATACACAACCTAATTATAGGAACATCAGTATATACATTATTGAACAGTATTATTTAAACAATCAAATATGCAAGGAATGATCAAATACTTATCTTTGTTTGTTTGTTGGGTTGACTCCCTCTCAGTCTTTGCTTCCTTTCTGCAGCTCCATTCTGATGTGGATTGTGAGAAGTGGTCAACTCCCTCTGAATATCTGCATCCTTGTAGAAACTACTGAAGTGTGCTCCCTCTTGATCTTTGCTTCCTGGATTACCTGTCCTTGAATGTATAACCATCCTTAATCACTATGCATGCTTATTAGTATTATCATTGTGTTATCCTCGACGTCTCATACATAGTCACACATTCATTAGTATAATATTAATAATATCAAAACACAATAATCTTAAACATGTATAGTCATGATCATTTCACACACAGATAATATATCACAATTCTTTTACTCATGCATATTCCTATTTGACCATAGGACTTTTCTGGTTAGTCATATCATCAATCAAGGTAAGAAGCATAATATGCTATGCCCATGATTACTTCAACCTATAACTTCATGAATAATCATAATCAATCATGCCAAGTATACTTATATAAGAGATCCTAACATAAGGTAGACTTCTAACTTAATATAGGAAAAACATACATGGATTAGCATGTTAACTAGTTATGTCTAGCACATAATTTCTTCTTGTTCCTTTTAAAGACTTGTGCTAGTAACCTGCATAACTCATAAGTTAAGCATTGTAGAACCAAAAATATACATACCTCATAAGTAGAGATTCTATGCAATCCATGACTATGGATGAGTCTTTGTCTTTATGTCACCATGGTCATGAGTTCTTGAACTAGAACTTTCTTGATGTACCTTTCATGTTAGCGGACAACATAAACCTCATACAACACCACAGTGCATTAGTACAATCATAAATGTCATAACCCTAATCAATGAGTGTCTTCTATCATTCACATGCATTCATCCTTTTACTAGGGTGATAAGACAAGTCAAAAGATTAAACAAGATTGTACTAACCTTAACAATATGAAGACAAACATATCATAAACTTAATCATGAACTGAATTCGAAACATACCTATAAGTCATACCTGTCAAGATTGCTTGTAATCTTCTTATGTAAGGCCTTAGCCTCATCTCCCTCTGAAACAGGAACTTCTTCACTTATGCAGGTGATCAATCCATTCTCTTCTAGGATTAACCCAATCCACTTGATTTGCAAAAATTGGATCTGGAGCTGGATTAGGGTTTGTCGGAGAAACCCTCAAAATTCAAACTTTGAATTTCAAACTTCTGAAAGGATAGAAAGATGCGCCTTTCTGAGTTGGTCAAGCTGGTATACTTAGAATTTGAAAACTGCAAAGTTTTACCCCTCAAAATTGCCTTTTAGATTTCCAGATTCACTAGGGAGGACCCTAAATTAGGGTTTGAGTTTCTTGGAGCTTCACCCAACCAAATTTTTTGATTATAATCTCTAAGATTTGATTTTTCTGAGGAGCTTCCAGCCGTGGTCACAGATTTCCAAATTCCAACTTTTGCAGAAGCCTTAATTTTCCATCTTTCTGATCATAGTCCCAAACTGGGGTTCGATCAAGCCCGGCCTTCTGACCAACCAAAAAATCTGATCCTGGTCTCTAAATTTGGATTTTGATGAGTATCATCCATTCGTGGTCTCTGACTATAAAAATTCCAACTTTCTCCGAAACCCTAAATTCCCGAAGCCATGAATGAAGGGGCTCAAAAATAATTATGTTTTGATAGAAATATGCACCTGATTGTTTCTTGTGTAACTCAGAACTTTCCAATCCACAGGGTCTGAAAGGTTTTCTTGTGGTAGCCTGACCTTTCATATTTCCAACCCCACAGGTTTGACCTCAAATGGATTCTCTGAGAGAGAGTTATGCCAAGTGTCGCAATGTGACCTATTTATGGGATACAACAGGAGAGCGAACTTGTACGACGTGCGACGTTTCACTGGTTCACTTTTGGTCTCTGAACCTTTGGCCTGTGAAAGTACAGTCCATTCCCTACCTGCCACATTTTACAAAATTTCATTTGGAGCTCCCTAGCCCAAGTTATGACCTTTTTTCCTAGGTCACCTGTTTATGACTCAGATCTGGAAGAGGCAAAAACCCTAGATTGTACAGATCATAACACACAAAGTACAACGAATTAGAAGTTGTTATTCTGACACAAGGTACATTGGGATCTTATCTTCGACCTGTAAACTTTTCAGATCCTAAACATTCGCCAAAATGGATTTATAGCGAAGGTTCTACGATGACTGGTTTTTGCTATATCAAGCCCTAGCTTCACAAGTGCAACAAGTGTCATACATGCCATACCATGCTTCCTTTCAAGCTAGCTCT
Organism: Larix kaempferi; assembly: GCA_027924585.1. Classification (NCBI taxonomy): domain Eukaryota; kingdom Viridiplantae; phylum Streptophyta; class Pinopsida; order Pinales; family Pinaceae; genus Larix; species Larix kaempferi. The sequence goes on along the minus strand of BSBM01002449.1, from coordinate 404,324 downwards.
GATACCATGTTACTTTTTCATAATTTATTTCAATCTGATCTAGGATCTTAACTGAGAGAACAATATGTATAGCATATCTATAGCATATCAATCATGGACACAATAATGCAAGCACACAAGAGACATAGAGTTTACTTGGGGAAAACCATAAAGGTGAAAAAACCCAATAACTTCCTCAGAGATAGATAGAGCAATGATACAACCCAAGCATAAGAGATAATCCTCCTAGCAGTAGCTTCTCCTCCTCCACTAGTGCGCCACTCTCTCATGAGTGCATGAGTGAGAAGTGAATGATCAAATAGAGTGCCTCCCGCACTCTATTTATACTTGACTTGACTTGCCTAATAACCTTTACTAGGTTGGACTTAACTTAACCACATAACATAATGTTGACAGGGCCGACACCCAATAGGGTGGTCTAATAACCCTTTGACCCACATGGCCGACCCCCAATAGGGTGATCTAATAACCCTTTGACCCACATGACTTATACAGGGTCGACCCCAACAAGGTGGTCTAATAACCCATCAAGTATAAGTTACGACACTTACAATATAAATGGCAACACTTCCGTATAGAGGAATAATAACATCTCTATAGGAATACAAAGAATTCCGTATAGAGGAATAATAACATCTCTATAGGAATACAAACACTTCCATATAGAGGAATAATAACATCTCTCTAAGAATACAATATACATATATGAAATACATTCCGAAGTTACATATACATCAACATACTGCACTTGACTACCCCTGGAATGATATGCACCATCGGTCATACTTCATCCCTGAGGCATCCACCTACATAGTGGCAAACCAACTATCCAGCGAATCCAAAGATTTCTTGCCAACCAAGGTAGACTAGTTTAAAGATCCTATCCCATCTCTCGATGCCTTTGAAGAAGGTAATATGGAAAATATTTCACCCATAATAAAAATTGACATCTCTACCACGCCCGAAAAACCTGAATTTATCTCCTTAGGAGCATCATGCACTAAAGAGGAAATTCAAGCCTATAAGGAACTTTTCAAAGAGTTCCGTGATATTTTCGCCTGGTCTTACACAGAGATGCCAGGTCTTGACCCTACTATTGTAGAACACCATATTGACACTTGGCCCAATGTACCACCTGTCCGCCAAAAGCAAAGACAAATCCATCCATCCAAGTTGCCTGTCGTCAAAGCAGAAATTGAAAAAATTAGAACAGCAGGGTTCATTTACCCCATAGCTTGCACCACCTAGGTCTCTAACCCAGTACCAGTCAGCAAAAAACAAGGCACCATCCGTGTCTGTACTGACTTCTGCGACTTAAACCTCGCTTTCCCCAAAGATAACTTTCCAACACCATTTATCGACCAACTTATCGATGAATGTGCGGGGCATGAGATACTATCATTTATGGATGGTTTTTTCGGATATAACCAAATCCATATTCGCAAGGAAGACCAGTACAAAACTTCCTTCACCACCCCATGGGGCATTTTCGCTTACGGGGTTATGCCCTTTGGTCTTAAAAACGCTGGAGCCACTTTTCAGCGAGCCATGACATATTGTTTCCATGACTTGGTCCACATTATCCTTGTCTACCTTGATGACCTTACGACTAAATTGAAAAAATGATACGATCATCTTAATGACCTCCCACAAGTCTTCCTACATTGCGGCAAATACAAGATCTGCTTGAACCCCCTCAAATGTGTGTTTTGCATTCCAGTAGGCCGGTTGTTAGGTTTTATTATTTCTCATAAAGGTATCACAGTTGATCCTTTAAAGGTCCAAGCCATCTTAGACCTCCCATCGCCTCGCACACTTCGGCAATTACAAAGCCTTCAGGGAAAATCAAATTTCCTTCGCCGCTTTGCACCTGATTATGCCACAATGGTCCATGGTTTCCTTCGGTTTCTTCGTTCCCACATCCCTTTTATATGGGATGACCAAGCACAAGGAGCCTTCCATGACCTGAAGAAAGCTCTCACCAATTCCCCCTTGATTTCCCCTCCGGATTTCTCTAAAGATTTCATTCATTACATTTCGGCATCTGACTACGTCATTTCAGGAGTCCTCGTTCAAGAAGACAGTGCTCGTCAGGAACACGTAATTTATTATGTGAGCCAAACATTGTCTGGCCCACCACTACGATACCCATACGAAGAGAAACTAGCCCTCGCTGTCTTCTTTTCGGTACAAAAATTGTGACATTACATCCTTCTCAGCCATACCACAGTCTTCGCAAATTCCAACCCAATGGTCTATCTCTTGAATCGTCGCCTTGCAAGGCCGTGTAGCTAAATGGGTAATTATCCTGCAAGAATATGACCTCACCTTCAAGACCCCGAAGAGTACCAAAGCCTTGGCACTTTCTCATCTCATTACTGACCTACCATCCTCCTCGTCATCACCTACCATCAATACTAATCTAATTGATGACCATTTGTTTATCATTTCATTGGACGACCCATGGTACGATGACATTTTGGTTTACCTTCGTACACAAAAGTTTCAACCTGATGTCGACTGTGATGGACGCTGTCACATCTGCCACCACGCTTCCCATTATCTCCTTTTAGGCGATGTCCTCTATCGACGTGGTGTTGACACCATCCTACGACGTTGTATTTCTCAAGAGGAAGCAGAACAAGTCCTCAATGATTGTCATAGTGGTGCCTGCGGCGGCCATTTTTCAGGAATGGCCATTTCCCAAAAGGTGATCCGTGCAGGGTATTTTTGGCCCTCATTATTCACCGATTGCATCATGGCAGTCAAACACTGCCAAAATTTCCAACTCTTTTCCCCGAAGGCAAGAACTCCTCTCGGCCCCCTTCATCTAGTCGTCACAGTTGGCCCCTTTTGCAAATGGGCCATCGACTTCATGGAATGTAACCTTGCATCATCTAGCAACCATAAGTACATCATTGTGGTAGTCGATTACTTTACCAAATGGGAAGAAGCCATGCTTACATTCAACTGCAAAGATGATACTTCAGCTCGCTTCTTCTTCAACCATGTTATCACTCGTTTTGGAGTACCAAAACAACTCGTCTCAGACCACGGTTCTCACTTTGAAGACTCTGTTTGGAGAGAATTGTCCACCCTCTTCAAATTTCACCATCAACACTCTTCCTCCTACTACCACCAAGGGAACGGTCAAGTTGAGGCAATCAACAAAATATTGAAGACCATTCTTCAGCGCACTGTCGATAGACATAGGTCCAATTGGCATCATATGCTTTTTCCCGCACTATGGGCATACTGCACATCTACCAAAACCGCCACCGGCTTTACCCCTTTCCATCTAGTTCATGGCGTGGAATCTGTCCTCCCCATCGAATGTCAGATCCCAACACTGCATATTGTTGTTGAACTCCTCCCAGATACTTCACCAATTGAACAATGCTTATTGCTTTTGGAGCAAGCCGATGAAGATCGTCGTGCCACCCTCCAAACCATCGAAGCCGCGAAGAACTCGTCCAAACTCAATTACGATAAACATGTTCACCCATGAACATTTAATAAAGGCGAACTTGTACTTTCCTACGATCAAGCCCATGACAAAATGGGCAAAGGAAAATTTTTGTCCATGTGGCAAGGCCCATACATCATACACACCTGCCTCGGACTTGGGGCATATATTCTGACCGACTTAGAAGAACCCCTTGCACAACCCTCGCAATGGGTTGTATCTCAAATGATTTTACCCATAAAAAATCTTTTGGACATCACAGTCCATATTGTACAACTTTTATTCTTTTTTACTGTCAATTTCCAAAACCTTCCATTTTTTCATTTTCTCCTGCATGACCACAGATGGATCCTGTTCCACCTTACTATGTTGGCTTCACTGACAGTGCAAGTCGCTGGTCTCCAAATCTCATCTTCGCAGCCTGGGTGCTTTATTCCCCCTCACATGAGTTGATTCACCTCGACAGAGTGTGCATAGGCGCTGCCAGAAATAATCAAGCCGAGAATGATGCTTTGACCGATCTCCTGACCACTGCTCTCCATATGGGCATAAGACACCTTAATGTCTTCCTTGACTCATAGCTCCTTGTGTCCCAGCTCAACAACTGTTACCAGGTACATGATCCCTATCTTTTTAGAAAATTCATGCACACTAAACAAATGGTTCAACAGTTTGAATCCATTTCATTCACACATGTCCCAAGGAATCTCAATAGTGTAGCAGACCAAATGGCGAACAACATTTTAGATTGGTACACCAATCAAACCATGTAGAAAATCATACATACATATGCATCTCATAAGCATAAAAAAAACAAAATAAAACATCATAGTATTGCATCCACGAGCATAGAAGGTGCCTCCATGGGCATACAAAAAGATAGTGCATCCACGTGCATATGACATGCCTCCACGGGCAAACAAAACACAAATTGCATCCACGTGCAACAAAACATAAATACAATGGCAAGATGTGCATCCACGTGCATACATGACTACACCAAAAAGCATCCATGTGCCTAAACATATATATATATATATATATATATATATACCATCGTATAGTCATAATGTCAAAAGAGTGCCCTCAGCACCTGAATGTACAAAAAATACACCAGCCGTACATAAAAATATCCCCATTTGCTCATCAACATTTGGGGGCAAATAAAAGACAGCCTAGTCAACATCATCACGGTCAGTCGGCTCCTCTGGCTCCTCCTCCTCTGGCTCCTTAGGATCATACTAGTCGCGAGCCTTCCTCTCTATAGCCAACATAGCTACCCTCTGTAAAATCGATCTCCACTCACACAGAGCATCGAAACAACGGTCCAAAACATGCTGATCTAGTTCTCTCCAACCATCATCGGGTATACCACCCAACAGCGCCTCGAAGGAATCACAGACATCCTCTATATCATCGTCACGCCGACTTCCAACTCCTTGCGCGGGACGCAAAGGTGCCACTACCGGTGGAGGTACCACCACCACCACCACACGTCCCCTACGACCCTGATGATCAACTGGAGGTCGCAGTCCAACATATGCAATAACCAACACCAAGATACGTCAAACTCATGTAAAAAAATCTCTAGATATCATCATAACAAAAATCACAAACATGATATGATAGAAAAACAAAAACAAATAGGTACCATCTATCCCCTAGGCTTGACCGACAGCACGAGGCATCTGAACGTCTCCCCGGAAATCCATCCGTCGATATGGATAATCATCGAACATGACTGGCATCTGCTCAACTGCTCGTACATCTCAGCCGTGAAGAACTGACCAACTATACCACCACCACCTCGGGGCATCATCTCCCCCCACCGCACCATCCGCAGCTCGCTCCTCAAACCATCCTGAACCGGCACACAAGGCCGCAAAGTAGGAACTCTCTCAAAAAAGAAACAACACAAGAAGGAGGCGTAACTGAACTCTCCTCCCTGCAACCTCACCTTGTTCAGCTCACGCCAAACACAAGCAAGGTACATCTGTCCCCAGGAAAAATATTTCCCTGTCATAGCACGATGCACCATCAGCATCTGCCCCTCGAAAAACGGTGAGGCACCTATGCACCAATTACCTGTAGCACACAAGCTGAAACTGCACGCATCGGCGGATCCCGCAAATCAAAAACTAAGATTGCGCTACCATGCACACTAGCACCCGAACGAAAAAACCTCTCCAATAGGCTCTCTATATCCATACTCGCCGGTATCCTCGGCAACAGGTCCCCTACCTCACCTAAACGGAGCAATCCAGTAAGGAAATATACGTCAGTCAAAGTGAGATCCAGTCTCTCACCCTGAACCATAAATGCCTGTATGTCCGGGTCCCAAAAGTCAATCAACTTTTTCAGCAAATTGTTTGCTCAATGCATGAGAGGGATCTGAGCGAACTTCAGTAGTCTGCTCAAAGCTAAAGCCACCTGCGCATCATGATCCTCACAAATAATCTCCATCAGCACCTCCAGGATCTCCCTCTCCCTCCAAGATGCTCTTAGCAGCCTAAGCATCCTGCCACGTCAAACAAGAAAAATTTTAGAAAAATATCATAAATTGTTTTTCCCCAACCCAACGATCCACATCGTGGGCTTGGGGCCCATAGCCGCGATCCACATCGCGGCTGTGAAAGCCTACAGCCACGAAGCACATCGCGGCTGTGACACCCCACAGCCGCGATTCACATCGTGGCTATAAGAGCCCACAACCGCGATTCACATCGCAGCTTTGAGAGCCCAAAGCCGCGATGTGCATCGTGCAAAAAGGCCCGAAGCCGCGATATTCCACGTTAGCAAGCCAGCGTGGTATATGTGCCACTCCCGAGACCTAGTTTCCCCCCGAAAGTAAATAAAATTAAAGGTTATGGCCAATAGGTTTACCTAGAACTCACGGAATCAAAATCCAATGGTCGAATCTCCCACAAATGAAGAAAGTGCTCTGATAGCCTGTCAAACTCAACCGTGAAAATGACACATGTCACATTGGGTCCACTTTCTATTTATAAGAATTTGACCAATTTTCAAACAACCATTCCAGAGTCATACGAAATCCATTTTTCAAACCATTCGCACCATTGGGTTCAACGCAGCGAGAAGTTCACGACGGTCAATTCCATTTCTCGATTTCACCAGACCCTATTTTGGGCACCTTTTTACACACCCTCTTGCTGCCTCGGTTTGCATGCCACATCGAGCAGTCTCCATTTTTGACAAATTTTATATGGCCGGATTCAGATTTCCGCGCTCATGATGATGCTTGAGATCGTTCCTCGCTCTCACCCCCTTATCTTGTGGACACTTTTTTAGATGCCCCTTTCCACCTCAGTTTGCGTGCCACATCGACCGTTCTCCGTTTCTGGAAAATCTTATATCGATGGATTCAGTTTTCCACAATCGTGATGATGCTTGAGATCGGCAGCTGTCAAATTTTACAAAATTTGGGCATCACAACTTATACACGAGCCCTTCACTCCATCCATACTGCAATTATGGCATTGTTTTGCTACCATTCATCAACTTGCAAGGAGGCCCAATTAGTGTTCCCCACCTACCACTGTGCTTGATCCCCATACTTTCCCCTTGAATGAACACTTCCTCCTTGCCTCACCATTACTTTTGTTCGGTATAATTTTACCCCTTTTCGGGCCGATCAATTCCTTTACGAAAAAGGCACTTTGGGAGTTTCTGTTAAGCTCTTTTCTAACTCCTAAAACAATGAAAAGATTGCCGAGTAATCTTGCTTCCTTTCATGCTCGCTAAATGTATTTGAAAGGGTGTCTATCTGGTATAAGTTTACCCCTTTTTCGGACCTTGTAGACTAATTACAAAAAATGTATACTCTAGTCACATCGGTTAGAATAGTTCTTCATTGCATGGTTTTATACTTTTTTGGTCCTTGAAGACTAACAAACGAAAAAGAACCCCCTTGGAGTCTACTTACTGCTTTCAGACTCTCTAATATTGAAAGCAACCACGAGCATGAACAGTCCTAGGATTGCAAAAAATCCACAAGACAGTACCATTATGAGCATACTTTTATCCCTTCTTTGAGCTCCTTAAACCATAAAGAAGGCCCCAATGGTGCCTCTCGGTGCCACAACAGATCATGTCTAGTCACACTATCATGGAAGCTTCCCCAATTTGGTTGCCTTTGTTCAGAGTATTCTGCGATATGCCACCTTGAGAGTTTTCCAATACCATACATCATTTTCCCCTCTTCAACCTCTCCCATTGCAGTACATACCCCTGATCCCTTAAGCTATGATCCCCACACCTAAAGACAGTTTCATATGCTGCCAGGTCATCCATGCCATAATACTCTGAATAAAGAAAGTTGAGTCCCCCCCACTCTGTGACCCCAGTTATTCCCCATCCCCATAGTATGTCAATCCCACTATCAGTACTATCACCTTTTGGTTATACACCTCACGCTCCTATTAAGGAAACATCATTGCCTTGATAGTTGCGAGGTCTCCCTCTGTCGATGCCAACCAATCTATTCCAGAGGATAGACCCAGAGGTCCCTGTGCCTTGGACTCATCATCATTAGTGGTGAGTGCCTATGGATCATTTTGAAAGGATTCCTTAGTGCCTCTCCAAATGATTGTTTCTCACATGCTTGACGTCAACACCTTGATCGCATCATTGAGATTCATACAGGGTATCGATCCTTTCAGTTATAAGTTGAAGACCCCGGATGTCACCTGACTCTAGCACATTGATGAGTCTATTTTCGGAACAACCAGTTACATGTTCCTGTAGATATCCGAGCTACGCTTGGCGACAGTATTCGGAAGTTCCCCAGTTTTATACTCCCTCGAGTATATAGTTCCATATACTCTTCAGAAGATTGACTCACAGTTATTGAGTCACTACAGTTGTTGAAGACCTTCAAAATCAGCAGTTCATCAACCTTTCTGACACCTCATTCAGAACGGTTGGTGCTCATTTCCAGTGTATCAGTTTTCAGATCAGTCATGGTATGACCATGAAGTATGTCCCTGTAATGTCCCCATTTTGACCCCCTTTGTATTAAATCGTAAATGATGTAAATATTGTAATTAATCATGGTGAGGAGCTCAAGGCCAAGGCCCCACCGTTGATTTAGCGTTCCATGTATCGGCAATTAAAAATAGATGCCCATGGTTCTTGTGCGAGATGGGCACAATGTAAATAAGACACCATGTAAATACGAATTTTAATGGAAAAACCCACAATCGGCTATGCAATGCAACAAAAGAGATGGGGCATGACTCTACAAGGAAAAGGGAGGGGAAATTATTCAAACCCTTGAGCCAATCGTGTTAATCCATGTGTCAATAGGGAAACCCATGAAACCACCAACTACCCATTTTGTCTCATGCACCCAATCATTTAATTCTTCCAAGAAATTGGTTAAGGCAGTTAATGTCTTGGGATGGGAGAGGTATGGCAGTCAGATTTTCGTGCATGGGCAAGCTACCAACTGGAAAATCGTATTTTTGGCTTGCTGGGCAAGAAAACCCCCACGAAATGCTACCCAAGGCCATTCCTCATGCATTACGTTCTTCCTCTCACGCAAATTGAGCTCACAGGAAGTTATCCTCACGTTTTTCACCATAACCCTGCGTTTTTCCATGCCCAGGAACTCGTTTTTGGATTGTGCAATAGCTGGGGAAGGAGGGACGCGAATTGGGACTGAGGGAGAGGGCGTTTTTGCCCTGGGCGTTTTTCTGGAATGGGTTTTTCTTCCCCAGTCGAATTTCCAAAGTGCCAATACGTTTTGAGTCTACCCACGTTTTTCTGAAGTCCAGGAAACCCCATCTCATGCATCCCCCTGTTGGAAACGTTTTCTCATGCTCAACAAGTGTAAGTTGCTGTTAGGTGCATCTCTGTTTTGTTTGGAACCCATGAGCAAGAAACTGGAATGGTAGTGGACAGAATTGGCTTGATAAACCTAGTGTAGGGAGTATCCTCTCAAGAAGATTAAGAGGGCTGGCTACTTTTCTATGCACACCCTGAAAGCACTGGAAAGGAAGGTATGGCTTGAGGGACTGTGTGGCAGTGAAGAGAATACTTCCTGGTGTTGGGTGTGTAGGCATTGTGAGTGCCAAGCTAAATAGATCTGGGAGAGGTACCCATAGCTCTGTAGTTGAGCTCACTAGCTTAGCAATTTTTCCTTTCCATCTCCTGGCAGCCTGATAAACCCAATTGTAGATTGGCTTGGCTCATTTTTGTGTATGCTTGGCTATGTGTGAGTCTGTTGTTCCCTGGTTCCTTGTAGAGATCATGCCCAGCTCGGGGGTGGCAGTGGTGCTGAGAGATTGAGGAGAACACTGGCCTACAGTTGGGTGGAACGTTGCAGTTGCATAGCCAGTTGCGTGGGACTACTTTTGCATAAGATAAGTAGTCTCCTGTGTTAAATTTGCAATTACCATTTGATGAATATTTTGAATGTGTCATGGATCTGTTAATAAATTTGCTTCCGCTGTGAATTAAAATGATTATGCATTTCCATATGATCTTGTATAATTCTGCACAGATCTTTATTTCATGGCTGTCATAGAATCTGGAATGTGTGTTAGAGATCAACAACATTTATTTGATTACCGTTGTTTTTCCATAGCATGCACAGATACAGTTCTTTGCATCAATGTTTTTAATCAAACGAATTGGGGCTAATTGCCCGGATTGAGCACCACGTCCTCCCTATCACGCTGATATGGTAGGAGGGGACACTACAGTCCCAACATTGTGTCCCCTCTGGACCATTATGATGTACACAACAGTTCTACATGTATTGATCAGGTCCCCTTTTTTGGCCTCATTGTTATTTTATATCTTGATACGGGCATGGGTATGTATGCCTCGTCCATTATCATAGATTATTCCTCATTCATTTTGAGGCCATGTATTTTTTTTTTTAGTTTGTGCAGTTTGCATGGGCTTGGTGTTCCAATATCCAATCGGTCTCTTCTCACCTCCAAACCCCAGGAAAAAGACAAAGAAACTATGATGTCTATTAGCCATACGATGAGCTCCTTCCCTCACACATCAGGGGGTAATCTGTTAACACCCAAAAAGTGCTCACTAGCTCATTTCCATATTCACATGACCCATTTGTCCACTTTTCCTACCATTTGAGCCTCTAAAACCTCCAAAAGGTCACCAAAAAGACCAAAATCCATCTTTTTCCCCTCACAACATTTGATTTTTCTCAAAAAATACAAAAAACCCTCAAAAAGGGTCCAAAATTCCCAAAAAACAATTAAAAGGGAATAAAAATATTAAATATATTCAAAAAAGAGAAAAAGAGGGAAAAAGAGGAAAAAACCTAAACCATTTTTAACAATACCATTGGTTTCCTTAAACCATAGTTGTATTCCCCATCACCAAAAAACTATAAGAAGGTGATAGGGGCTCCTCACTATTCATCCCATACTCATTCTATCCTCATGCTGCCAAAATCCCTCCTGAACTTTGCCCAACCATCTTGAGCTTTTCCCAACCATTGAAGCATTGAAAAAGAAGAGACCCTTGGAGCCTTGGAGCATCTCAACATTGCAGCTGCCCCAACTCGACAATCCTCACCATTGAGGTATATTTTTGGCAAGCCATTGCTTTCCCATTAATAGAAAATCTCAAATTTTTTATTTCTTGTCTCTTGTATGGATCTCACTGTTTATTATTCTTAAATCTAGTTTTTATTTCCTTGCACATCATAGATTAAATATTTACTGTTTTGTTTTTACTTTTACATTGAGACTGCTGCTACTAGTTAGCAGGTGCATCTTTAGCACATGCTTGGTTGAAAAACCAAGCAACAGTCCCCTCAGGAGACTCTCTCTCAATCCTCCTCTTCTTCTCTAGTTGTCGGAATATCGCCCCACTTCTCAAGGTACCACAATCTTCCTCATCCTCCCTTAGAAATTTGTCATCACTCATGTCCATCTACCCCACATATTTCTATAGGATCCACATTCACGCGATACCCACAACCTCCGCACACTGATCTTCTACTCGTCGGAAGTCATCCTCAATATGCCCTTTTCGCAGACGAGCATCTTAATCTACAAATTTATCAATAGTAGGAATCTCCCCCTAGGTCTTTTGAAAAATTTCCTTTCCACATCGTTGTATGATTTGATTGTGTCAACTACAAACTCAGTAATGTATCCCTCTAGGATATTATCCACCCAGAAGTTGACAGCCCTTGATACCTTATTGTTGACTCATTTTAGTTGTCGAATCAGTTCTGGTGTCCAATGGTCAGGCTCAGTCATTTGGAAAAGGTTATTCTGAAATGTCAGCTACGCCAACCACTCGTGCAACAACACTTAGAATTCGCAAAAAAACACTTCGTGGATATCTGAATAGATATACTTTTGCAACCAACTGCTTACTGTCTGTCTAGGGTTCCGACTTTCTTCTTATGCGAATTCTTTTGTCTTCTTGTCAAACCACCCTTGAATCTCTGGTTTAGTCGAGTGCCATAGCATGTTCTCTTCTTTTCCTCTTCAGGGTCCCGACAATGGAACCATTTGTTGAAACAGCCACTGTCGACAGGGGTTCACTTCGCATTGTTGTCAACAAACATAAACCAAACTCCCTTAAACACCGGCCCAGAAAGGTTTTACCCTTTCCAGCAACACTCGCAGAGCGAGTGAAGTCTCACCCGAGATGATTAAGGGGGATGCAGAAGCCAAGTTTCCACAGTAGGGGGAGGACATGCATCATATCTCTCTTTACAGTTACAGAAACCAAATATTATGTCTTCGCATCATGCTAACAGTTCATGCATTCATTCATTCCTTTCGCATATTCAGTGTATAATCAACATTGGCATTAACATGGTTAAACTAATCATTCGCATCAACAACAATTACCAAACCACAAAGTCTTAAACATTTCGCAACCACTTGCATTCATCATTTAGAAGAAACAGAGACAAAAGATATAACCATAATCGAACATCTTCATGCATTCATTAAAACCTGTGGTATAACCTTCGCAAAAACAGTTCAAAACACCTTATCGCGAATCATACAAAATCGTCGAAACAGAGCAAAACATAGGATGATGCCAAAAACATCTCATTCTATTTTTCAACTATGATGATTCCCTTAGGCTTACAATCATATCCATATTTATATTAAACTAAATGGTTACAAAACGGTCCACATGGCCCATTCTAACTAACTTAAACCAATCTTGCGCTTTCGTCAGCTCCTTGTTCTCCATGAATGGTCCTTTCTTCCGTGGATTGTCCTTATTTGTTGCTGTCGGATTCCACACTTTATGCGGTCTAACCCTGTGCCAACAAAAATATCCTTCCACTCCACAGTAGACCACACTCTTCATCTATTTCGTTGTCTCCTTCCCTTTTCATATCAGCTCACTTCTTACAAAATTCTCTCAGACCATCCACCACCAACATCCTGAACCAGCGTGCAGAAATAGCTTACTCGTCAGATTCCATCCTCATAACCCCTTTTTCACAAAGCAACATTTTAATCCACAGTTTCAAATATTTCAGTTACTTACCTCATGGTCTTTGGAAGAACTTTGTTCCAACAATGCTGTAATGAATTTATGTTGTCTACAGCAAAATTCATAATATGCCCCTTCTACTATACTAACTAACCAAAAGTCAACAATGCGAGATATCTTATTATTAGCACCTTTAAGGGTTCATATTAGCTCAGGTGTCCAAACTGTAGACTCACCCCCTTGAAAGCACCTCTTTTGAATTGTTAACCTCGCCAACCATTTAGTCAATATAACAGGAAACTCTCCAAATAATACTTCATCGATATCTGTAAAAATATACTTATCTAACCATTTTTTTGTAGCAATATGTGGATCTTTGTTCTATATTTCAGAAAAATCTCTTAGCTTCTTATCTACCCAATCCCAGATTTCGAGTTTAGTGGGATGCCACATACCCCTTCGACACAAATCCTAGTCCCAGTAATGGAACCATTTGTTGGTGCATATCTACTTCGACCAGGGTTCACTCAGTTAAACACCAACAAAACCCAAGACACTGGTCATTTTGGCATCACCTACGAAGCAAGTGAAGTCTCACCTGATGTATCTATGGGAATTGTAGGAACAAGATTTATGTAGTAGTGAAGGCGTGCGACAGGAAACTAACAACCATGACATTCCATACTTCAACATAGCACATTACTTAATAGTTCACATGATTTCATGTATACCATTTAACCAACTATGACATATGTTTACTAACAAATCATTCATACATCCACATTGATCAATACTTATTCAACAATATTCAACATGTAACAAATACACAACACATTATCATGTCATTCATACACATTGAACACCAGATGTAACGTGGAAACCCAAAAGGGATAATACCACATAAGCACTTTCTTTATTGATGAGTCATAGTCAATATAAGCACTTCATGTTTTACAACAACTTACAGATTACTCCTTCTCTTTTATAGTGGATTTGCGCACACAACCTGCAGATCATGCAACTCTTTCCTCTTAGTATACAATATCTTCGACATACATACCAAAATAGGGCTAACCAAAGACTGGATATTGATTAGCCAATGAACTAACAACCTCAAAAATCCCAACCCATTACATATTTATAGGATGCACATAGCCTTCCCCACTCCTACTACCCACATACTCAACTACTCCACTCGTATATATATTCATAGATCAAGGTTGATGAGGACAATAAATAGACTAAAAAACCAATCAATATGATTACAAAATTCACAACTGATAGTGCTGGTGTATTATATTTATGCAGCCAAATCAACAACAAATTATTGTCATGTTGTGAGGCTTCTTAGTGTGCCTCTTCTTATCCTACACTCATATTCTTTCAAGATCACAACCCTTTGGCATATATAAAGGGTAACTTATCCCATTTTCATCTCCATGTATGAATTGATTTTCACCATCCATTGAAGGATATAATATTTGTTTATTATTAATTGAGGTTATAATATTTGTTTATTATTAATTAAGATAGGTGTTGATTAAGAGGAAAAATAATTCTTCTCATTTACAATTAATGTTGAATTGTGGCGAACTATATAGTACATGGGTTTAATATCTCTAAATTGCAATTCATCAATATGTAATAAATCTTCTTATGACATTTCTTTGTAACTCCTAAGACAATTGCTTGTTGCGTCAAGAGGCACTTTTTACATCCTAAGTGAGTGAGATGTGTCACATCTATAACAATGATATGGCACATGTAGGCTCCAATTTTTTTTTTATAAAACTAAGCACATGTAAGCTCCAAAAGAAAATATAAAAAAATTATAAAACCAAGCACATGTAGATACAAGTTTAAATTGTCTACATTGTAATATATATATATATATATATATATAATTTCCTGCATATTGATTAAGACATGGTGCATGTATATCAAGTAAATCTTTATATAACTATGGCATGCATATCACGAATAACTATGTTACTTCATAACTGATGAATAAATGCAATTTTTCCATATTTGTAGGATTTATGTGTTATCATTTGTACAAAACAATTCCAAATTAGAATAGATTCTAATTGAAAATATATTGTGTTATGTATTGTTAAGTTAGCAATAAAACAATGAGTTAGATAATAGTTTGGTAATAATTACATATTAATCAATAATTAGCTAAATCACTAGGTGCAATTAGTTAAAGGAAAGATATATGCATTATTCAAACTATGGGAATTTAGGATATATTAATATTTTTTTAATTCGTGGTTCACGATTTTCAAGGGCTACATCCACCAGGAGATATTCCAACAATTATTCCAGAGAATGAAGGTATGGCCAAAATTGCATAATCCACTCAATCATTCAATAGTCAATGCATAGGGGCTCAATAAGAGCATCATTTCACTTAGAAGATTTGAACTTTGGTGGAGAGGGCTAACACTCAATCCTCCCAACCACCCAAGCTACATTAAATGAACTTATGATCTATTAATCTATGTCTTTAGATGGATATTTGCGTTATGATCTAATATCCATCTAATTCAAAATATATGCATTCGGGAAGGCAATAAGCTAATCTCCCTCTAATTTGAAATTTATGCATCGGAAATGCAAAATGATCTAATAGTAGCATTAAGATGCATTGATTTCATTGATACTACATTTTGTATCATATCATTCTTTCATTGCTTTGATTTCAGGAATGTTCCTTTTTAGTATTGTTAAGATGCATTACTTACACAAAGGAAATTATGATCAATTGATATATGTCTTTAGATGAAGATTTTTGTTATAATCTAACATCTCTAATTTTAAATTTGTGCATTGAAAAATAAAATATGGTTTAATAGTATCTTTAATATGCATTGATTTTAGTGATATCACATTTTATATGATGTCATTGAGTTAAATAGTTGAAATCCTAATCTGATTCAATTGTTGTATTTATCCAAGTAGATAGAATCACCATAGTTAAATAGTTGAAACCCTGGTGTGATTCAGTTACCAAGTTAGCCGAGTATATATAATCGCCATAGTTAAACAATTGAAACCCTAATCTAATTCAGTTACCATACTTAGCGGAGTAGATAGAATCACCACAGTTACTATGTATTGGCATCTAAAATTATAATGTGGTAATCAGTAGTCAAAGTTTGTACATGAAATATTTTACTTGAAGTAGTTGTGGATGGGTATCTTTGCTCTGTACAAATTCAAAAATAATATAAAGAGATACCTACAACTGTAGATATAACCACTATAGTTAAATTGAAACCCTAATCTAATTAATAGAAATGCCACACAACAGCTAAAATCCAGGAGTTTAACATATCATCAAGTCATTACTGGAGCCAAAAACATCGCGGCTGATCCACTCATTCTGGCTAAATCATTCCATCCATTTGTCCTGGGCACTGTATATGATATCATTTAGTTCTAGCCATTTTGTACAATATCATTCAATTAAATTTCCAAAACCTAAATTTGATTTAGTTTCCACAATTATCCAATTAGATAGAATCACCATTGTTAAATTGTCAAAACCCTAATCTAATCAAGTTACACAAAGGGACATCTATCACCTATTAATCTATGACTTTAGATGGAGATTTACTTTATGATCTAACATCCAGGCACGAACTTGGAATTTGTGAAATTGGAAATGCAATATGATCTAATAGTATTGCTAAGCTGTATTGATTTCAATAATATTACATTTTTTATTATATGATTCAGTTATATAGTTGAAAACCTAATATGATTTAGTTACCGTATTTAGCTGAGTAGATAGAATCACCATAGTATGCCGATTAGAATGACATCTACGATTGATCCGTTAGGTCATTGATGGAGACATAAGCCTCATGGTTGATCCATCCTTTGTGACCATTTTGTATGATATCATTTAGTTAAATAGTAAAAACCCCAATTTGATTCAATTACCATAGTTATCCAAGATATATTGCCATTTAATATTTTAATGTGGAAATTTAGTAATCAAAGTTTGTTGCATTGCTTTGGTTTGGAATGTTCTTTCTTAGTACTCTTAAGATGCATTTCTTACAATTAGGGACATCTATGATCTATTCATTTGTCTTTAGATGAATATTTTCATTATGATCTAACATCTCTCTAATTTGAAATTTGTGCATCAGGAAATGCAATATGATGTAATAGTATTGTTAAGATGCATTGATTTCACTGATATTGTTAGGATATTTAGACACTTAGGAGTTAGTTAAGATCAACTTGTGTAATATATCCGTTAGGGACAGTAATATATCCGTTAGGGATAGTGTGTTTCTTTAGTATGCATTAGTATGCATTTGTCAATACTTAATCCGACGGTCACGATATGTTCCCGACATAGAGTGATCCGACGGCTCAACTTCTCTTAGATCAAACCTAACCTTGATCCGTGGCTTAACACCTGATTGGTCCATGATCTCTATTTAAAGAGCATGAAGGGTCATTGTTTAGTTGATCGATTATGAGAAGCTCATTTGTAACTTTATTTCTTTGCATAATAAATTGTCCCGTAGAAGCTATTTGGCCAAGGCCGTGGAGTGTTTCCCTCAAGAGGGTTTAAACCACGTCAAAACATAGGTGTGTTGATCTGTGATTTATTTGTGTGAAGTGGTTTCTCTTGGTGTTCGGTCCTTTGGTAGTACCCTGTGCACCCGGACATGGTATCGGAGCTTTTATGAAGAGCCGCTTCTGGTTATGATCTAGATATTGAACTGTTGTTGCCGAAACTCGAAAGGGTTTCTGGTTATGGTATTTCTGTGCATTTCTGGGCTGTGGGAAGTGTTCCATTGCATCGAGAGCATCGTTTCCATTGGGAAATAGTTTTCGTTTGATCAAAAACGGTTCTCGGTTGCTCTAGAAACGCGTATTTCATCAGATCTGAAGGTATAATGTTACAGTGACGCATTTTTTGTATTTTCTGTTTTTAAAAGAAAAAGTCTCATATTTTATCATTTTTTTACTGTTAAATATTTTTTTTGGGTTCGGATTGCTGCTTTTCCGTCTGCGTATGCTCTTTGCCGTGCACCTTGAGCGATCTCGGCAAATCAGAAACAGAAAGGGAAAGGGTTTTTCTCGGCTGCGTATGCTCTTTGCCGTGCACCTTGCACGATCTCGGCAAATCAGAAACAGAGAGAAAACGTAGAATTTCCGGGAAAGCTAACGATATCTAACTCCACAAGTGTGGAATTTTTTTTTTGTTTCGATTTGTGGTCTGTTTTGCAGGAAAAAGGGCAAGCACGCAAACCGAGCAAGAAGAGTAAAAAAAAAAAAAATCCTCATTCCCATATTTTACATACTTTTTAATCTAGCTCACTTGGTTCAAAGTTGCTTTATTCCTTAATAGGTCTTGAGTTCAAGTCTTAGGAAGTTACTTTTAAAAGAAAAAGTGCATGCAATTTCTATTTTCAAGTTACTTTATTGTAAAAGTGCATCTCACTTAAATAATAAAAAATAAATACAAGTGAGTCACTTAAGTTTTTTTTGTTTTGTTGTTGCACTATTTAAAAGTAATATCATTGTAAAAGTGAAATCACTTATTTTACAAAAGTGGTTCACTTAAAGCAACTTTCTTGTAAAGTGATTGTCGAAAGGTTCATCTTGGGAAGAGGGGGGTTCTTTTTTTTGCTGGAGATTCTCTAGCTGCCACGTCACTATTGGGGACATCTTCAACAGTTTCTTTGTTCAAGCATAACTTTATCATACAGATCAGTTTTCAGTGCCATTTTTTTTGAAACCGCCTATTTTTTTGAGCTCTTCACATAAAAACTATTGGTTTCTGCTTTTACAGCCATTAATTTACAAATATGGCCGCCCCTTGTGATATTCTACTTAACAGTTCCAACTATTTCTCATGGAAATCTCGTATGGAGGATGTTCTACGAAGTAGGGGACTTTTCAGAATTACCTCAGGGAAAGGAACCGAACCCACTAATGATGATAATAAAATAAAATGGGCAAATAGATGTGACGAAGCTCGTGGATTGATTGGGATGTCAATCTCTACTGATTTGCGATTCCACATATCTGGAATTGATGAACCTGATGCTGCTTGGGACAAGTTGGAATCTGTGTTTGGTAAACACAATGAAATTCGAGGTCACCAACTCGAAAATGAGTTGATTTCTTTAAATCCAAGTGACTTTTCATGCATTCAATATTATTTATCTAAGTACAAAACTCTTAAACTCTTATGTGGAGAATGTAAGATTAAGAGGGAAGACAATAATGCATTTATCATATTCTTTCGAAACTTGGACCTGCATATTCTGTTTTTGTATCTACATTTTACTCCATGAAAGAATCCTTGAATGCAGCTAGCTATCAAGAGCCTAGTCTTGAATCCTTTTGTGATTCCTTGATTAGAGATCAAGATAAACTCATTCATCTTGGAATAATCAACAATGCAGATACATCTGGGAAAGCCTTATTGTCCCAACAGAAAGAAAAGTCCAAGCCTCCCAAGAAACAAAATTTTCGCAATAATAAGCCAAACAAGGGTCCAAAACCCTCTCAGTCAGCCCCTTCTTTAAAAAATGACAAAGGATCCAAGCCAAAAGGAAAGAAGACTGAGCATAATTGCAACTATTGTGGGAAAGATAATCATGATGAATCTAAGTGTTTCAAGAAGATGGCAGTCTTGGAAGCAGCAATGAAGAAGCACCACATCAACCTAGATTCGTCTTCCGAATCTGCCACTCATGGACATGCACTTTGTGCTTCTGGTTATTCTTATAATGCATCTTCTTCTTCTACTTCAAATGAATGGCTCATTGATTTTGGAGCATCTTATCATATGGCTAAGGATCAAGCCATATTTTCTACTATGCATGAATGTAACACCAAACAAATATTTGTTGGTGATGATAGATCTCTAAGTGTTGTAGGAGTTGGAACAGTTCCAGTAGATAATGGTCATTTTAGTGATGTACTATGTGTTCCAAGAATTTCCTGCAATTTGTTATCAGTCTATCAGATCACTTTATTCTGGTGAAGGTAAAACTGTGACCTTTACACCTCACTAAGTTGTAATCAAGGATTTTAAAGATCCTCAACAGGTCCTAGCTACCGGAATGGTTGATGATATTACCAGGTTGTACAAGTTTAACAACTTTGGGTCATCACCTTTCCCTTCATTTTTTGTTGCTCATAGTGATAACTTGAGCAAACTTTGGCATGAGCGATTTGGTCACTTAAATTATCGCTCATTGCAACAACTATGTAAAGACAATATGGGGACAGATCTTCCGATGGTATCTTGAAGGGATGGTGTTTGTTCTGGTTGTGTACTCGGAAAACATCATCGGGACAGTTTTGACAAACATGCCTCTTGGCACGCCTCGGTTCCCTTGGAGCTTGTGCATAGTGACCTATGTGGTCCTCTTCCATCTGCTTCCTTTTCTGGTTTCAAATATTTATTAACTTTCATTGATGATTACACCAGACGCACTTGGGTTTATTTCCTAAAACTTAAGAGCAAAGTATTTAACATGTTCTTGGCCTACAAGGCCCTTGTTGAAAAACAATCTGGTCATCAAATTATTAAGTTAATATCTGACAATGGAGGAGAATATGTTAACAAAACGTTCACTCCTTTCTGCACTGAACAAGGCATCCAACAACAGCACACTGTTCCATATACACCACAACAAAATGGTGTAGCATAGCGGAAGAACCGCACTTTAAAAGAAATGGCTAATTGTATGATCCAATCTAAGGGACTAAGTCTTCAATTTTGGGCTGAAGCCATTAATTGTGCAAATTACATAGTTAATCACACCCCCACTAAAGCATTACAAGGTATAACACCAGAAGAAGCATGGAGTAAAATTAAACCTGATGTAAGTCACTTCCGTGTGTTTGGTAGTGAAGCATGGGCTCACATTCCAGATGAAAAACGGAAAGCATTGCAGCCTAAAAGTGAAAAGTGCATATTTGTTGGATATTCTGAAGATGTAAAAGGTTATAGACTTCTTCAACCAAATTCTCATGATATAATCATTAGAAGAGATGTTAAATTTGATGAAAATCTCTTGGCCTGTGAGCCTAACTCGACGATTGTGCCATCTTTGGCCTGCGATCCTAATTCAGCGTTTGTGTCTTCTTCTTCTTTTTCCAACTTCCTTGACAGGTTTCCAACTCCAGTTTCTAATGATGACAGTGAGGATGAAAATCCACCTCCACCTGCTCGTGTTCCTCCAGTTGCACCAGCACAAGTGCTTCCTCGATGGGTCCATTCAACATGTGAAGCAGTTGGTGATCTTGCCAATGATCCTAGAGATCAACGTCGAACACGTTCTCAGTTTCAGTGGTCCTCTTCTCTTTTGGCTCAAGTTTCCGAGAATCATGATCCAGAAACTTTTGCAGAAGCTTCAGGGAATCCAGATTGGGATGCAGCCATGGATGAAGAATATCGTTCCTTAATGGCGAACGATACTTGGGATCTTGTACCTCTTCCATGTTGAGATATTGTAACTTCAAAGAATATTATATTTGTACTTTATTATTCTGGAGATGTTTCATTCCTCCTTGAAGATCTTATTATATATCCGGAGATGTTTATTCCTCCGTCAGATTGTGGTAACTTGGATTATTAGACTTCCCTAGTGGGGGCCGGCCCTGTATGTGTTATGTGGGTCAAAGGGTTATTAGACGACCCTAGAGGGGTCGGCCCAGTCAGTTGTAGTGGGGTATTTAACCCAATGGTTAAATACGAGCCTACATGATTTGTGTAAAAGACAAGTCGGAGTAGTGTATAAATAGAGGAGGTGTATTCCTCATTTTACACACACTCACTCACTTGAGAGGGGCGCACTTATGAGAGAGAGGTCTGCTATGGAGAAGGAGGAGCTTATGCTCAGGGTTACATCTTTTGTATTTGCTGGTCATCTATATTGAGGAAGCTTTGCTGGGTTTTCTACCCCATGAGGGTTTTCCAGGATAAATCTGTGTCTCTTGTGTTTATGCTATGCTTGTTGTTTCTTCAGTGATCCTGTATATGCTATTATTGTGAAATGGAATGTAATGCTACTATTTTCTGTCTTAGCATATTAAATCTTAACATGGTATCAGAGCTAACCTAAAGGAAGGCAATGTATGGCACTTACGACACTTGCTTCACTTGCGACAATTTGAAGGTTTGGGTTTTACATAGCAAAAACCAGTCATCATGGGACTTTCGCTATAAATCCATTTATGCGAAGGTTCAGGATCAGAAAATTTTATCGGTTGTAGATAACATCCCCAGGTACCTTGTGTTAAAAAATGGCAAAACCCAGAAATTGCTCACACACAGTTCATGGACAGATTTGTCAAACACTTAATGTACCTCTGATATTAAACTTCTACAGGCATACAAACTAGCACATTTCACTGGCATTCACTTTATATGCAGCTGTAAGCTAATATACTGTTCATCAAGCAACTTTAGTAGCGGAAAATCATCATAAAAAAATAGCAGACTGTCATACACATTAAAACACAGTATTTTGGTCAAATTTTGACCCTGGAAAAACCCCCCCAACCCCTGGGGAAAACCAGTCAAGAGAGATTTATTATATATCTTCTTCAAAAGAGAAAGTACAGCAGCAATCTATTCAACAGTAAGCCAAACTTATCTCAGACCCATAAGACCACAACAGTGCCTCGAAATTAGTGCTGTAGATGCATTCATTTCTGTGCATTTATTGCCTCGAAATTCATGTCACAGAGGCTGTATAAACTACTTCTCACAGTCAACTTTCCTCCTCGAATTTTGTTCCCAGCTTAGTCTTCAGTCTTGGTCTATGTGCCTCCTGTAACAGCAGCAAGATACATTGATTTTTCGTGCCACCTTGGCCTTGAAAATCACGCCCAGTCAGCAGCAAAATCACATTGTACGGACTATGTACAACCAGCAATTAGTTTCAACAGTATCCCTCCTCGAAAACTAAACCAATCTACTCAGAATGTGTGCCCAAGAAATCTTCTCGAAATATGTGCCAACACTCTCGATTTCTGTGCAGCAGTGCCTCTTCGAACTACGTGCCCTTCAGTGGTTACTTTGCTGCTGTAGCTTTCCTTGGAAATGAGACAATCTCTGGCTCCTCTCTCTCCCTCGAAGTTTGTGCCCCTCTCCAAATGCTCTTGGAATGTATGCCTCTCTCTTGGAATTCGAGCCACCCTCCAAAGACTCTCTCTATTGGAAATGTGTGCCAAAAGAAATCTCATTCAACTTTTTATTTACCCTATTAGGGTTTTTCTCATGACTTTTCAACTTCAATGGACGAGATTAGATCTTGGCCAAGAGATCTATGGCTGGGATCTAATCTCTTACTCACTTAAATCTCCTAAGTGAACTTTAGAACAATTTTTTCTTTTTGAAAAGTCACTTAACCCTAAATATTTAAAAAGTACACTTTATGACTTAAAGTCACTTTAAAAACATAATAAAGTACAACTCACTTTAAAATCATAAAGTCACATCAAAAAGGTACTTTAATAAAAAAACACATTACTAAAGTCACTTTAAGAATATAACTGAGACTTCAATTTATTGACCCCTGCACCTGGGCACCTAATGCAGGAGTGCTACCGAGCTATCAAATGCTAACACTCCCTCTTAGCGAGGGAGGTACTACTGTCATCAGCTCCACCTGGATCTCTCCCTCCAATAACTTAAGCTCCCTCTGAATCTGAATGCCTCTCAGATACCTGCACTGGATCAACTACTGAAGGTCTCCGTCTGACACGTCTGAACTGAGAGTTCTCCTCACTCTCCTGCTCATCCTGAAGAACCATATCATACCAACTCTGTTTCCTCACAGAGTTGGATGAATCCTCCACATTGACAGCCACTATTGCTGCCACTGAGTCTGATCTCTCACCAGGCTCACCATCCACCGGATGCCCCAAAACTCGGTATATTCGACCATCACAGATGCTAATCAAACTCGCTGCACCCAAGCCCCCACTCACCGGATATATATAAACACGCCCACTCACATGGAGAACCGCATATCCGTCATCCTCCAAAGCTGAAACTGAGACCAAGTTCCTCTTCAGCTCTGGAACAAACAACACATCGCCAACCTCCAGATAACCACTAGACTCGAGTTGGAATAGGACTTTTCCAACTCCTTCTACTGCATGGGTGCCGGCATACCCATCCTCAGTCAGCATAACTCTGTCAATATTTGTCAACTCTCAGAACACTGCTCGTATCCCCGTCATATGGCGTGCTGCTCCGCCATCTATGTACCATGCTCCAGTATCCAAACTCTCTGCTACACTACTGTCTGAAAGAATTGAGACGAGCGATAATTCCCTCTCGAATTTCGCCGCAAAATCTCCCACTTCAGCTAGAGAGACTTTCTCAGGCTCTTCTTTCTTCTTGTTCTTCTTCTTGTTGGGACACTGCCCAGCATAGTGACCATAACTCTGGCAAGCAAAGCATTTTACTTTGCTCAAGTCTTTGGCTCCACTGCTCAAGCCACCCTTTTTCTTTCTACCCTTAGCTGAAAGGGCCACATTTTCTTCATCAGCAACCTGCCACAGTCTTTCCCAAGAGGGAAAGTTCTCTCTGCCAACTACACACTTCACGAACACATCCCACTCCTTAGTGAAGCCCTTCAGGGCTATCCGCACTAGCTCGAGATCAGGAATCATCTCACCAACTGCACTCAATTCATCTTTTATCTGTCTGAGTCTAGTGAGGTAAGAGGCTACATTCTCACCTCTCGCCATCTTAGTGCCATGAAGCTTATCTTTTAGGGCCATTTTGCGATTTTCATTCTTGTTCTCATACAAACTTTTTAAAGTATCCCACATCCCCTTAGCAGTTAGTTTCTCTGCCAAATGTGGGATGAGGTGATCTTTAACACCATCCAGAAGCAGTCTCTGCATTCTGGCCTCTTTCACCTCATGTATGTCAAGGGCTATAGGATCAGCTGTGGGAGGAACCACTGTGGTACTAACAAATGCCCATAACTTGTTTTCCTTGAGAACAGCTGTCATTCGGGCTTTCCACTGTAAGTAGTTGGAAATCCATTCCAACCGATCTTTATACCGGATGCAAGCCATCATCTACTTCTGCTCTTTTTCCAACAAAGCACACTCTGTCTTATTTGACCAAAAATACTCAGCTGTACTGAACCAACACCTTTCTGCTCACTTGTGTAAAAAATTAACACACAGCTGTCACAATCAGCATTTCACATGCAAATCTCTTGCACAAAAAAATCAGCACTTCTCTGCTGCCCAACAGTCCACTGAAATCTCAGAGCCCCAGCTCTGATACCATGTTAAAAAATGGCAAAACCCAGAAATTGCTCACACACAGTTCATGGACAGATTTGTCAAACACTTAATGTACCTCTGATATTAAACTTCTACAGGCATACAAACTAGCACATTTCACTGGCATTCACTTTATATGCAGCTGTAAGCTAATATACTGTTCATCAAGCAACTTTAGCAGCGGAAAATCATCATAAAAAAATAGCAGACTGTCATAGACATTAAAACACAGTATTTTGGTCAAATTTTGACCCTGGAAAAACCCCCCCAACCCCTGGGGAAAACCAGTCAAGAGAGATTTATTATATATCTTCTTCAAAAGAGAAAGTACAGCAGCAATCTATTCAACAGTAAGCCAAACTTATCTCAGATCCATAAGACCACAACAGTGCCTCGAAATTAGTGCTGTAGATGCATTAATTTCTGTGCATTTATTGCCTCAAAATTCATGTCACAGAGGCTGTATAAACTGCTTCTCACAGTCAACTTTCCTCCTCGAATTTTGTTCCCATCTTAGTCTTCAGTCTTGGTCTGTGTGCCTCCTGTAACAGCAGCAAGAAACATTGATTTTCGTGCCACCTTAGCCTTGAAAATCACGCCCAGTCAACAGCAAAATCACGCTGTACAGACTGTGTACAACCAGCAATTAGTTTCAACAGTCTCCCTCCTCGAAAACTGAACCAATCTACTCAGAATGTGTGCCCAAGAAGTCTTCTCGAAATATGTGCCAACACTCTCGATTTCTGTGCAGCAGTGCCTCCTTGAACTGCGTGCCCTTCAGTGGTTACTTTGTTGCTGTAGCTTGCCTTGGAAATGAGCCAATCTCTGGCTCCTCTCTCTCCCTCGAAGTTTGTGCCCCTCTCCAAATGCTCTTGGAATGTATGCCTCTCTCTTGGAATTCGAGCCACCCTCCAAAGACTCTCTCTATTGGAAATGTGTGCTAAAAGAAATCTCATTCAACTTTTTATTTACCATATTAGGGTTTTTCTCATGACTTTTCAACTTCAATGGACGAGATTAGATCTTGGCCAAGAGATCTATGGCTGGGATCTAATCTCTCACTCACTTAAATCTCCTAAGTGAACTTTAGAACAAATTTTTCTTTTTGAAAAGTCACTTAACCCTAAATATTTAAAAAGTACACTTTATGACTTAAAGTTACTTTAAAAACATAATAAAGTACAACTCACTTTAAAATCATAAAGTCACATAAAAAGGTACTTTAATAAAAAACACATTACTAAAGTCACTTTAAGAATATAACTGAGACTTCAATTTATTGACCCCTGCACCTAGGCACCTGATGCAGGAGTGCTACCGAGCTATAAAATGCTAACACCTTGTGTCCAAAGGGCACCCTCAGATTCGTTGTACTTTGTGAGTTATGATCAGTACAAGTTAGGGTTTCTGCCTCTTCCAGATCTCAGTCAAAATCAGGTGACCTAGGAAAAAAGGTCATAACTTCGGCTAGGAAGCTCCAAATGAAATTTCGTAAAAAGTGACAGGTAGTACATATACTGTACTATCTCAGGAAACGTTTTCAGAGGCTGAAGCTGAACCAGTGACACGTGGCATGCCGTACAAGTTCGCTCTCCTGTTTTATCCCATAAATAGGTCATGTTGCGACACTTGGAATAACTTTCTCTCTCAGAAAATCCAATTGAGGTCAGACCTATCGGGATGGAAAGATGACAGGTCAGGCTACCACAAAAAACGTTTTCAGACCCTGTGGAGTGAAAAGTTTAGAGTTACAGCAGAAACAATCAGGTACATATTTCTATCAAAACAGAATTATTTTTGGAGCACCTTCATTCATGGCTTCCGGAATTTAGGGTTTCGAAGAAAGTTATAATTTTTGGAATCAGAATCCAAGGCTGAATGCTACTCAGGAAAATTGAAATTTAGAGTCCAAGATCGAATTTTTTGGTTGGGTAGAAGACCGGGCTTGATCAAACCCTAGTTCAGGATTTTGATCGGAAAGATGGAAAATTAGGGCTTTAGCAAAAGTTGGAATTTTTGAAGTCTGTAACCATGGCTGGAAGCTCCTCAGAAAAATAAGAGTTTAGAGCCTTGGATTTAACATTTTGATTGGGCAGAAGGGTGGGCTTCATCAAACCCTAGTTCGGGATCCTGTCCAGAAGATCCAAAAGTTTCGAAGGCAATTTTGAGGGGTCAAATTTTGGAGATTTCAAAATTGAAGTATGCTAGTTTGATCAGCTCAGCAAGACACATCCTTCCATCCATTCAGAAGTGTGAAAGTCAAAGATTGATTTTTTAGGGTTTTTATAGCAAACCCTAATCAAGCTCCAGATCAAGTTTCAGGGGGAGTTGAGGCTAAGGCCTTACATAAGAAGACTACAAGAAGTCTCGACAGGTATGACTTAAGGAGGTTCAGGTATGTCTTGAAATCTGATTCCTGATTAAGCTCATAATGTGTCTGTCTTCATATTATTTATTAGTACAATCTTGATTAATGTTAGAATTGTCTTATCACCCTAGTAACAGTATGAATGCATGTGAATGATCGAAGACATTCATTGATTAGGGCTATATGATTGTACTAATGCATTATGGTGTTGTATGAGGTTGATGTTGTCTGCTAACAAGATACAGGTACATCACAAAAGACAAATCAAGTTCCATGACCATGACAACATAATCTTTGATCACATAGAAGTTCTACTTACGAGGTATGTATGACTTTGTTCTATTATGCTTAACTTATGAGACATGCAGGTTCCATCATAGGATCTCTAAATCATTGAAGAGAACAAAGAAGATATTGATTAGGTATGTTAGACATAACTAAGAAGGTATACTAATCCAGGTATGTTTTCCTATGTCATGTTAGAATCTTACCTTGTGTTAAGATTCCTTATATAAGTATACTTGGTATGATTGGTTATGCTTATTCATAAAGTTAATCAAGGGTTTATGCATATTATGTCTCTTATCTTGATTGATGATTTAACTAACCAAAAGAGTCCCATGATCAAACAAGAATATGCATGAGTAAAAGAAGACTTCCCTGAAATCCTGAATACTAATGATCATGACTATACATATTCAAGATTATTTAGAATTATAATGTTTTTGATAATATTGAGAATATACTAATGAATGTATGTTTGTGTATGAGATCATGAGGATGACACTAGTGCACACTTGAGCATGCACAGTGGTACAGAATGAATAGAAGTTCAAAAGACATATAGAAGATCAAGCGGGAGGCAACCACACAAACATAAAAGATAAGTATTTGAGTTGTTATTTCAAATAGTAAATGATATTGCTTGTATGCATATTTGTATTCCCATAATATATCATGATGAGTGTAAACATTCATAGAGCATTGAACAATATACTACTAATATGCATATGATTGGTAAGTTGGACAAACATTCCATTGTTTCTTGTCTAGAATGAAACCTCTTTGCTGACATGCTGAGAGTTGTGCACACTCTCGATAGTATGTTCTGGTAGAGATGGAAGGCATCTTGATAGCCACTGTATGCATACAGGATATGGAAAAGTGTTGTGCCAAAGTATTGGTCAAGATAGTTGCATAACTATGTAAATGATATCTGTATGCATAATAGGTTATCATGTCAACATGATTTCATGATTATGAAGTATTACTAATCATGTACTTAATTTTGATATGTAGGAAAGATCATGAAGAATGATGAACACCGAACAAGTGATGGATGTTCAACAAGAAGATTTACAAATCAAACAAAATATAGAAGGCTCATTGCTAGAAGATTCTCTTAGAAAGAGGAAGAGAATCATGACAAGATGTTTGCTCCAAGTGTATAGATAAAACCATTCTCTTAATGGTGTAATTAAAGAAGAAGTGTGAATCAGGTTCTGTATGGGTACCCAGGATTGGTAGTCAATTGATGAGCTTAATGATCATCATGGGTGATGTGGATCTCAACCTTTGCTACAAGGTTGAATATGGCTTCTATACACATATGACATGGATGCAAGAAGGAACTCACCACAGAGTTTGAATGATTTTGAGGCTTATATCAGTAGACCCATCTGACGAGAGATGGCACAGATAGATATGCAGAAGATCACTCAATGCAGAGTGTGAATGATGGACAATTGACAGCTTCTTGACAAATCTTGGGCTTTACCAGAAGTAAAGATGATCCTAACCTTTACCTTAAGGTTGTGGATGATGAACCTATCATACCATTATTGTATGACGATGATCTCTTTCTGACAAGGAATGAGAAACAGATCATGAAAAGAAAGAAGAAGATGGCTGCAGAAATGAAAATGAAAGATCTCAGATTGATGCATTACTTCCTAGGTCTAGAAGTATGACAAGGCTCGGAAGGAATCTTTCTCAACCAAGGAAAGTATGCTGAGAAATATTAAAAGGACTTGATGTGTTGGAATGTCCACTCTCATGGATTCCAACTTGAAGTTGTTAGCAGATGACTCATCAGAGTTAGTGGATATAACTCTGTACAGACAAATTATTGAGTCATTGATGTGTCTAATGAATACTAGGTCAGATATATGCTTTGCTGTGAACACCTTGAGTCAAGTATCTAGTGGAAACTAGATGTGTTCACATGTTAGTTGCAAAGCATGTGATGAGGTACCTAAAGGATACGATAGACTTTGATCTATGTTATCTTAGAGATCATGACTTCAGATGGATACACAGATGATGATTGGGCAGAAATTGTATCAGACAGGAAGAGCACATCAAGAGGATGTTATTGTCTGGGATCAACCATGATCTCGTGGCTTAGCAGGAAGCAATCTAGTGTGGCTCTCAACACAAGCGGAATATATGGTTACTTGCGTTGCTAGTCGTGAAGTGATATGGCTTCAGAATTGTTTGACATAAAAATGGACCCAACTGTGATCCTATGTGACAAACAGAGTTGTACCAAAATGGCAGAGAATCCAGTGTTCCATGATAAGTCAAAGCACATAGAGATCTGACATTTCTATATACAAGATATGGTGCAGAAAATAATTAAAGTTCGAATTTGTAACAAGTTACCAATGTACTAACCAAACCTCTACCGATTCGATGTACTAACCAAACCTCTACCTCAAGTAAAGTTTTCTGAGACAAACTTAAAATAGTTCAGAAGGACCCTCCTTGAAAGGGGGAGTGATGTGATCACTTATGATGAGATTGCCCGCATCGAC
This sequence comes from Larix kaempferi, assembly GCA_027924585.1. Taxonomy (NCBI): domain Eukaryota; kingdom Viridiplantae; phylum Streptophyta; class Pinopsida; order Pinales; family Pinaceae; genus Larix; species Larix kaempferi. The sequence continues at coordinate 373,894 of BSBM01002449.1, read as the reverse complement.
AGTGAGGTCGATGATGTGGATACCTATATTGGTGATGCCGACAGAGAGGTTGGTGGATGGTCCTTAGACAAGGTCTGAGGTGACAAGGAAATTGCATCATCCTTGAACACATGTTCTAAAAGGAACCGTAGACAGGTGTCTCCGAGAAAGAAGGGAGGATTGTATCATCCCTGGACTTCAGTTCTAAAGTGATCCGTAGACAGATGTCTCCGAGAATGTGGTCCTTAGTGGACGAGAGGATTGTATCATCCCTGGACTTCAGTTCTAAAGTGATCCGTAGATAGATGTCTCCGAGAATGTGGTCCCTAGTGGACGAGAGGATTGTATCATCCTTGGACTTCAGTTCTAAAGTGATTCATAGACAGATGTATCCGAGAATGTGGTCCCTAGTGGACGAGGGGATTGTATCATCCATGGACACATGTCCTAAAAGAGATCCGTAGACATATGTCTCCAAGAAAGTGGTCCCTAGTGGACATGATAGGACTGCATCGTCCCTAAGCGTTTGGTTCAAAATGCACGTAATAGGATTGCATCATCCTTGGACTTATGTCCTAAAGTGATAGGGATTGATCATCCCGTAAGTGGATCAGGATTGCATCGTCCTTGGACTTATGTCTTAAAGTGATAAGGATTAATCATCCTGTAAGTAGATTGGGATTGCATCGTCCCTAGACATGGTGAGGTGTCTTAAAGTGATAAGGACTAATCATCCTGTAAGTTGATTCAGGATTGCATCGTCCCTAGACATGGTGAGGTGTCTTAAAGTGATAAGGAATAATCATCCTGTAAGTTGATTCGGGATTGCATCGTCCCTAGACATGGTGAGGTGTCTTAAAGTGATAAGGACTAATCATCCTGTAAGTTGATTCGGGATTGCATCGTCCCTAGACATGGTGAGGTGTCTTAAATTGATAAGGACTAATCATCCTGTAAGTTGATTTGGGATTGCATCGTCCCTAGACATGGTGAGGTGTCTTAAAGTGATAAGGACTAATCATCCTGTAAGTTGATTCGGGATTGCATCGTCCCTAGACATGGTGAGGTGTCTTAAAGTGATAAGGATTGATCATCCTGTAAGTTGATCTGGATTGCATCATCCATAGACATGAGAGATGTCTTAAACTGAGAGGGACTGATCATCCCGTAAGTGGATCAGGATTGTATCATCCTTGGACCTATGTCCTAAAGTGAGAGGGATTGATCATCGCGTAATAGGATCTTGTGTGTTGCAGGATGACGATGCTGCTGATCATGATGATCTAGATGACGATGATGTTGATCGTGATGATCTAGATGATGATGCTACTGATCGTGATGATCTAGATGACGATGATGTTGATCGTGATGATCTAGATGACGATGATGCTGATCGTGATGATCTAGATGACGATGTTGATGATCATGTGATGACGATGCTGATGATCATGTGATGATGATGCTGATGATTGTGTGATGACGATGCTGATGATCGTGTGATGACGATGCTGATGATCATGTGATGACAATGCTGATGATCGTGTGATGATGATGCTGATGATCGTGTGATGACGATGCTGATGATCATGTGATGACGATGCTGATGATCATGTGATGACGATGCTGATGATCGTGAGATGACGATGCTGATGATCGTGAGGATCCAGGTGTTGATGTTGTTGTAGCTGTTCGAGTGCTGCAGAAGATAAAGACTCAGTACTGAAGATGTTGATGTTCCAGTATTGAAGATGTTCCAGTAACTGCTTGAGTGACTGATGATGTTGAGAAAGCTTCCAATGATTTATAGATGTATCATGTACGATGTTGATGACTCCTTGCTCGTGCAGATGCTGTTATAATATCCTTCTCGTTAAGGGGGAGTGTTGAGATATTGTAACTTCAAAGAATATTATATTTGTACTTTATTATTCTGGAGATGTTTCATTCCTCCTTGAAGATCTTATTGTATATCCGGAGATGTTTATTCCTCCGTCAGATTGTGGTAACTTGGGTTATTAGACTTCCCTAGTGGGGGCCGGCCCTGTATGTGTTATGTGGGTCAAAGGGTTATTAGACGACCCTAGAGGGGTCAGCCCAGTCAGTTGTAGTGGGGTATTTAACCCAATGGTTAAATACGAGCCTACATGATTTGTGTAAAAGACAAGTCGGAGTAGTGTATAAATAGAGGAGGTGTATTCCTCATTTTACACACACTCACTCACTTGAGAGTGGCGCACTTATGAGAGAGAGGTCTGCTATGGAGAAGGAGGAGCTTATGCTCAGGGTTACATCTTTTGTATTTGCTGGTCATCTATATTGAGGAAGCTTTGCTGGGTTTTCTACCCCATGAGGGTTTCCCAGGATAAATCTGTGTCTCTTGTGTTTATGCTATGCTTGTTGTTTCTTCAGTGATCCTGTATATGCTATTATTGTGAAATGGAATGTAATGCTGCTATTTTCTGTCTTAGCATATTAAATCTTAACATTCCAAAAGGAAGAAAACTTGTCAGATGTAAATGGGTCTACAGAACTAAGTATGCATCAGATGGAAGTGTTGAAAGGCTTAAGGAAAGGTTAGTTGCCAAAGGTTTTTCCCAAGTTGAAGGGATTGACTACAATGAAACCTTTGCTCCCGTCGCAAAAATGAACTCCATCCACCTTGTTCTTTCCCTCGCAGCCTTACACAACTGGGAAGTCCATCAAATGGATGTCAAGTCTGCCTTTTTACATGGTGATTTACAGGAGGAAATTTACATGGAACAACCTCCTGGCTATGTTCAGAATAACTCTAGCCTTGTCTGCCGCCTTAAGAAATCCTTATATGGCCTTAAGCAAGCTCCTAGAGCTTGGTATGCCAAAATGGATAACTTTCTCCTTGACACTGGTTTTTCTAGATGCCATTCTGACCCCAATATCTATACCAAGAAAGTAGGAAACCATCTCATCATACTTGTTCTATATGTTGATGACCTTATTCTTACTGGTAGTGACCCTAAGCTTATAACTCATGTGAAATCCAGTCTTAAACAAAATTTTGAAATGTCAGACTTAGGACATTTGCATTATTTTCTTGGTCTCCAAGTCCTGCAAACCAGAGAAGGAATATTTCTTTCTCAGTTTAAGTATGCTTGTGACCTTCTTCGTCGCTTTCACATGGAAGATTGTACACCAGCCCCTTCTCCCTTCCAGTCTGGAGTCAAACTTTCTGCCACTTGTACTTCACCTAAAGTTGATGCCACCTTATATCGTCATCTTGTTGGTAGTCTCTTATACTTGACTCATTCCCGTTCTGACCATTCCTTTTCCGTTGGTCGTGTTGCCCATTATATGCAGACACCTCATGAAAGTCACTGGAAAGCAGCTAAAAGAATACTTCAATATATTCGAGGTATAGTTCAGTTTGGGATTCATTACAGTACAGGGGTGAAACCTTTGTTGGTTGGTTTCATTGATTCAGATTGGGCCGACGATCCCGATGATCGAAAGTCTACTGCAGGTTATGTTTTCAGTCTGGGATCTGGACCTATTACTTGGGCTTGTAAGAAACAACAAGCTCTTGCTCTTTCTTCAGCAGAGGTAGAATATCGAGCAGCAGTTAATGCCAGTCAGGAATCTTTATGGCTTCGAAAGATCCTTTCAGAGTTTGGATTCGAGCAGCAGCAGCCTACTCCACTTTGGTGCGACAATCAAAGTGCCATCAAGCTTGCCAAAGATCCAGTTCTACATCAACGCAACAAACACATTGAGCTACATGTGTACTTCATCAGAAATCTTGTTCATGATCGTGTTCTTGAAGTGCTCTTTTTCCCTACAGATGATCAAGTTGCAGACATCTTCACCAAGTCTCTTACAGAAGCGAAGTTTTCTAAACTTCGATCTATGTTAGGAGTTCAGGAACTTGTCATTAAGGGGGGATAGGCTCTAATGCCTCCTTCCTTCTCCTAATAGTGTCACTTTTGTAAATCCTTCAATCCTATCCCAAGTTGTTCTTAAGGGGGGATGTTAGGATATTTAGACACTTAGGAGTTAGTTAAGATCAACTTGTGTAATATATCCGTTAGGGACAGTAATATATCCGTTAGGGATAGTGTGTTTCTTTAGTATGCATTAGTATGCATTTGTCAATACTTAATCCGACGGTCACGATATGTTCCCGACATAGAGTGATCTGACGGCTCAACTTCTCTTAGATCAAACCTAACCTTGATCCGTGGCTTAACACCCGATTGGTCCATGATCTATATTTAAAGAGCATGGAGGGTCATTGTTTAGTTGATCGATTATGAGAAGCTCATTTGTAACTTTTTTTCTTTGCATAATAAATTGTCCTGTAGAAGCCATTTGGCCGGGGCCGTGGAGTGTTTCCCTCAAGAGGGTTTAAACCATGTCAAAACATCGGTGTGTTGATCTGTGATCTGTTTGTGTGAAGTGGTTGCTCTTGGTGTTCGGTCCTTTGGTAGTACCCTGTGTACCCAAACAGATATTACATTTTGTATGATGTCATTCAATTAAATATGCATGTAATTAATCATTAAATTTCATAGAAGAAAATGTTACAATGATGCACTTGAGAAAATATTTCCATTGAAACTTGCTTGGGGTTTGACAATTCATAACTCACAAAGATTAACTTCGGAGAAAACACCTATAAATATTGGAAATAAAGAGAGATGGGGTCTCACATTTACATTTACAACAATATCTTGATTAAGAGCGAATGATAACTGCTTTTTTTTTGAGATGATTTCAATGTGGTAGTTTTGGGTTTTAAGAAACATTGCTTTGATGCAACCACTATGATTGAGGGATCAAATCCCTTGAGGTGCAAATGTTTCCTCAAGTTTAGGACACTAAAAGAGGTTTGCACCTCAATGGATTCGATCCCTCTCGATGCTTGATAGAGAAAGAGTTAAGATGAATCTATCTCGATGCTTGATAGAGAAAGAGTTAAGATGAATCTATCTCGATGCTTGATAGAGAAAGAGTTAAGATGAATCTATGCTAGTACAGTTAATTGTTATGCAATTAGCATATCAAAATGACACATCTCGACTTAACTTTACCATGTAATATTCATTTTACACTAAATATTTAAAACGTTGATATAGTTAATATAAAACATTGATATAATTTTTATGTTTCTATTTCTCATGCTATGTATTTCAACCATGGTATTGATTATGATATCTAAATTATGTTATGTTTAATAATTTTGTTATGTATTTGATTATAAAATTTAGAGAATCTCTCAATTATACAAGAGCGTTATGAGTTCCCAAAGAAAGGAGTGTAACTCCGTCATTCCTTATGGGCTTGACGAGATGAGCAATATGGATCATATGATGGCAAACATAAAGAGGAATGATAAAACATAATTAAATATAAATATTTTAGTGTTTGAAAAATCTTCATTTAAGATCTTAGTAAAAACTAGCAAGCCATATTAATATTAATAATATGGTTTATATACGTTGATCGACGTATATCAACCGTAGACTACACATTTAAATGTATCGACCGTAGGCTACACATTTAAATGTAATTGATATACGTCGATCAATGTATATAAGCCATGTTATTAATATTAACATGGCTTGCTAGTTGACGATCGACTCCCGCGAGGAATATTTCGTGACTTTTAATTTTAATATTATGGTTGTGAAAATATTAATAATAATAAGTATTACTATTTTAAAATTATAATTATTTTTATTTATAAATAATGTATAGTACTAATTAATTATTTAATAACAAATATTATTTTAAATATTTTATAAAAATAATTAGTTTATAATTATGTTTAATAAATTATAAATATCTTAGAGTAATAATTAAATTTTTTGTAATAATAATTATTTAATTATAATAATAATAACATCTATTATTATTATAATAAAATAACAAATATTGCAATATATAATAATAATAATAATAATTAAAAATAAATAGTATTGTGTATACATTGTTCTTGTAAACAATACATCGCAATGTGGCAGATGTTTTTATAATAATAATATTAATATTAATAATAATAATATATTTTATTATTATTATAAAAGAAAAATTATTATTATTATTAAAATTGTCAATTCTCATTACAAATTATTTTTATTTATTATTGTTATAATTATATTTTCTTATTTTCATTTACAATTATTTTAATTAATAATTAATATTTATTATTTTTATTATTATTATTTTAATTAATATCTTACTTTCATTTCTAATTATTAGCACTATGTTTTTTATTTATAATTATTATTATAAAATATTTAAAAATTATAAAAAACATCATTTAATATTAGAATACTATTATTATTATTATAAAATATTTAAAAAAATATAAGAAACTAATAAATAAGAAAATACAAATATTTTTATTATTTTTATTTTTATTTTTAGTATTTTTAAGAATAATAATAATAATTATTATTATTATTACAAAATAATAATAACAATAATAATCATTATTATTATTATTGTAAAATAATAATAAAAATAATAATCATTATTATTATTATTATAAAATAACAATTTTTTAAATATTTTATAACAATAAAAATAATTATAAATAAAAAATATAATTATATAATTATAAATGAAAATAAGAAATTAATTAAAATAATAATAATAATAAATAGTAATTATTAATTATTAATTAAAATCATTGTAAATGAAAATAGGAAAATATAATTATAACAATAATAAATGAAAATAATTTATAATGAAGATTGGCAACTTTAATAATAATAATTTTTTTTAATAATAATAATAATAAAAGATATTATAAACGTCTATGTGAGGTTGATAAATAGATGAATGGTTATGTTACATTGCAACATTCTGAAGTAGACTTGTAAAAATGTCATATTCTAGCATTGGTAGAAGTAGGTAGTATCCTTAACCATGGTGAAACATAGTAGAATGCGACATGGTAGGTTTTGTGACAATGTGACGTGGCAAGTTTTGTTGAATTTTGGTTTACTATAGTTAATATGGTTGAGCATGGTTGACTACGGTCCACCAAGGTTGACCATGCTGGACCATGGTTGACCATGGTCAACGATGAACAAATTAGAAAGGAATTAAGATTATTTATATGGTTGACCATGGTCAACCATGCAACCATGGTTCACCATGGTCAACGATGGTTGACAATGGTTGACTACTCTATTCTTTGTATCTCACTATGGTTGACCATGGTTGAGATTGGTTAACCATGGTTGACTATGGCTGACTATGGTTGTTTATAGTTGAGCATGGTTGGCATTGGTTAACCATGGTTGACTTTGGTTGATAATGGTTGACTTTTGGTTTACTATGATTGACTTTGGTTTACCATGGTTGAATTTGGTTTACCTTTGGTTAACTATGGTTTACTATTGTTGTGTTTTGTTGACCATGGTTGAGTTTGCTTAGCCATGATTGGATTTGGTTAACTTGTCTATGGTTTACCATTGTTGATGATGGTTGACCATGGCTGACCATGGGTGACTTTGGTTGACCATGGTTGAATTAGATTTACCATGGTTGACTTTAGTTGACCATGGGTTACTATGGTTGGCTATGGTTAACCATGGTTGCTCATGGTTGACTATGTTTGATAATGGTTGACCATAGTTGACTTTAGTTGTTCATGGCCAACCATTGGCTGACTATGGTTGAGAATGGTTGATTATGGTTGTCCATGGTTGACTATGTTTGACCATGGTTGACTTTGGTTTACCATGGTTGACTTTGGTTAACTATGGTTTACCATTGTTGTGTTTTGATGACCATGGTTGACTTTTCTTGGCCATGATTGGATTTGGTTAACTTGTCTATGGTTTACCATGGTTGATGATGGTTGACCATGGTTGAGCATGGGTGACTTTGGTTAACCATGGTTGACTTTGATTTATAATGGTTGACTTTAGTTGACTATGGGTTACTATGGTTGGCTATGGTTAAACATGGTTGCTCATGGTTGACTATGTTTGACAATGGTTTACCATGGTTGACTTTGGTTGTTCATGGCCAACCATTGGTTGACTATGGTTGAGAATGGTTGATTATGGTTGTCCATGGTTGACTATGTTTGGCCATGGTTAACAATGGTTGACCATGAACAACCATGACCAGCGTGCATAGAAAAAATTGTTGAGTTTTAATTATGATTTATTATAATAAGTATAATAATAATTGTTATTATATATTATTATAATATTTATAATAATAATTGTTATTATCTAAAATAATAATAATTATTTATAAAAGAAAATATAAATTATAATAAAAAAAATGGTTAATAATAATAATAATAATATATATATAATGGTTAACTATTGTTGATCATGTTTGGTTTACCATGATTGACAACTGTTAAGCATGGTTGACTATGGTTGACCATTCTTAAGTATGCTTAACTTTGCTTGACCATGGTCAACCATGGTTAACCATGGTCAACCAATAGTCTACTTTGGTTGATCATGGTCAACCATGGCTGACTCTTGTTAACTGTGGTTGTCTTTGGTTTCCCATGGTTAACCATGCTTGAACATGGTTGACTTTGGTTGACCATGGTTGACTATGATTAGCCCTAGTTCACCTTGGTATTGGATGATTTTGGTTGACCATGGTTTTTGATGGTTGACCATAGTTGACTTTGGTTTACCATTGTTTAACATGGTTGACAATGGTTTTCTTTGGTTGAACAAGGCTGAAGATGGTTGACCATGGGTGACTATAGCTGACTTTTGTTGACCATGGTTGACTTTCGATGACTATGGTTAACCATGGATAAATTTGGTTAACCATGGTTTACTATGGTTGACATGGTTCACCATGGTTGACTCTCATTGACCATCGTTGACCTTGGTTGACTATGGTTGACAATGGTTAACCATGCTTGACCATGGTTGACAATAGTTTCCATTGGTTGACTATGGTTGACTTTGGTTGTCCATGGTTTAACATGGTTGACCATGGTTAACCATGGTTGAATTTGGGCGACCATGATTCCCTATGATTTACCATGGTTGACCATGGTTTTCCCTAGTAGTCTTTGGTTGACTATGGATGATTATGGTTGACCATAGTTAACTTTGGTTGACCATTGTTTAACATAGTAGAGCATGTTTGACTTTTGTTGAACATGGGTGAACATGGGTGAACATGGTTGACCATGGGCGACTATGGTTGAATATAATTGAATTTAATTGACCATGATTGACTTTGGTTGACCATGGTTTACCATGGCTAACTGCGGTAGACCATGGTTGACTATGGTTAACTTAGGTCAACCATGGTTCACTCCGGTTGACTATGGTTGACTTTCGTTGGCCATTGTTAACCATAGTTGATTATGGTTGACAATGGTCGATAATTCTTGACCATGGTTGACTATTGTTGACCTAGGTTGACTTCGGTTTACTATGGTTGAACATGGTTGACTTTTGTTGACTATGGATCATTATGGTTGACCATGGTTGATGATGGTTGACCATAGTTGGCTTTCGTTGACTAGTGTTTAACATGGTTCACCATGGTTGAATTTGGTTGAACATGGCTCAACATGCTTGACCATGGGTGGCTTTGGTTGACTATGATTTCATTTGGTTGACATGGTTGACTTTGGCTAACAATGGTTGACTTTGTTTGACTATGGTTGAGTTTGGTTAACCATGGTTGACTTTGGCTAATAATGGTGGACTTTGTTTTAGTATGGTTGATTTTGGTTAACCATGGTTGACTATGGTTAACTTTGGTTGACATAAGGGTTGACTTTAAAATCATATGGTTGATTATAATTCCAATCATGGTTGACTATGGATGACTTTGGTTGAATATAGTTGATTATGGTTGACCATGGTTGACTTTGCTAGCTTTCGTTGACCATGGTTGACTTTTGCTAGCTTTCTTTGAACATGGCTGGCTATTGTAGGCTTCCTTTGACCATGGATAATAATGTCTTTTCATGTCTTACGAAATCGACTATGGTTAACTATGGTTAGCTATGATTGACCATCGTTGACCATGGTTGGTCATGGTTGACCATGGTTGTGTTTGGATGGCAATGGTCGACTACGGATGACAATGGTTGACTATGGCTCAGTTTGTTTGGCCATAATTGACTGATGGTTGACCATTGCTGATTAAGGATTCCCATGGTTGACTAATGTTGACCACGGTTGAATTTGGTTTACTATGGTTCAACATGGTTGAATTTGGTTGACAATGGATTATTATGGTTGGCCATGGTTGATGATGGTTGACCATAGTTGAATTTTGTTGACCAGCATTTAACATGGTTCACCATGGTTGACTTTGGTTGAACATGGCTCAACGTGACATTACGACATGACCGTGAATGCCACACTGTGATAATTAGAAATTAGCTAGGTGACATTACGTTGTGACAGCGAATGCCACACTGTGATAATAAATATGTCACATTGCAATGTGATAGATATGTAACATTGCGTGGTCATAGCTTATGCGACTTAATTATCATTGACACTATGGTTGGTTGATTATCATTGACACTATGGTTGACTATGGTTTCGCTTGGTTGGTTGTGGTTGGCTATGAGTGACTTTGTTTGGCCATAATTCACTATTGGTTCACCTTGTTTAACTTTGACTACGGTTGATTTTGTTTAATCATAATTGATTATTGGCTAACCTTGTTAGACATTTGACTTTAATTGAATATAGTTGACTTTGATTAACTATAATTGAAATGACAAGTAATTGTTTTATTGAAATCATTAATGATAAATATTATAATTATTTTATTTTATTATTAATATTATTAATAATAAATATTATCTTTACTTGATTTTATTATTAATGAATTAATTAACATTATTAATTACAAATATTTTCTTTATTGTTTATGATAAATATAATTTTTATTTTGTGATTGATTAATTAATTAATTAATTAACATTATTAATAATACATATTATTTTTATTGTACTATTAATTAATTAACAAATTAATATTTACTAAATTAATTAATTAATATTAATATTATTAGTAATAAAATTCATATTATTTATATTTATTATATATAATTAACATTTTTTACTTTATTTTATTAAAATTAAAAATAATAAATATTACTTTCAATTTACTATTAGTTAATTAATTAATTAATATTATTAAGATAAATATTACTTTTGCATTAACATTATTAATTTATTAATATTATTGATAAAAAATATTACACATTAATATAAATTTATTAACATTAATAAATATACACATTTCATTTATCTATCTTTATTATATAATTACATTATACAACTTAACGAAAATTAATTATGGCTACTATGGATCCTCCTAAACATACACCTAAAATTAATTAATTATATAATTACTTCCTATATGTAATAATTAATGATAAATATTGATTTGAAATAATGTTTTATAATTAAAATCTTTTTTACTCTATAAATAATGTGTACTGATAATAGTTTATTTTTTCAAAGTGGTGGATGGAAAAAGCTACCAATATTAACATTATGAATATGTGTTAATTTAATATTTTAATAACAATATAAAATTTAGATTAATAACAATTTTTAGAAAAAAAAAAAAAAAATTAGCATGCCATGAACATGTGTTATATTAATATTTTCATTAAAATTTAATTAACAACAATTCTCATAAAATTTGAGTAAACCATATAAAACAATTTTAATATTTTACATGACATTGTAAGTTGTATTTGTTTTATTAAATGGTCTATATATAATATTACAATGTGATTTTAATGAAATATTACAATTAACAAAAATGTAAAATTACAATTAATAATAAATATTTAAGCGAAGCTTTATCCATAATAATTTAATACAATAATAAATATTTATAATAATAAATGAACTGATTAAAATTATGACTTTACAACATATTAGTTATTAATAAATTAATATTAGAGTGATCATAAAATATAATTTAATAATAAATAATCATAATAATTAGATAATTTAGTAAAAGTATGGTTATACAATAATTATTATCTATATAATTCATATTATGTTTATAAATTTCTTATTAAACTTTAATAATATAATTTTATTAATCTTTCTTACTACCTTATTAGTTTATCCTTATTATCTTATTGATCAAATTATATAAATTACTTAAATTTAAAATATTTTACAACAAATATTACATATATTTTTTATTTGATCATTTGATATTATTTTATTAATCTTTTCATTATTTAACTAGTTTATCATTATCATATAAGCAATAAAACATGCAACAATTACATAAAATATAAAATATATAAAGATTACGTATAATATTTCATAGATTATATTTTTTATTTTATGAAATCTCTTTAATCTCCACGCAGCCGACATTAGTGAATGCATTGATGTTCTAAATAGTGACTATTTCCATCGAACAAAACTATTCATAATATAATAACCAACTATGTAAGCATATTGTCAAAATAATTTTTAAATTAAAATGAAGAGAGAAAGCTTAAAGATAACGCTTAGTAAGTATTTTAAATTATTTTAAATTAAAATGAAGAAACGGAAAGTTTATTTTTATATTTTCAAATTCAAAGTAATGCATGTAATTTTTTTGTTTAATGTAATTTGTTTTGTTTATTCTACAACCGAGATTGGTGAATGCATTGACGTTATGTGTGTATGTTTTTTTTAAATGATATGTAAGAGTGTTGCTGGATAAACGCCTTATGATAAGGGTGATTTCATGAAGATGGGTAATTTTTTTTGGTCAAATATGACGGTGAAAAATGGAAATTTTACCCATGTATTAAATTGAAGCCCTCGAAATTCATATTTTCCAAATGAATTTTGACATGCGGTTGAAAATTGAAATGTAGAGAATTATGTTGTCTTTCCAATGATATTTTTTGCGAAATATACCAATGTCATTTATCGTGTCGAATTTTCATTTAATGAAACGTCTGTACTTAAAAATTTGAAAAGCAATTAACAAGTAGTTTGTGTGTGTGCACGATAATTTAATGTTATTTAAGTAATAATTTTAAAAAATGAAATATGTGAACATGATTTAGACAGAATGCACTAGTACTTACATATTTTTCTTTAATTTTTCTCGAAAAAATATATTTATTATTGTTTTTCGAAACTGACCAATGAATATTTCAGTCGCATTTTGCACACGTGTGTGTGTGCACGAAATCTTTTGATTCTTTACATAATTTGCAAAACTCAAAAAACCCTTTTGAAGAGGACGCGTTTATCTAGTGCTTGTGTATTTTTTCAAATTTTTTTGATGTGTATTTTGAGTGTTGTGGATTTATCTTTGAGCTCAATCGAAGTTGTCGGCAGGGTTTTTTAGGGCAAGTTTTAGTAGAAATTTAAAAACAAAAGGCATACGAAGATAAAAATTCATAAATTTTATGTATCTAGATAGAGGATTCATTGACGAATCCAATGGTATCAAGTCCGCCCATTAATGTGCATTTAGTGACATGGTTTAGCCCTCTAGAAGACAAACAAAACTTTCATTCTGCAGTGAAAAGGGCTCTCGGCCTATTTTTAGGCCCTCGATCGAGCAAATAGCTCGATCGAGGTATTTAAAATACCTATATCGAGGGTTTAATAAGACCTTGATCGAGGGTTTTAACTAGACCTCAATCGAGGTATGTTCAAGCCCTCGATCGAGGTATTTGCTTGATCGAGGGTTTGTAAAATAAGCTCAATTGAGGGTTTGTCTGTGTAAAAAAATATAAAAACGAACCCGGGAAAGGAGGTAGACAATTAATGTTTCCAACTACCATTCCCTCATAAAAATATCAACCAACCTCTATATGTTCAACAAACAATTCATCAAAAACATTAATTTAACTCATTGCTAGTTTATTTTCAATCAGAGTTGTTTCATTTTGATGTTGTTGAATTAGAGTTTTTTCCTTTTGATGTCGTTGAATTAGAGCTCATTAGACATATAAGATTTCTTTGTAGACATATTTCAAATTTTCATACTAACATATTGTTGTTTGAAAGAAATTTTTGTTTTTTTTCATTGTAGATTGATGGGGAGTCAAAGAAAAAGACAAAGAAAACATGCTAGACAACAAAATGATAATGAAGAGCGTGAGAGGAATAGAGAACAAATGAGACAACAAAGAGCAAGCTTGAGAGAAGAAGAAGATGCAGGTGCAACAAATTCCAATGGAGGACAACCAAGGTAAATTATTGAATTACATGCTACATAATTTAAATATCATATTTTATCAAGTTCTTCAATTGCATGCTACATAATTTACAAAATTAGTAAAAATTTTCGAATAAATTTAATTACATTTCATAATTAAATTTGTTTAATATTTATTTGTAATGATGTTATTATTTATTTCATCCATTTGTTATTTAAATTTCAAAGTTTACAACAATTTTTATGTTAAATGAACAATTTTCAAGTGGCTAACAAATGTTATTGGAACAATTTTCAAATGAAACTTGTACATTTGGATTCTATTTTCATGTTAATATGTACATATTTTTAACTATTTTCAAATTATTCAAAGTTGCTAACAATTTTCAAATTATTTCAAAGTTGCTAACAATTTTCAATGTTATTGTCCAACAATTTTCAAATGAATTGTACACTTGGATTTTATTTTCAAGTTAAAATGTATGTACATATTAACTATTTTTGAATTTCTAAGTTACTAACAATTTTCAATGTTATTAGAATAATTTTCAAATTAAATGTACACTTGGACACTATTTTTAAGTTAAAATGTACATATTTAACTAATTGCAATTTTCTAAGTTACTAACAATTTCAAGTTAAATGTTATTTCAATTCTTGTTTTGTTATTTGTTAAAAAAATATAAATGTATAGCCGCAATGTGAGCTCCAAGTCTCAACATTTGTTGATTGAAATAACTATTAATGTCTAATTTTAACTTATCCTCATTTTATTTGAAATGAGCATTATGATCGTTATGTATTAGTTAGAAAATTCCATTTGAAAACAAATGAATAGAAATTTTCATAGATATGGTGATTGGCAATATTTTCATAATTATGGTGGTTGACAATATTTTCATAGTTATGAATATTTTAAAACA
Source organism: Larix kaempferi (assembly GCA_027924585.1). Lineage (NCBI taxonomy): Eukaryota > Viridiplantae > Streptophyta > Pinopsida > Pinales > Pinaceae > Larix > Larix kaempferi. The sequence continues at coordinate 358,842 of BSBM01002449.1, read as the reverse complement.
AATGAATGAAATATTTTCATAGTCAATGTATTTCCAATTCATGTACCAATTTTTTCTATGCATTAATGTAGGGATAAGTTAACTTTTTTTTCTCCTATAGTAGGTATATAATTTATATTTTAAAATTTTTAACAATTTTCAAGTTAAATTGATAGTTATGTATAATTAGTGGGAAAATTCAATTCACACTCAATTTTCAATTTGTCAATTTCTACATCAAATTTCAAGTTACTAGCAATTTTAAAGTTCAATGCACAACTATCAAGTTATTAATAATTATCTTGAGTTAAATATATATACTTGATTTTCAAACTTTACTAGCAATTCTCAAACTAAATATACAATTTCAAGTTACATGTACATATTTAGTTATTTTGAAATTAAGTTACAAACAATTTTCTTGTTTTAATGTATTTTCAATACTTGTACCAAATTTTCTCAAGACATTAACAATTTTCAATTTGTTAATTTACATGTAATAAATTTCAAGTTACTAGCAATTTTAAAGTTAAATGTACAAGTTACTACCAATTTCAAGTTACAAGCAATTTCAAATTTTACTAGCAATTTCAAACATTACTTCTAGAACAATTCTCAAGTAATTACTAGCAATTTCAAACTTTAGTAGCAATTTCAATTGTTAAGTTACTAGCAATTTCAAATTTTACTTAGAACAATTCTCAAGCTAAATGTATTAGTTGGAAAATTCAATTCACACGCAATTTTCAATTTTTCAATTTCCACATCAAATTTCAAGTTACTAGCAATTTTCAATTTCTTAATTTACATGTAATCAATTTCAAGTTACTAGCAATTTTAAAGTTCAATGTACAAGTTACGAGTAATTTTAAACTTTACTTAGAACAATTCTCAAGTAATTACTAGCAATTTCAAGTTACAAGGAATTTTAAGTTACAAGCAATTTCAAACTTTACTAGCAATTTCAAATTTCAAGTTACTAGCAATTTCAAACTTTACTTAGAACAATTATCAAGCTAAATGTACAACTTCAAGTTAAATGTGTACATATTTAGTTATTTTGAATTCAAGTTACAAATAGTTTTCGTGTTTTAAAAGCATTTTCAGTTCGTGTACCAGTGCATTTCAAAACACTTCAATTTGGTACTTTAAAATTAACCTCCTTGTATATAATGCAATTTTTATTGAAATTCCCTTCACATGAATTTTGATTATGTAGGGAGAGATTATGGTCAGACATCACATCATGGTGATCAAGAATCACATGACCGTGTGCCCCCTCATGATCCTGATCAGCCATCACATGACACCTTTCCCTCTCACATTGAAAGTATAATTGGGAGTTGTATTGGGGTTGGAGGGGGTGGAATTGTCTAGAGGATTGTGCAGTTGTTTCTGCACAAGAAGAGATTGGGAACTCGATCCCTAGTCGGAGAGTTAGAGAGCATGTCAGTAACATAATCGAGTCATAATTTGAACAACATTCAATGATGGCACAAGCTCAAATCCTACATGGGTTGATAAAACGCAAAAAATTGAAACGTGCCACAAAGTTGTTGGGTTTTCAAGATGTTAAAACAAAAAAGACATGCTAGAATGCAATAGAAAATGTAAGAACTGCATTATCTTCGTTTGGAAAATCAAGAAACAATGATATCCGAGCTTCTCGTAGGGAAATTACAATGGTTGTTGTGGCACAAAGCACCTCAAGAAATTGAAATTGCGCTCATAGCGGGGGTCCGTGGTGTTTCGAAATGTGTTGCCGGCTGTTCGGTCGACAACAATGGTGAAGGATTCGAACTACGTGGAGTCGTTTGGTCGTGATGCGAAGTCTCTCCATGAGCCTCACTGGGGCCAACACCACCTTGACCAATATTGTATGGTCCCTTATAATTCTGTAAATACACACCACGTCTTATACGTTCAATACTATCATATAAAAGAGAACACTTCCTAGATTTAAACGAATTATTCTATGATTCAAGATTCCTCAACTTACTCGCAAGTTATTAGATTTATGTTCCAACAATGCAATCATTTCTTTAAATGCGCTTGTCTACGGAACCTGAATTACTACAGAAAGGATTTCCGCAGTATATCTATTCAACAATTTCTCTGCCATCTTTAGCGAGTGTGCAGCTTCACCAATTTTTTCACAATCGTAAAGCACCTCTGCCACTTCAGGGTCTAACGAAAAATCTTGCGATGCTGATTCATACTGCGATTCACTAGTGGGCTGCAACAAACATATATAAAGCACTACTGAGTTCTCTACTGATAGATTCCAAAAGACATGCTAGAATGCAATAGAAAATGTAAGAACTGCATTATCTTCGTTTGAAAAATCAAGAAACAATGATATCCGAGCTGCTCGTAGGGAAATTACAATGGTTGTTCTCTACTCAACCTTTGATGTTGTGGAAACTGGAAATTGGTTATGAGGAGCAACCAAAAATCACAACAAGCTCCAAAAAATTGTCAAAATTTAGACAACACGCGAGTGGGTTGTAGAAAGCCAACATTGTAGCCATTCATTGAGCTCCTCTCTGTTTCGAGAATAATTTCATATTCTCTACTGAACAGGGCCAACCACGTGAATGTGGAAGCTCTTATGCCCCCCCCCCCTCACATCACTCTCAATTCCCCATACCTAATGCATGTACTTGGAAAAAACAAATATGTGCAAATTCATCCATATTTCATTATGAACTTTCATCCATTATTCATTCAATAAATGCTAACATTCACTAAACCATCGTTTCAGTCGATCAACACATTCATTCAATAAAATATAACATTCAATACACCATTCATTAATCATTCAGTAAACACATTCATTCAATAAAAGTTGAAATTCAATGAAGGTAACAGTTTACTACACTGAATCATTAAAACATTAGAACATTCATTAAACCATTCATTCATTCATTAGACCAAAAATAGTCGACGATATATTGTTATCAAAAATATTTAGACGCTGTTTTTCCCATCCTTCTTTTTATAAGTTTTTCTTCTCTTGATCAGTGATATATAATCTATGAGAGGACCATCTACATCATCTGGACTTTCTCTTCCAGTTCTTGGTTCTTTAGCAGGCGCTTTTGGTGATGTTTGCAATATCCTAGCTGATTGTTATTCTAGACTTGGATTTTGCGGCAAGGAGTTTGGATTTGTTGCAATGATGTGAAAATGTTACATTGTTATATTTTGCTATTCTAATGACAAGTTTTTCATTTAAAAAAAATTCATTACGAAGGTGTGTTTTTACCAGGTGTGACCGAATCATGTTGTTGATGTTCTTGTCCAGTCTCAACCTGTATAGTTTCACCCTCTACATGCTCTGCAGTTGAAATACAGTGAACTACAATTAATGGTCACCATTTGCAATGCTATACATAAAATTGTAGCATATGAATAAATTCATTACCGGGATTTGAAGCTTGATCATCGATTTGTTGTTGTCCCTCCTCGACAATAATGGGATCATTACTTTCCTGTTAAAAATAGAGTCAATATTTTAAATCAAGTATTTGGAACGAAAATATTCCACAAGCGACAAATCTTCATTAAACTATATAGATTCTATATACCTGTGCACCGGATGGATTGGTACCACAAGACTGTGTTTGCCCAGATAAGCTTCTTCTACGTTCAACAACAGCTCCAAAGCCTTCTCAGAAGCCAAGCTTCATGTCTTCCTCTGTGGGTACTTCATTGAATCAATCGGCCTGCATGTTTGCTTATCGTTGTTAATTAACATTTTACGGTGCAATAAAACAAAAAATAATTTTCAATTTATTATTTTTATTCATTGTTGGTTTCTCGAAACTTACAAACTGTGCCGCCAAATTTGAATAACCACCAAGGCCAAGCTTGTGCTGACCTACTTTTCCTAGTCTTACCTTTGTGGCCTTTGATGTGTCTGGTAGCCTATGCAAGTGTTGAAATACGTTAGATGTTCCAAGTTCGATATAGAAATCAAGGATAATAAGGTTTAGAATTACATTGCGGAAAGTATTGCATACCTCCCTGTGCCTGGTGTTATCTTGCCTTCTCTTCTCAGAGCCTTCTCCTTTCCATCTTCCACTAGAGCTCTCCACTCCATTTCTGGAATCATTGGTGGGCATTCATACCTATGGTTTCTTTCGAGGTGTGTCCTATATTGGTCTCAGAAAACCTTCACATGTTGACAAGCCTTTATCAAGACATTGGCATGACTGAAGGTTTTCTCCCCGAACAGGCCAACCAACCAATTAGTGAGTTCATCTTTTAAATGTTTCGGTTGTCTATCCCACCTTGATCGGATGGTGGGCCCGAAGATCTCCAAGCAAAAGTCATTCATACGTTTATAGAAAACATTGTTTCCTGCACAACGATCATGCCATGATCATAATTAGTTGATAAAAAACGTTTTATCGGTATATTACAATGAAATTATAAACACTAATTAACCTGATCAACTATGATTAATTACCTGGGATCGTTGGTATCTTTATTGGGAAGAGATCTTCATCCACCAAAAATGTTGTCTCCAGTGTTCCCGTGCTTTTGACATGGGAAGATCCTGGAAATGTAGCTTGTTCGACATCAAAATTGATAGGGGACTTGGTGTCGACCCATTCTTGTGGAGGATCCATTGTGTGTTGGTCAGTAGCGGCCGTTGCACTCACAGCGGGGGTCCGTGGTGTTTCGGAATGTGTTGCCGGCTATTCGGTCGACAACAATGGCGAAGGATTCGAACTACGTGGAGTCGTTTGGTCGTGATGCAAAGTATCTCCATGAGCCTCGCTGGGGCCAACACCACCTTGACCAATATTGTGTGGTCCTTTATAATTCTGTAAATACACTCCACGTCTTATATGTTCAATACTATCATATAAAAGAGAACACTTGCTAGATTTAAACGAATTATTCTATGATTCAAGATTCCTCAACTTACTCGCAAGTTATTAGATTTATGTTCCAACAATGCAATCCTTTCTTTAAATGTGCTTGTCTGCGGAACTTGAATTACTAGAGAAAGGATTTCTGCAGTATATCTATTCAACAATTTCTCTGCCATCTTTAGCGGGTGTGCAGCTTCACCAATTTTTTCACAATCGTGAAGCACCTCTGCCACTTCAGGGTCTAACAGAAAATCTTGCGATGCTGATTCATACTGCGATTCACTAGTGGGCTGCAACAAACATATATAAAGCACTACTAAGTTCTCTACTGATAGATTTCAAATTTTATATTAACGTATATAACACATCTATCATGATAGATTCATAAAATTACAACACGGTTTACATTATCATAATGAAACCAGTATATCACACGAAAAATACATAACAAAATTAACATTATGCTACGTATTATATTGGTACAATTGAAATGAATTATACCTGCGACCTCGAGGATCGCGATCCACTCATTGGATCAATGGTCATAGGCGACTTGCCCCGATCTGCTAATATCTGGGAGCTGCCCCTAACAACACCCTAATAAAAAAAATAGTGAAAGTCACCTAAACGATTCCAAAACTATTCATGAGAAAACACATCAAAAAAATTATTATTCATATTATATTTTTAATATTACAAAGATGTATACCTGTTGCGTGGACCCTGGTGTGGCCGACCTTATGGAACCGACTTGCATCAAAAACATAGACTAGAAAATTACGTAAATGAAACCAAAATATTCATTGAAACATTAATATAATGCTAAAACATTTTGACATATTTTAATTCTACAACTCAAATCAAGTCTACCTATTGCCCTGAGGGTGTTGTCGTCTGATCAACATTCGATGGGTGTATTTCCCGATCAACGTTCTGCATCAAATATAAATTTCAATATATAAAACAAACCAAGTTATTAATAATGGAAAAACAAAGCAAATAAAAACTCTTTTCTCTTATTATATTTGTACTACTAGAAAGATGTATACCTGCTCCGTCGAGGAAGAAGTTCTCCTCCGACCATTTGTTGGCAGGGATTTATCCCGATCACTGGCCTGCGAATTAAATATGGGAAATTTAAACGATATAAACTAACGAAAAATCCTTATGATGTTTAATTTATTACTAAAAGGTTGGGTAAAATGTTATATAGTAACCTTGTTTGTATCTACTCGGTTGACAGGGTAATTAATAAGAAACTCATCCCCTGCAAATATTGTTTAATAGCAACTATAAAAACACGGTTTCCTTCACGCCCCTCAAATTCGCAGTTTGGTTTCTTAATTGTAGACCCTGGTTGTGTACTGTTTATAAACCCTACAATATTCCCTGTGGCCTTTGGCCTTCCATCCATGTACAACGTTCCTCCTTATTTTGATTTTTGTCTTTCAATTGTAAATAGTTTGTTGACAATCCATAGCTACGCATACTTTTTGTATATCGGACAAGGCGCATCCAATCGTTGTTGTTGTATATGGGTCCAACATACTCCATCAATTATGTACATGTCCCATAACCGACCAAGATGCAATCCATGGAAAACAACCCAAAACCATGTATCGACGACGGTGCAATTCGATATCTCCTCTCGTTCACACAAAAATTAGTGTTCGGTGGAGGAAGATCCTTCAGTACCCATTGTTTCACTAAATGTCTATACCTCAAGGGAACCTCTTCGTCGTCTTTTGTCTCATCACCATAGGAACATGCCCCCCCTTGACCGTGAAAAAATTCATAGCATCTATGGAATCTTCTTTTGGTTTTTTGACATCTAGTTGATACAATTCTTCTATACCTACTGGATGTCTCACTTTCCTCTAGCCTTCCTAAACTCCCCTCGCTCGAGGAAGACAGATCAGACAAATACCTGTTTGGTTCTACCTGCACCATTGGAAAAAAGTTTAGATTCGACTGCAAGGCATAATGCCTCTTAAAAGTTGACGTGTATCGCCTTTTATAATTTTACTTGATCCTCATTCCCTTTGTCAACATGTAGGAATTCAAGTGATGATCGGAAGACGGCCAATTTATCTTTCTTAAGAGTAGAAAGTCATGCAATATTTATGAGTTGTTTTTTACTATTTGATTTAACACTACATCACACATGTAACACACATGTAGCACACATGAAACAATACACATACACGTTACAGGATCTCCTCTAATGCTAAAATTCCTGGCTACTTAATGAAAACTATTTACCACATATTTGATTACCTTAGTGTAGACGTTTCCTATAATATACTCAGAAGAGTTACTTTTAGAAATGACTGTGCCTCTTAGAGGCCAGTCAACTCTAGGAACCAAGTGACCCTATGATAGGGATAGTACAAACCAGAGAGAGAGAGATGACCGGGCTATGGTACGGTCAATCAAAGAAATTCAGTGACAGTAAAAAGGCTTAGTACAAAGACCAACCAGTAAGGTACAAGTAAAAAAAAAAGAATGGGTATAAAGAATCACAACCCTTGGGACTAAGGGGGTGTACACTACCTCAAACGTGGACAAACTACCATAGTTATAACCACAAGAACAAAAACATAAAAGGCGGTCCAAATCAATATATGCAATATCTCCTTGTAACTACCTCATATATGCAATAGCTCCTTGTAACTACCTCTTGAAACTCAAATAGTACCACCAAAAGGTATGATAGCATGCAATCTTCCAAACTAAGGTCAGGAGGGTGGTATCCAGTAAGGTACAAGTAAAAAAAAAAAAAATGGGTATAAAGACTCACAACCCTTGGGACTAAGGGGGTGTACACTACCTCAAACGTGGACAAACTACCATAGTTATAACCACAAGACCAAAAACATAAAAGGCGGTCCAAATCAATATATGCAATATCTCCTTGTAACTACCTCATATATGCAATATCTCCTTGTAACTACCTCTTGAAACTAAAATAGTACCACCGAAAGGTATGATAGCATGCAATCTTCCAAACTAAGGTCAGGAGGGTGGTACGAAGTGGGTATAAAGACACATAACAATTTGGAGAAAGTGGGTGTACCTCAAATGTGGACAAACTACCATAGTACCCACAAGACCTAAAACATAAAAGGTGGTACAAATCAAATGATATCCCAATATCAGTAATACACCCAAAAGGTAAAAGGCAAGGTACCACAAAAATATTATTGACAAAATGAAAGGACCATAAGACAATCGACCAAGGTGGGGTACAACCATTCATCTCTCTCTCAAATGTACCATTGTTCCATATAACTTGAAAGACCATCATCACAGTAAACGGAAAAGTCCACACGGGTGATATGATCACGTGGTCCTCTAGACTACTCCTATGGTCAAGCGTTAGTGGCTCCATGAAGGGGTGTTCAGTCCCTTCAGAATACCATCTAACTCAACCATCTCGAAGACCTAGGAGAAAAGGACATCACACATCATCAAATAATTATTGGTAACTACCATGTATGAACTCAAAAACCCTAAAGCAACCGAGCGTACAGAAGGGGAGGTATGAAAAGACAAGGCTCGTAGGCCAAAAAAACAAGCTCAAAAAACTATACTGGGACCGATGTCACAGTAAGCGAGCTGAAACAAAAGTGGCCAGAATGCCAACAAGTAGCACTAAAAAGAAAAAGACCCTCTAAAAAGGTGAAAATGTAAGCAAACTTCCTAACTAGGAGCTGGAGACCTCGACAAATCGTATCCTTCGCAAGGTGATGAAATCCAAGTTGAACAATACTAAGTGAGAGACTGAATTTGAAGGATATCCCTCTACCGAAAGGGATCCTGGGTAAAAGAGCCCTAGTAGAAAAGTCACTAAGCTACCTTGTTCACGACACGTCGGAAAAGGTTTTCGGCACTTCTGCCTTATCACCCTTGTATCACCAGTATGGTGGCCGGAGAATACAAGGAAGACAATGATCGATGTTTCCTTAGGGATAAGTGGAGTGCGACATTCTACATAGTCCGTCCGGTTCTCGATCTCGCGGCGGTTTAACCCCTGAAACAACAGGAGGCCCCTCCAAAAATTGGTCGTGACCGTGTCAACAAATACTAGAGGATTTTGGTTCCCTAAAGACAACGACTATGTCTCAGATGAAAAATGACAAGGGGGAATTATTTGGATGCCTATCCCGGGTGTCCTACCTAACTACCAAATTCTTTTGATTTCCTCAAGTGAGGTTATGGTGTGTTTAGTTAGGAGGTGTAAATTTTAGTGGTTGTATTACTCAATCGGGTGATGGAAGTGAAACTCGTGGTGTGATGACTAACTCAAACCATGCAAATGCATATGAATAAAATAAGGCTTTCCTTTCAATGAATGCTAGCTAAGGTAAGGAGAGAGTTCTTTCAAACTATAACTACTCTTTCAAATTAAATGAATGCAACAAGTGTTCAAGTTCATTCATGGGACCTCAAGGAGAGCTTCAGATATACTCAAGTCATGCAAATGAATTCATCACATAAAACAAAGTGATAATAAATATAAGGAATTGTACATATCCATGTTCATAATTCTCTAGGAACACTTATACCATTCTTCAATCATTCTTCACAAAAACACAGGGATAGTAGAAACAATAAACTGCATATAAATCTTCATGAGCTTAATAAAAAAACAGTAACCACAATTGGGGAAGCTATACCACAACTTGTTTTTTTATGACTATAAATACAAGAGTATCCTAATCATGAGCAATACATCCTTTACTTTTACATCATGAGCAATACTAATCATTTCCCCTTTAACTTGCATTGAGTACCTTGACATGAATTCCCCCAAGCTACTATATTCTAAGTGTTAAAGCTACTATAGTACTACCCTAGTTGAAGACTAAAATTGCCACAATCCAAGTCATGATGGTTTGATTGAAGTTTGAAGTATGATGATGCATGCTTACCTTTTATGAATTTACTAACCCTGATCAATGATACAATGAAAGCCAATTTTAAGAAGATGAAGACTTTAAAACAAACCATAATAGCCTGAAATACTTCCTAAACCAGAACAACAAAAATGGGTAAGCAAAATCGAAGTTCTGTTTTCCGTCGAGGTGGCTTACAAATTGATTTAAATTTGACCACAATGGCACCAACCGAAATTTTAGGTCTATATAATTCTGTTCCTTTTATATATATACGTTTCCAATCTGTCAAATGTTTCGTTACTTTGTACCCTGGGGCCACTTTCTGGAAATTATCATCTACAAGCAGCCTCGACGGAAAATGGAACTTCGATTTTGCTTATATCATGATGCTAATGGTGTTATAGTGTTAAATTTTTAGAATTTACTTCAATCTGATCTAGGATCTTAACTGAGAGAACAACATGTACAACAAATCTACAGCATATCAATCATGGACACAATAATGCAAGCACACAAGAGACACAGAGTTTACTTGGGGAAAACCATAAAGGTGAAAAACCCCAATAACTTCCTCAGAGATAGATAGAGCAATGATACAACCAGAATACAAGAGATAGTCTTCTCCTAGTAGTAGATCCTCCTCCTCCATAAATGCGCCACTCTCCCGAAAGTGTGAGAGAGAATAGAATGTGTAAAATGAGAGAGACAAACTCTCTATTTATACACTAACTTGACTTGACCTTTACTCAACTAGGTCGGCCTCAACTTAGCCACTTAACATAATGCTGACTGGGACGACCCCCACTAGGGTGGTCTAATAACCCTTTGACCCACATGGCCGACCCCCAATAGGGTGTTCTAATAACCATTTGACCCACATGACTTATACAGGGCTGACCCCAACAAGGTGGTCTAATAACCCATCAAGTATAATTTACGACACTTACAATATAAATGACGACACTTCCGTATAGAGGAATAATAACATCTCTATAGGAATACAATATACATATATGTGAAATACATTCCGAAGTTACATATACATCAACACTCCCTCTTAACTAGGAAGGTATTTCTCGACACAGGTCTTCTAGCACAAGTCTTCTTCTCTGGATCATCGTCACTGGATAATCGTCATCGAGTCATCATCATCGTCACTACTGCTGCTATCTCAATCAATCTCTAAATCTACTTGTCATAGGAAGTTCTACATAGCCAGTCCTTTTTCATACTGGATGTAGGCCCACCACCTGCAGGTCTTCGTCATCACTGGCCATACTATGGAATCCTCAGGACTTATTACGTGTGTCACAAAACCTTGAAAGAGCATCCCAGGCTGTTACGAGCACATGGCTCTACCTATAGGATCTCCCAGGGCCATATTATATGTGACCTCACCACAAAACCTCGCAAGAGCATCCCAGGCTGTTACGAGCACACAGATCTACCTATAGGGGACAGATTATATGTGGTCACCACAAAACCTCGCAAGAGCATCCCAGTCTATTATGAGCACACAGCTCTACCTATAGGATCTCCCAGGGACAGATTATATGTGGTCATGGAAAAACCTCGCAAGAGCATCCCATGACTTATTATGGGCACACAGCCCAACCTATCGGATCTCCCAGGGACATATCATATGCCATAGGAAAAAACCTCGAAAGAGCATCTTCCAGATATCCCAGGGATAGATTATATGCCATAGGAAAAACCTCGAAAGACTATTTGTAGATCTCCCAGGGCCAAATTATATGTCCTCCTAGAGCAAAACCTCGAAAGAGAATTTGCCAGATATCCCAGGGCCAAATTATATGCCATAGGAAAAACCTCGAAAGACTATCTGCAAATCTTCCAGGGCCAAATTATATGCTCATCTGCACAACCTGATCCACGGCCATAGAGTATCAACCTGATACTCACCATACATCATCCTGATGTATACATGATCATCCTGATCATCATCACTGCAACATCTTGCTGCAAGTCATATGGAGCAACATCCTGAAGCTCGTCATCCACGATCATCTTGATCATATCATGCATCTACCTGATGCATACCAAGTATCCTACTGATGCATACCAAGTATCTACCTGATACATATCATCATACATGATCCACCTGATCATACAATGTATCCACCTGATACAAATACAAATACATGATCCACCTGATCATACATGATACATATCAACATACATGATCTACCTGATCATACAATGTATCCACTTGATACATATACAGATACATGGTCCAAGCATCCAACATGATGCATATACAAAATACATACAAATGATCCAACCGATCATATCCAGCATCCAAGATGATGCGTACATACATAAATGATCCAACTGATCATATCCAGCATCCAACAAGATGCATACATACATATACATATAAATGATCCAACTGATCTTATCCAGCATCATCCTGATGCATATATAGAGCAGTAACTGGAGCATCATTCTGATGCTCATCATCCAACGCTTACATCCACAGCCATGTGAAGGATCCTCCTTCCAACATGCTTGGAATGGCCTCTGCAAATGTGTCCATCACTTCGTCCTCGAAGTGTCATCAATCCGAAGAACACCAAGCCTCTCTCTGAAGTACTCGAACTTCACTCTGGCTAGTGGTTTCGTCAGCACATCTGCAATCTGCTCATCCGTCGCAATGTACAGGAGATTCACATCTCCTCTCTGCACCATATCCCTGATATAGTTATATTTGATCTCTATGTGTCTCGACCTTTCATGAAACACTGGGTTCTCGGATAGCTTCACACAACTCTAGTTATCACAAAAGATACCAGTAGCATCCAATGGGAGATCAAATAACTTAGACAGTAGCTTCCATATCCATACTGCCTCACAACTAGTTGAACAGGCTGCAACATACTCTGCCTCAGCGGTACTCAGTGCTACGCAGGACTGCTTCCTGCTAAACCAAGAGATCACACTTGATCCCATACTGAAGCAGCATCCAGATGTTCTCTTCCTATCTGAAGCACTGCCAGCCCAATCTGAATCAACATAACCCTACAGGTTAAAATTTTGATTCGCTTCATACTTGAGCCCATAATCCACTGTACCCTTCAGGTACCTCAGAGCATGCTTTACAACAACCAGGTGAACACTCCTTGGATCCGTCAGGAACTGGCTCAATGTGTTCACTGCAAAGAAAATATCTGGTCTCGTGTTCGTCAGGTACATCAAGGACCCAATCATCTAATGATACATAGAGACATCAACCGGCTCAGATGAAGCATCACAAAGAAGCTTCAAATTCGATGCCATAGGTGTGGCCATGGCCTTGCAATCCATCATCCCGAACCTCTTCAGGATCTCTACTGCATACTTCCCTTTTCCAAGGAAGATTCCATCTGCACTCTGCCACACCTCCATGCCAAAAACAAATAGTACATCATCCCCAAGTTTTTCATCTCGAACTCGGCAGCAAGCTTCCGCTGCGTGTCGGCAATCAATCTATCTTCACCTGTAACAAACAGGTTATCCGCATACAAAAGTAGTATCACTAGATTGCCTTCCTCAACCTTGTAGTAAAGGTTGGAATCCGCTTTACTCTTGGTAAAGCCCAAACTGGATAGAAATCTATATATCCTGCCAAGTTCTGCACACATATATGACTACACCATTCAAGAAGGATGTCTTGAAATCCATCTGGTGTATCTTCTATTTCATCACTTTTATATTTCTCTATGCTTCCATCTGTAGCATGCTTGATCTGATAGTTCCATTTGGAAGTCACAACAGACTTCCCTTCAGCTCTTGGGACCGCATCCCAAACATCGTTCTTCATGATCGACGGATCATGGCATTCTTCCCATATCCTGGGAACTTCAATATCTTCAATAGATAATTTTGTTGCTTGAACAAATGTTGTAGTCCTTCTTTTGTAGGTGAAGGTATACGGTCTTTTCTACAAAACAAGTTAAATTGCATGATTAGAAACATCTCATAATTTTCAGACAAATTCTTACACATAAAGAAATATGTCATACAGTCATGCAATTATCTTAGCCAATGCTTGAATACAACATTTATCCATGTTCCACAACTTTCTAGATGCCTTCCAGTCCCTACCAGAACATTGTTAAGAGTTTGCACTACTCCCAACATGTCAGCAAAGAGGTTTCATTCTAGATAAGTAGCACTAGAATGTTGTACAGTGCCATAGGCCACTTACCCATCACATGCATATTAGTAGTATATTGTTCATTAATGCAATCATTCTAATATGCACAATACATATCCTAAGTCTAGGAACATGAGCATATACATCATTGAACAATTTTATTTAAACAAACAAATATGCAAGAAATGATAATTAAAAATACTTATCTTTGTTTGGTTGCTGGGTGGACTCCCTCAGAGTCTTTGCTTCCTTGCAGGAGCTGCTGAAGTAGCTTCTTCTACACCTTTCTGTTGTGGAATGTAGAAAGATGGTCAAATCCTTCTGAATATCTGCATCTTTGCAGAAACTACTGAAGTGTGCTTTTTTGCTTTCTTGCAGGAACAACTAGAGTGTGCTCCCTCTTTATCTTTGTTTCTTGGATTACCTGTCCTTGAACTTACATCCATCCTTAATCATTATGCATGCTTATTAGTATCATCATTGTGTTATCCTTAAGGTCTCATACATAATCACACATTTATTAGTATAATCTTAATACTATCAAAACACAATAATCTTAAACATGTATAGTCATGATCATTCATAGATAATAAACATTAGTATTCAAGGTTTCAGGGAAGTCTTCTTTTACTCATGCATATTCTTATTTGATCATAGGACTTTTCTGATTAGTTAAATCATCAATGCATAAAACCGTGATTACTCAAACCTATACCTTCATGATTCTTCTGGTTAGTCATATCATCAATTATGGTAAGAAACATAATATGCATACAGCCATGACTATTCAAACCTATGACTTCATGAATAATCATTATCAACAACACAACAGTATAAGGTCCTAACACAAGGTAGGATTCTAGCTTGATATAGGAAAAACATACCTGGATTAGCATGCTAGCTAGTTGTGTATAACATACCCGCATAATGTCTTCTGGTTCTCTTCAATGACTTGTGCTAGTAACCTGCATGTCTCATAGGTTAACCATTGTAGGACAAAGTTATACATACCTAGAAAGTAGATCTTCTATGTGATCCATGACAATGGATGAATCTTTGTCTTCATGTCACCATGATCATATGTTCTTGAAGTAGAACATGATTTGTCTTTCTTGGTGTACCTTTTATTTTAGCGAACAACATAAACCTCATACAACATCACAATGCATTAGTACATTCATAAGTGTCAAAACCTTAATCAATGAATATCTTCTATTAAGGTGATACGACAAGTCTAGTAATTAATCAAGATTGTACTGTAATGATATGAAGACAAACATATGATAAAATTAACCATGAAACATACCTGTAATCCATACCTATCAAGATTGCTTGTAATCTTCTTATGGAAGGCCTTAGCCTCATCTCCCTCTGATACATGAACTTCTTCACTTATGCAGGTGACCAATCCATCTTCTTCTAGGATTAACCCAATCCACTTGATTTGCAAGAACTGGACCTGGAGCTGGATTAGGGTTTGTCAAGGAAACCCCAAAAATTCAAACTTTGAATTTCAAACTTCGGAAAGGATAGAAATATTCGCCTTGATGAGCTGATCAAGTTGGTATATTCAGAATTTGAAAACTGCAAAGTTTCACCCCTCGAAATTGCCTTTTAGATTTCTAGATTCACTAGGGAGGACCCTGAATTAGGGTTTGAGTCTCCCGGAGCTTCACCAAACCAAAATATTTGATTAAAATATCTATGCTTCTATTTTTCTGAGGCGCTTCCAGCCGTGGTCATAGATTTCCAAAATTCGAAGTTTTGCAGAAGCCCTAATTTTCCATCTTTCCGATCAAAGTCCCGAACTGGGGTTTGATCAAGCCTGGCCTTCTGCCCAACCAAAAAATATGATCTTGGTCTCTAAATTTCTATTTTGATGAGTAGCATCTAGCCGCGGTCTCCGATTAGAGAAATTCCAACTTTCTCCAAAGCCCTAAATTCTGGAAGCCCTGAATGGAGGTGCTAAAAAATAATTCTGTTTTGACAGAAATATGTACCTGATTGTTTCTGGTGTAACTCCGAACTTTTCAATCCACAGGGTCTGAAAATTTTTTCTGTGATAGCCCGACCTGTTATATTTCCATCCCGATAGGTCTGACCTCGATTGGATTCTCTGAGAGAGAGATATGCCAAGTGTTACAATGTGACCTGTTTATGGGATAATACAGGAGAGATAACTTGTACGGCATGCCATGTGTCACTAGTTCAACTTTGGCCTCCAAAATTTTTTTCTAAGATATCTCGACCTGTTATATTTCCATCCCGATAGGTATGACCTCAATTGGATTCTCTGAGAGAGATTTATTCCAAGTGTCGCAACGTGACCTGTTTATGGGATAATAGAGGAGAGAGAACTTGTACGGAGTGCCACGTGTCACCGGTTCAACTTAGGCCTCTGTAAATTTTTTTTAAGATAGTACATTCTGTTTACTACCTTTCACATTTTATGAAATTGCATTTGGAGCTTCCTAGCCCAAGTTATGACCTTTTTCCCGAGGTCACCTGATTTTGACTCAGATATGGAAGAGGCAGAAACCCTATATTGTACAGATCATAAATCACAAAGTACAACGAATTAGAGGTTGTCCTTTGGACACAAGGTACATGGGGATCTTATCTTCGACCTGTAAAAGTTTTAGATCCGAAAAATTCACCAAAATGGATTTATAGCAAAAGTTCTACGATGATTGGTTTTTGCTATATCAAGCCCTAGCATCGTAAGTGCAACAAGTGTCATACATGCCATATCATGCCTTCTTTCAGGCTAGCTCTGATACCATGTTAAATTTTCAGAATTTACTTCAATCTGATCTAGGATCTTAACTGAGAGAACAACATGTACAACAAATCTACAGCATATCAATCATGGACACAATACTGCAAGCACACAAGAGACACAGAGTTTACTTGGGGAAAACCATAAAGGTGAAAAACCCCAATAACTTCCTTAGAGATAGATAGAGCAATGATAAAACCAGAATACAAGAAATAGTCTTCTCCTAGCAGTAGAGCCTCCTCCTCCACAAGTGCGCCACTCTCCCGAGAGTGTGAGAGAGAATAAAATGTGTAAAATGAGAGAGACACACTCTCTATTTATACACTAACTTGACTTGACCTTTACTCAACTAGGTCGGCCTCAACTTAACCACTTAACATAATGCTGACTGGGCCGACCCCCACTAGGGTGGTCTAATAACCCTTTGAACCACATGGCCGACCCCCAATAGGGTGGTCTAATAACCCTTTGACCCACATGACTTATACAAGGCCGACCCCAACAAGGTGGTCTAATAACCCATCAAGTATAAGTTACGACACTTACAATATAAATGATGACACTTCCGTATAGAGGAATAATAACATCTCTATAGGAATACAATATACATATATGTGAAATACATTCCGAAGTTACATATACATAAACATATAGGATCTATCTCACATGGTTCTACATCATAATGGGATGGGGCCAATTAATCTTACTTTCAAAACTCATACGGTGGCAATGATTGATACATTCTCATTCCTCACATTCTACACTGCCCAAACTTTTCTAATTGTATGAAAATTGAAGCTTTCAATTTTATCCAAACCATGTAAGGAAAACTTGACCTAATTGCAATTTTTATAATCTACATGGAAGGATATGTCAATTTATAGACAGGGCAATTTTTAGCCGTAGTATAGTTATCAACCTAATCCTTCACATATCAAGGCAATCTAATTTATAGAGACAGGGAAATTTAAAGAGGATGATGATTTGGTTGACATCCATACCATATTGATCTTTAATTTGTTGCTAAGTTACTTAACACATAGACCGTATGACTTGAATCTGGGTGAGACCCAATTCTGCAACAAATTTCAAAAGATAGAAGAGCAAATTGAACTCACCCATATTGTTTCTCCTAGCCCCCAAGTAGGATTTATCTATGAAGAAATGGCTATCAGAGATATATAGAGAAAACTCGATCTTGCACTACTCTATGGAGCCTTGACAGGCCCCATGAAAAAAACTCCAAGTCACATCTAGATTCACTGCTACTTCACTAATAACACAGGGAACCTTCAAAACTACAATGTCAGTGGCCTTAAGTCTTGCTTTTTGCATTCACGGTTTGGTTGGTTAACTTAACATCCCTCCAACTCACAACAAATTTTTGTGGCATTCATTTAATTTATTGGAGGTTGAGGCACTCATTTCAAAATCGGAGATGGAGGCTACTTCCATGCCGAGACTTGAGGAAATTTCAAAGTATGGTGATTTTAGTTTACAAAAATTACTACTTGGGGACTGTTTTGGGACTGAGGTCTGCTCAGGAGAGGCTACAACTTGTTATATGAGTTGAAAATTGGGTTAGGTTAGGGTTTGGAGCAGAAAATTAAAATATTTATACTTTAATGCATAAATAAATTCCTAAATCAATGCTAGAAACAAAATAGTACAGTTGTGACAAGGTAATATAAATTTAAACATAATTTTCATCTATTTCAACTTTAACACTCCCAAAGCTCCCTGTGTTAAAGTTGAAGTAGACAAGGACAATAAATAACAACAACATTAATAAAGTAATGAACAAGTTAAACAGAACTAACAACTAGCATTAGTAATGTTGGTTTAGACCTTCCTTATAATCAGATATATTTTTCAATAAACCCTTTCTGCAATAGCTGACAGCCACCAGGGATCAACAACATATGCCTCGGCAAGGCCCATAAGCTCAGAGTAGAGGCCAAAGATAGTTTGGATAGTTCTGTTCCTATGGATACTGATTCTGAAGATAAGCATAATGACGAGGTTGGAACTAGTGGATTGTCTCTTGAAAATATGAGTAATGAACGCTTTCTAAAATTAATCATTTCACATGCCATGGTGTTTGTGCATCTGGCAATGGAAAATCCTGAAACTTGTAGAATATTTGTTGAGTAAAAGGGCATTGAAGCCCTTATGAGGTTCTTGACTCTTCCAAGTATTCCGTTATCTTCAAAAGGGATGTCTGTAGCTATGCACATGGTTGTAGTTTGCAAAGCATTCACACAACAACACTCAGTTTCCCTTGCAAGGATATTTTGTGCTCATGTGAAGGAACATCTCAAGACTGCATTAAATGTCTTGGATCATGTTGCAGGGACTAACTTATTAGCTGCAAAAGATGGACTGAATAGGAAAGTATTTTGGTGCTTGTTTGTGGTACAATTTTTTGTCTTTCTAGCTGATGATACTAAAGAGAATCAATGGTTGGTAGCATTAACGACAGAGTTTGGAAATGATAGCAAGGATGTGCTTCTTGATATTGGGATTATTTGCTAGTAGCTCGGATTGGTGCTTTAATGCAATAATGGAAACCTTAACTCGAGCCTGTGTGAATACAAGTACTCAGTCACAATGAGAGCTTGGTAACTCTGCTTTATCAGGGTCATTAGTAATAGCCCCCGCCCCCCCCATTCACCCATCAAACTGAAAAAACCAATAGATGCAATAAGATAAAAATACCCCAATGTAGATTGAATTAGCAATGAAACCCTCTTAGAAGATCGAATTAGCAATGAAACCACAGTGATTTGCTACCAAATTTATAAATTTTTCAAATCAAAACAATTTAGGGCTTGGTACTCACGGACGTGGGAGGCATTTCCAGCTCTTATAGTTTATTTGCTTGGACTCCAAACTGCCTCTCCCAATGCTTGCTCGTTGGGTCACTCCCACTGCTTGGTCATTGGGTGACTCCCTCTCCCCTACCACAATCACAAACCGCCTCTCCGACCACAATCGAACAGTCCAACCCAAATCGATAGCAGGTCCAAATCGCAGAGGCATAGCTCCAAATCGAGGGCCACTCCAAATCGAGGTCACTCCAAATCGCAGGTCACTCCAATTCGAGGTCAGTCGAGGTCACTCCAAATCGATAGCAGGTCCTAACAGTCCAACCCAAATCGCAGAGGCGCAGGTCCAAATCACAGAGGTGCAGCTCCAAATCGAGGGTCACTCCAAATCGAGGTCACTCCAAATCGAGGTCAGTCTAGGTCACTCCAAATCCAAATCGTAGGCTTGTGAATTGCATATGGCCGCTGGTTTTTATATTTGTTGAATATATATGTTATGTAATGTTTGTGTTTTGTTTTTTTTAATTTGTTTTTAATTAAATATATATATAACATTATATATAACAATTAAAATTTAATTGTTATATATAATGTTATATATATATTTAATTAATAACAAATTAAAAACCCATTGTTATATATTTATGTTGTAATTTTTTTTATTAATGTTTAAATTCTATTTATTATATATTCTTTTTTTTAATTTTAATTGTTTTTTTTGGTTATATATAATGTTTTTTTTTTAATTGTTATATATAAGGGGCTTAAAAAAAACGATACAATATTTTTAATTTCATATATTATTTTGTTCAAAAGTATGACAATATGATCACACATTGGATGGGAGGATACATCGATGAACCAATGAGATGCTATGATCATGCTCTCTCATTTGTAATTCCAATAAATCCATGGTGATATGACATAATCTTATTATCCATTCACACCGAGAACAATATCACGCCCACCCGTTTCAATGGAAAACATGTTAGTTTTCTGGGAGTAATCACCCATTTGAACATTAATGAGGAGAAATAAATACTAGTCAAATAATTAAGGGAGATACAGGGTTCTTCACAGGGTTAGGAAGAAAAACTTCCTCAATGATGGGAGGGGATTCCTTTTGAGTTCTTCCATCAAGTTCATCATCATAAATGTTCTCAAATATGTCCACAAATAATTGATGTTCCTTACATCTATGCTCAAGAGATTATCTTTCATTACAATTGTAGCATAGAACCTTAAGTTGATGTTCCTCCATTTTGTCCTATGCCAACTTATGGACCTTGAAAGGTGGAAGAGGTTGTTGAAGAGCCACCATAGTTGGGGAAAGGAAATGAAATAAAGTTGGGGATTTTGGACTGAGCATAGGATATAACACAGGCATCACAATAAATATTATTTTCCTCCAACCAAGTAGTAGGGTGGTTCACCTCTAAGTGGGATTTAATTTCCTCTTTAAGACCACTAATAAGGAATTGCTTAAAAAATAATCATTTAATTTTTATGAAAAAACAAATGAACTTTGATGACTCCTATAATGAATTTCATTAGGTAATAAAATATTACATTAAGGGAAAGTTATTGCTTCATTTGATCGATCGAACCAACCAATCGGATCTGACCCGCCAAACTTGTTTAGAATTACTTCAGAAAAATGAGGCATCATACTATTGGAAGGGTCGGAAAATGAGAAGTGATTCTTGGTTTCCATTTTGCTAACTAATTGGGTGAGAGAATCAACCATTTTTTGTATGTCCTCTATAGTTTACATGTTATGAGTGTTTATCATGGGACCATTAGGTCCATCAAACAAGTTAGTGATGATTTATCCCAACACAATCAACGACCTAAGAGGATTTCCTTGTGAGGGTCCATAAGCAATGGTACTAGCGAGTCCACGAAAGAATAAGTTATTTCAGAGTGAAACCATGATGATCAAATTACTCCTTGTTGAGTATCATTACATGGTTTTTAATGCTTCATTAATGGTTGGTGTCAGTCATTTTTGAGTCTAGAAACCCTCCCACACCGTAAATGCATGCATCTAGTCTAACCATGCCAAATTTCAGTCCAAGCTAACACATATTTAAAAAATTTCAACATTGGCCCCATGTATCACATTATTTAATTTATAGGTATGGTTTCTGATGCTGCAATGGTGAGTGTCATTCATTCGAGTCTTGAAACCTTCCCACACCATCAATGCATGCATCTAATATCAAACTTCTGACTTCAAAAGAATCCGATGAGATCGCTAAATCACCAACGACAAACACCATTGGTTTTTCTAGGTAATAGCTGTGTCAGGTATCATATAATGATGATGATGACAAGGATGAAGATGATGAGGATGATGAAGACGATCGATGATGATGAAGACAGTCGATGATGATGACGAGGATGATGAAGACGATCGACGATGATGATGATGATGACGATCGATGATGACGATGATGACGATGAAGACGATCGATGATGATGATAATAATGATGAAGATATTGCTGATGATGACAATGAAGATGATGATGATGATGATGGTGAGGATGATGACGATGATGCTGATCACAATGATGATGATGATGATGGTGGCCATGACGACGACGATAAACATGATGCTGTTGCTGCTGATGATGATGAGAATGATGAAGATCGTCATGATGATGATGACGATGATGAAGATGATGATGATGATGAAGATGATCGATGATGATGAAGACGGTCGATGATGATGACGATGATGATGAAGACGATCGATGATGATGATGATGACGACGACGACGACGATGATGATGATGATCGATGATGACGATGAAGATGATCGATGATGACGACGATGATGATGAAGATATTGCTGCTGATGATGAGCAAGATGATGATGATGATGGTGGCCGTGACGACGACGATAAACATGATGCTGATGCTGCTGATGATGATGAGAATGATGAAGATCATGATGAAGATCATCATGATGATGATGACGACGATGAAGATGGCGATGATGATGAAGATGATCAATGATGATGAAGACGATTGATGATGATGACGATGATGATGAAGACGATCGATGATGACGATGATGACGACGATGATGATGACGATCGATGATGATGATGATGATGACGATGAAGACGATCGATGATGACGATGATGATGAAGATGATGAAGACGATGATGATGAAGATGATGATGATGATGATGATGATGAAGATGATGATGAAGATGATGATGATGATGAAGATGATGATGATGATGATGATGATGAAGATGATGATGATGACAATGATGATGAAGATGATGATGATGACGACGACGATGATGATGATGATGATGATGGTGTTTGAGTCTTGATAATTGTGCATTTCCTTACTAAGCTCCTCTCTGTTTCAAGAATAATTTAATATTCTCTACTAAATAGGGCCAACCACATGAAGGTGGAAGCTCTTATGGCCCCTCCCCCCCCTCACATCACTCTCAATTCCCCATAACTCGACAAAAATATCTATGTACACTAGAAACTTTAAATGTGTTTTTTGACATACTCTAAAACAAGCAATGTTTATAATTATATCATATAGGAAAATGGAAACTCACTACAAAAAAATTAATTTATTATTACTGCATACCTCGTAAACTTCAATGGTCTTCATCATCTTCTTCATCTAGGTCATCATCTGTACTATCATCTGATGATCCAGATTCAACATTGTAAGGATTGGCCATATCATCCTCGTCGTCGATGTCAGTTACGATCAACATGTCATCGTCGATAACATCTTCATGGACATTGTTTGATAGTACATTATCTGATTCAATAAGTTCTTCGACATCTTCTTCTGGACCATGATCATCTAACTCATGTTGATCATGATCATCTTCTGCGGTGTCTTCTTCTTCGAGAACGTCTTCATTACCTTCATCAACGTTATACTTTACCGGCCTTCCCCTTGGATTGTGTCTCACAGCAAATGACCAACCTGCTCTACCTGGAACCTCAGAGTAAAATACCTGTTCACATTGGGTTGGAAGAACATAGGGCTCCGTTCTTGGCTCAAACAGCCTTGTATTTACCATGGTAAAACCATTATCATGTTCAATAATTGTTCTATCGGGATCACGTTGATTCAATCTACACCTGTGCCATTTGACAACAAACAGAAATACCTTGAAGGAGTTAAAGTCACACTGAAGAATGTCTTCTAGATACCTATAGTATCAATTTTTAGATAGTTCTGGATGTCTGTCACTTCTAGAAGAAACATTGGTCACCTCAAAGACTGTAGATATCCCACAATCAGATGTTTTCTTTGTTTCATCCAACTTTTTGATGCGATATCTACATCCATTGCACCACATAGCCTTATTGTGTTTTACCTAGTACAACAAGCCATACAGGAGAAGATTACATAATGATCACACCATATTTATGATAAAGTAGTGCATGTTTATTATAATGCCATAAAAGGAAAATAACCAACGTGACGTACAACGATAATATTTAAAGAAATAAATAAATAGTGTCGTTGATTAATATGCTTACCTACTTATCTTTTAAACCTCTTGCTAAATCGATTTCCCTTTGTGTTACATTGGTGTCTCCATTGCGATGTGAAACTTTAACCAATGAAGCCACACCTTCCCATGATATTCCATGACCAGATTGTTCACATTTTTCGATCCATACCTTCATCCAGTCAATATTGTTTGCAATGTATAAATGAATCGCATCCCACTCTCGACCAACTGTTTGATGACAATAAAATTAAAATTCAATGAAAATGTATATTAGTCACTTAAAAAAGTATATAATTACAATATAAAATGATGCAAAATACTAAATAAAAATAGGATATATATGTATGATATATAAACATAAAAATCACTAGTGAAATGTGTTATATTACCTTTCCCCTTCCTCGATCTACCTTTCCCCTTCGAGTACTCCCCTTCGAAGTCGTTTTTGGAGTTTGGATCACAAATGCAATGTAAATTGAGCTTTGACGCCAATATAGGAAGATATTCACTAATGTACAACATGTTTTGGTATACCATATATCCCTCCATCATAGAACCCTCAGCATATGCTCATTGTCTGACCAAACCCTTCATAAATTTCAAGTGCCTCTCAACCATCCACATGGACCTTGAGTGCGCAGGTCCACACAGTTCAATATCCTCAACTTGGTGTATGAGGTAGTGTTCCTATGCATTGAAAAATGCTGAAGGTAGATGCTTCTGCATTTCACACATGAGACGAGGAATTTCTCTCCTCCAATACTTTATGTCTTCTTTATGGAATTCTTTAGATGACAACCATCTACAAGTGACATGACAACAGGCCAATCAAGAGATTAAAGAAAAAAGTCATTATATTACGTAACATGAAGTAGAGAATGAAAATCAAATTAAGAATAAGTTCTATGTTGAATTAAACAAATAGTAAGCACATGGAAAAATCACCACTTACCTCATGTATTTCCCGAGACTATATATTATTTGCTTGACATTGTTGTCAAAGTTGTCCGGGATAGAGAGAGGTAGAACATACTGTAACAATAATATCCAAATAGTTTTAGTATATCGAAAAAGAGTACGAGAAAAAGAAAAAAAATACTTATTAAATGCATACCATATTAATTATTACCTTCATGAAGACATGCCAATCATGCGTTTTCAGCCCCGCGAAATCACCTTTCTTTGTTATGATATTCTTCATGTTTGCACAAAATCCGGTGGGAAATTTAATTTTTCGAATGACTTCTTTTACAACATTACTTTGCTGGTCCATTAACATCCATGGAAGTGAGTTTATATTAATTTGCTCTCCGTTGTTATGAAATTGAATGACGTCTTTCATTGCATGGTTGTTATCTTGAATGTCTTTGCAAATTTTGACAATTTTTTCTTTGTCACTCCTTCCATCCAATATTCGCCATAATGTTTCAGTCACATTCTTTCCGATATGCATTGTATCAAATAGATGAGCAATTTGTAGGTGCTCATAATAGGGCAACCTACTAAATTGTCTAGGATAACTTTTCATTCCTCGTGGAAGCCCATTAATGCCTTCATGATGATCACATGAACGACAATGATGAAATTAAATATTAAATCAATGTCAATTACACTAAACAACACACAATATAATAAAATACAATATGATCATATACAATGATTGATTATATGTACCTTGACGATTTCTATTATATTGCAACTTCCATAGCTGAGGTGTCATTCTCTTTGGTTTTAATGCAGTCTCTTGCTTGCCATTGAAAAGATGTTTTTCGGTAGTTTGATACCTGTGATTCTTGGAGAGGAAGTGCCTATACTCATCAAACACCTCATTTCCTAAGATTTTTGAACGACGAGATTTGATCTTAGGACCACAAACTGGACATGCAAATTTCCCCTTTGTCTGAAGACCTAAATAAAAAGATGGAATATCAATATTAATGTCTATTATAATTATATAAAAAATGACTGAATTATTTAGAAAAACATGCATGCGTATTATATTAACTAGTAGTTCGTAAAATTAAATGCAACTAAAGTGGAACTTATAATTACATACCACAGAAATGGGTTAACCCTAGGGCATCATGTATTTTCCATATAAGCATTGCATGGAATTGGAATTGCCTTTGTCGTATTGGTCTAGATAAGTCATACATAGTGATGCCATTCCATAACTTCAGTAGCTCGTCAATAAGAGGTTCGATATATACATTCATATCTTTGACTTGGTACTTACCTGATTGATTTGAACATATAAAATAAATATTCTGATTATGAGACGTACCGTTTAGATATATAAACCATATTTCACAATAGAAAAACTTTAAATATATATATAACATTATGAGACAAAAAACGACAAATGAGAATATATCACTGCAATAAAAAAAAACTACAGTGTTTGTACCTGGAATAATCATCGACAACATTATGTGCTCCCTCTTTATTGTCAACCATGGAGGAATGTTGTTGTTGATAACAAAAATAGGCCACACCGAGTAAACAGATCTCATCTCTGCAAAAGGATTGACACCATCTGCTGCCAAAGAAATCCTAAGATTACGAGGTTCGTCTTTAAAGTGAGGCCATTTTTCCTCCATATGAAGACCCATCTGCAGGCATCCGAATAATGTCGTCTTGACTTCTGTTCCATGCATGGGAATCCATAAACTGCGCTATGTTTTTGCACTTGAACAGTCGTTGCAAACGTGGAATAATGGGAATATAGCGTAGAACCTTGTGAGGCACCTTTTTAGTTACTTGATCTGTGCGATATCTACTGATATGACATTCAGGACATTCTGTTGCAAATTCATGCTGGTTGTAATAAAGAACATGATCATCAAGGCATGCATGAATTGCTTCATACTGCATTCCAATTTTTTTCATGATGGCAGATAAATATCGATATGTGCGAGGTAAAATATTTGAAGGTGGTAACAAATATTCACCTATCATGCTACAACAAATTAAAATAAAAATCTAGTTAATATAATATAGAAATAATATTAATGAAACAAATTTCATCCGTAGTAATTTGACTTATATATGAATTAACAATAAAATACATGACAATCATGTATATTTTGTGATGGAATATATTACATACCTTAACATCCGTGTGACTGATATGTTTGAAAGACCATTCATAACCTTCAAGTTCATTACCAATAATATAGCAGAGAGAAGATTTGTCTTGGAGCCGTCATAAAGGGGTTCGTATGCCTTGTCAAGAAGAGGTATATCATGAATATCATCAAAATGTTCATCATTTTCATGATCATCATCACCATCCATTCCAACATTAAATGAATCATGGATCAAAGTATTTGTAACATCATCTTCAACTATGTTATCAGTATGATCATCTTCTTCAATGTGATCATTAACTTGTTCTCCATTAATATTCATAGCTCCATGCTCCTTCTGTACTTGTTCTGGAAGCACTTGCTGATCTGGATGATATGCCGTAGGATGTATTTCCTTTATAATTACATGAAACAATCAATAGATAAAAGTTACAAAGAACAACGACCCATTGTACTGTTGGTCAAAAATAAGAAATATTATAATAATACATAAATTTACAAAAGCAATCAAAATAAAAACATATATAATGCAAACTTACAAATGGATGGTATTCATGTCCCCCCTCGGCGTGCCCATGCTACCTACAATGTTTTGTGGCTGTTGTGATCAAAATTCTTCTCCTCTTAAAGCCTCTGCATTGATTACATGGACAATAGCATTTACCATCACCCCTTCTTTCAACTCCTTCCCACAATCTAGCAAGCAATTGTCGATTTTGTTCATCTAGATCAGGAATATTCGTAGTTGACATTTTCTCGTAAATAGCTTAAATGAAGATTATCGATCTTAGAAAATGAAGCTCCAGATTACTTTGCTCACTTGAATAACAAAAACAACGAAAAAAAGTCCGTCGAACAAAAAAAAACATCCGCAAACTGTCGCTGGTATGGCAAACATGTCGAAATGGTTTCATATTTATAAATTGTAAAAGTCAAAAAGTCAAACCTACGTCGGATATCCGACGACACTAATCTAGTGACCGTTGGGAAAAAATCCATCGGTTATCCGACCTCTTCGGGTTCAAAATGAAGTCGATTATCCGACATCTAAAGCATCGGATATCCGAATAGGCATCGGATATTAGCAGAGCCATCGGATAGCCAGCCAGCCTCGTTGGATATTTAAAAATACGTTGGATATCCGACGGGCATCACTCAAAATTTATAAAAAAAAACAAAAAAAAGTAATTTTCAAAGAAAAATCCGACGACACAGTCCATTTCGTCGGAGGTCGTCGGATTTGCTCGTCGGATTTTGGGTTCAAATCTACTAGTGAAAGTTGGCAAGACTTTGATGTTGATGTATATGTAACTTCGGAATGTATTTCACATATATATTGTATTCCTATAGAGATGGTATTATTCCTCTATAAGGAAGTGTCGTCATTTATATTATAAGTGTCGTAACTTATACTTGATGGGTTATTAGACCACCTTGTTTGGGGTCGGCCCTGTATAAGTCATGTGGGTCAAAGGGTTATTAGACCACCCTATTGGGGGTCGGCCCACTCAGCATTATGTTATGTGGTTAAGTTCGAGCCTACATGAGTTAGGTAAAAAGGCAAGTCAAGTCAAGTATAAATAGAGTGTGGGAGGCACTCTATTCACTCACTCACTTCTCACATATGCACTCAAGGAGGAGTGGCGCACTTATGGAGGAGGAGGATCTGCTGCTAGGTTGTGTCTATCTCTTATGGTTGGTTGTATCATTGCTCTATCTATCTCTGAGGAAGTTATTGGGGTTTTTCACCTTTATGGTTTTCCCCAAGTAAATCTTTGTGTCTCTTGTGTGCTTGCATTATTGTCTCCATGATTGATATGCTGTACATGTTGTTCTCTCAGTAAAGATCCTAGATCATATTGAAGTAAAATCAGAAAATTTAACATGGTATCAGAGCTAGCCTGAAAGAAGGCATGATATGGCATGTATGACACTTGTTGCACTTACGATGCTAGGGCTTGATATAGCAAAAACCAGTCATCGTAGCACTTTCGCTATAAATCCGTTTTGGCGAAGTTTTCGGATCTGAAATTGTTACAGGCCGAAGCTAAGATCGCCAGGTATCTTGTGTCCAAAGGACAACCTCTAATTCGTTGTACTTTGTGATTTATGATCTGTACAATATAGGGTTTCTGCCTCTTCCAGATCTGAGTCAAAATCAGGTGACCTTGGGAAAAAGGTCATATCTTGGGCTAGGAAGCTCCAAATGAAATTTCGTAAAAAGTGACAGGTATTACACAGTCTGTAATATCTCAGAAAACGTTTTTAGAGGCCGAAGTTGAACCAGTGACACGTGGCACGCCGTACAAGTTCGCTCTCCTGTATTATCCCATAAACAGGTCACGTTGCGACATTTGGCATAACTCTCTCTCAGAGAGTCCAATTGAGGTCAGACCTATTAGGATGAAAATTTAACAGGACGAGCTATCTCAGAAAAATTTTTCAGAGGCCGAAGTTAAAACAGTGACACGTGGCATGCCGTACAAGTTCGTTCTCCTGTTTTATCCCAAAACAGGTCACGTTGCGACATTTGGCATAACTCTCTCTCAGGGAATCCAATTGAGGTCAGACCTGTCAGGATGGAAAGATAACAGGTCAGGCTATCTCAAGAAACGTTTTCAGACCCTGTGGATCAAAAATTTCAGAGTTACACCGGAAACAATCAGGTACATATTTCTGTCAAAACATAATTATTTTTTGGTACCTTCATTCATGGCTTCCGGAATTTAGGGCTTTGGAGAAAGTTGGAATTTTTGTAATCGGAGACCACAGCTGGATGCTACTCATCAAAATAGAAATTTAGAGACCAAGATCAGAATTTTTGGTTGGGCAGAAGGCCGGGCTTGATTAGACCCTAGTTCGGGACTTTGATCAGAAAAGTGGAAAATTAGGGCTTCTGTAAAAATGGGAATTTTTGAAATCTATGACCACGGCTGGAAGCTCCTCAGAAAAATAGAAGCTTAGAGATTTGGATCAAACATTTTGATGGGGAAAAAGAGTGGGCTTCATCAAACCCCAGTTCAGGGTCACGTCCAGTGAATCCGGAAGTCTCAAAGGCAAAATTGAGGAGTGAAACTTTGTAGTTTTCAAATTCTGAATATACCAGTTTGATCAGCTCATCAAGGCACATATTTCTATCGTTTCGAAAGTTTGAAATTCAAAGTTTAAATTTTTTGGGTTTCTCTGACAAACCCATATCCAGCTCCAGGTCTAGTTCTTGCAAATCAAGTGGATTGGTTTAATCCTAGAAGAAGATGGATTGATCATCTGCATGAGTAAAGAAGTTCCTGTTTCAGAGGGAGATGAGGCTAAGGCCTTACATAAGAAGATTACAAGCGATCTCAACAGGTATGACTCATCAAGGTATGTTTTGATATTTTCCATGATTAAGTTTATGGTATGTCTTCATGTTATTACGGTTAGTACAATTTTGATTTTAGATTTGTCGTATCACCTTAACAAAATTATGAATGCATGATAGAAGATATTCATTGGTTAGGGTGTTGACACTTATGATTGTACTAATGCATTATGGTGTTGTATGAGGTTTATGTTGTCTACTAACATGAAAGGTACACCAAGAAAGACAAATCATGTTCTGGTCCAAGAACATATGATCATGATAACATGAGGACAAAGATTCATCCATTGTCATGGATCTCATAGAAGATCCATTTACGAGGTATGTATAACTTAGTTTTGTAATAGTTAACCTATGAGATATACAGGTTACTAGCACAAGTCATTGAAGAAGAACAAGAAGACATCATGTGAGTATGTTAGACATAAATAGCTAGCATGCTAATCCAGGTATGTTTTTCCTATATCAAGATAGAATCTTACCTTGTGTTAGGATCTTATACTGTTGTTGATAATGATTATTCATGAAGTCACAGGTTTGAATAATCATGATTGTATGCATATTATGTTTCTTACCATAATTGATGATATGACTAACCAGAAGAATCATGAAAGTATAGGTTTGAATAATCACAGGTTTTATGCATATTATATCTCTTATCTTGATTGATGATTCAACTAACCTGAAGAGTCATAGGTTTGAGTAATTACAAGTTTAGACATGTTATGCTTCTTATGATTTGACTAACCATAAGAATCCCACATAAACCTTGAACGCTAATGCTTATTATTCTGTTTGAAATGATCATGACTATACATGCTTGAAATTATTGTGTTTTAATAGTATACTAATGAATGTATGATTTTATATGATATCACAAGGATAACACAATCATGATACTAATAAGCATGCATAGGGACCAAGGATGAATATGAGTTCAAGAACAGGTAACTCAGGAAGCAAAGATCAAGAGGGAGCACACTCCAGTTGCTCCTGCAAGAAAGCAAAGGAGCAGACTCCAGTTGTTCCTGCAAGAAAGAAAAGGAGCACACTTCAGTAGTCTCTGCAAGGATGCAGATATTCAGAGGGAGTTGACCATCTTTCTTCATTCCACAACAGAAAGGTGTAGAAGAAGCTACTTCAGATTAGGACTCCAGCAGCTCCTGCAAGAAAGCGAAGACTCAGAGGGAGTCCACCCAACGAACAAACAAAGATAAGTATTTTAATCATCATTTCTTGCATATGTGTCTGTTTAAATAAAATTGTTCAATGATGTATATGCTCATGTTCCTAGACTTAGGATATGTATTATGCATATTAGAATAATTGCATTGATGAACAGTATACTCCTAATATGCATGGGTAAGTGGCCTATGGCACTGTACAACATTCCATTGCTACTTATCTAGAATGAAACCTCTTTGCTGACATGTTGGGAGTTGTGCACACTCTTAACAATGTTCTGGTAGAGATTGGAAGGCATCTAGAAAGTTACGGAATATGGATAAATGTTGTATTGAAGCATTGGCTAAGATAATTGCATGACTGTATGGCATATTTATTTATGTGTAAGAATTTGTTCTGAAAGCTATGAGATGTTTTCTAATCATGCAATTTAACTTGTTGTGTAGGAAAGATCGTATGCCATCTCCTACAAAAGAAGAACTACAACATTTGTTCCAGCAACAAAGATATCTATTGAAGATATTGAAGTTCCCAGGATCTGGGATGAAGAAATGAAATGCCATGATCCGTCGATCATGAAGAATGATGTTTGGGATGTAATCCCAAGACATGAAGGGAAGTTTGCTATGACTTCCAAATGGAACTATCAGATCAAGCATGTTGCAGATGGCAGCATTGAGAAATATAAAAGTGATGAAATAGAAGATACACCAGATGGATTCAAGACAGCTTCCTTGAATGGTGTAGTTGAAGAAGAAGTGTATGTAGAGCAGCCACTTGGTTCTGAGACACATGATAGGAAATCATATATGTGCAGAACTTGGTATGGTGAAGATAGATTGATTTCCGACACGCAGCGGAAGCTTACTACCGAGTTCGAGATGAAGAACTTGGGGATGATGCACTATTTTTTTTTGGCATGGAGGTGTGGCAGAGTGCAGATAGAATCTTCCTTGGACAAGGGAAGTATGCAGTAGAGATCCCAAAGAGGTTCGGGATGATGGATTGCAAGGCCATGGCCACACCTATGGCATCAAATCTGAAGCTTCTATGTGATGCTTCATCTGAGCCGATTGATGTCTCTATGTATCGCCAGATGATTGGGTCCTTGATGTACCTGACGAACACGAGACCAGACATTTGCTTTGCTGTGAACACATTGAGCCAATTCCTGATGGATCCGAGGAGTGTTCACCTGGTTGCTGTAAAGCATTATCTGAGGTACCTGAAGGGTACAGTGGATTATGGGCTCAGGTATGAGGCGAATCAAAAGTTTAACCTACAGGGTTATGTTGATTCAGATTGGGCTGGCAGTGCTGTAGATAGGAAGAGCACATCTGGGTGCTGCTTCAGTATGGGATCAGGTGTGATCTCTTGGTTTAGCAGGAAGTAGTCCTGCGTAGCACTGAGTACAGCTGAGGCAGAGTATGTTGCAGCCTGTTCAGCTAGTTGTGAGGCAGTATGGCTACGGAAGCTACTGTCTGAGTTATTTGATCTCCCGTTGGAGGCTACTGGTATCTTCTGTGATAACCAGAGTTGTGTGAAGTTGTCCGAGAACCCAGTGTTTCATGACAGGTCGAAACACATAGAGATCAAATATCACTATATCATGGATATGGTGCAGAGAGGAGCTGTGAAGCTCCTATATGTTGCGACGGACGAGCAGATTGCAGGTGTGCTGACGAAGCCACTAGCCAGGGTGAAGTTCGAGTACTTCAGAGAGAGGCTTGGCGTGCTTCAGATCGAGGATACTTTGAGGAAGAAGTGATGGACACATTTGCTGAAGCCATTCCAAGCATGTTGGAAGGAGGATCCTTCACATGGCTGTGGATGTAAGCGCTGGATGATGAGCATCAGGATGATGTTCTGGTTTCTGCTTGGATATGATCAGTTGGATCATTTTTTATGTATGTATGTACGCATCATGTTGGATGCTAGATATGATCAGGTGGATCATTTATGTATGGATGCATCATGTTGGATGCTGGATATGATCAGTTGGATCATGTGTATGTATTTTGTATATGCATCATGTTGGATGCTTGGACCATGTATCTGTATATGTATCAGGTGGATACATTGTATGATCAGGTGGATCATGTATGGTGATATGTATCATGTATCAGGTGGATACATTGTATGATCAGGAGGATCATGTATGATGATATGTATCAGGTAGATACTTGGTATGCATCAGGTGGATGCATTGATGATCAGGTGGATCATGCAGCAGGATGTTGCAGTGATGATTAGGATGATCATGGATGATGAGCTTCAGGATGTTGCTCCAGATGACATGCAGCAGGACGTTGCAGTGATGATGATCAGGATGATCATGGATGGTGAGCTTCAGGATGTTGCTCCAGATGACATGTAGCAGGACGTTGCAGTGATGATGATCAGGATGATCATGGATGGTGAGCTTCAGGATGTTGCTCCAGATGACATGCAGCAGGACGTTGCAGTGATGATGATCAGGACGATCATGAGTACATCAGGATGATGTATGGTGAGTATCAGGTTGATACTCTGTAGCCGTGGATCAGGTTGTGCAGATGAGCATGTCTGGGAGATCCTATAGGTCGGAGTTGTGTACCCGTAACAGCCTGGGATGCTCTTTCGAGACATTGCTCTGAGAGGACATGTAATTTGTGCCCTGGGAGATCTCAGGTCGGAGTTGTGTACCCGTAACATCCTGAGATGCTCTTGCGAGGTTTTGTCCTATGGCATGTAATTTGGGCCCTGGGAGATTTCAGGTCGGAGTTGTGTACCCGTAACATCCTGAGATGCTCTTTCGAGGTTTTGCCATGACCACATGTAATAGCGCCCTGGAAGATTTCAGGTCGGAGTTGTGTACCCGTAACATCCTGAGATGCTCTTGCGAGGTTTTGTGGTGGACCACATGTAATTTGTGCCCTGGGAGATT
This sequence comes from Larix kaempferi, assembly GCA_027924585.1. NCBI lineage: Eukaryota > Viridiplantae > Streptophyta > Pinopsida > Pinales > Pinaceae > Larix > Larix kaempferi. The sequence goes on along the minus strand of BSBM01002449.1, from coordinate 324,236 downwards.
TCAGGTTGGAGTTGTGTACCCGTAACATCCTGAGATGCTCTTTCAAGGTTTTGTGGTGGGGTCACATGTAATAGCGCCCTGGGAGATCCTACAGGTCGGAGTTGTGTACCCGTAACATCCTGGGATGCTCTTTCAAGGTTTTGTGATGCACGTAATAAGTCCTGAGGATTCCACAGTATGGCCAGTGATGATGAAGACCTGCAGGTGGTGGGCCTACATCCAGTATGAAAAAGGACTGGCTCTATAGAACTTCCTATGACGAGTAGATTCAGAGATTGATTGAGATAGCAGCAGCAGTGACGATGATGATGACTCGATGACGATTATCCAGTGACGATGATCCAGAGAAGATGACTTGTGCTAGAAGAACTGTGCTGAGAAATACCTTCCTAGTTAAGAGGGAGTGTTGATGTATATGTAACTTCGGAATGTATTTCACATATATATTGTATTCCTATAGAGATGGTATTATTCCTCTATAAGGAAGTGTCGTCATTTATATTATAAGTGTCGTAACTTATACTTGATGGGTTATTAGACCACCTTGTTTGGGGTACCACCTTGTTTGGGGTCGGCCCTGTATAAGTCATGTGGGTCAAAGGGTTATTAGACCACCCTATTGGGGGTCGGCCCACTCAGCATTATGTTATGTGGTTAAGTTCGAGCCTACATGAGTTAGGTAAAAAGGCAAGTCAAGTCAAGTATAAATAGAGTGTGGGAGGCACTCTATTCACTCACTCACTTCTCACATATGCACTCAAGGAGGAGTGGCGCACTTATGGAGGAGGAGGATCTGCTGCTAGGTTGTGTCTATCTCTTATGGTTGGTTGTATCATTGCTCTATCTATCTCTGAGGAAGTTATTGGGGTTTTTCACCTTTATGGTTTTCCCCAAGTAAATCTTTGTGTCTCTTGTGTGCTTGCATTATTGTCTCCATGATTGATATGCTGTACATGTTGTTCTCTCAGTAAAGATCCTAGATCATATTGAAGTAAAATCAGAAAATTTAACATTTGACATAACAATTTGTTCCTTTCTTAAAACCTTAAATGACTGTGTGGATTAAAAAAATGAGGTGATGCATAATACTCCATTGTTATAAGCACAAACACCACCCTTCAACATATTTCCTCTCTTTGAATCTTTCTACCATAGTTCTACAAGCATCCGCTATCAATATATTTTCATGTCTTATATTAACTAGGTGGTTATGCTCATTGCCAAGAAAACAAACCACACTTTTATGACTTTAGATTAGAGCACACACTTAAAATAAAAGAACATAAAGTTCACCTACATACTATAGAACTTGTTATTACACCAAATATTTTTGAATTCGATAGAAATCTATCACAAACAATACCAAAATGGCATGAGTCAATCATTGGTTGGTTGTAATTAGAGAATTTTGTCTCAAGGGATATTTCACACTCTCAATGGACAAAAATATTCTTGTATACAACAACACATTGAATTTTCAATTGAAATTACACATTAAATTTTGCATGTAATTGAATTGAAATGTGGAAATTGTAATTGAATTGTAATGTGTAGACAACATAATGAAATTATAATTTCAATTTTCAATTTCAAATGTATTTTAATTTTAAATTCTGATTTCCAATACAATTGTAATGTAATTGAAAATTTAAAATACATCTATACAATGTAAAATTGTAAAATTTTAATTTTAGATTGTACAATGTATTCTAATTTAAATTTTTTATTTCAAATGCAATTGTAATGTAATTTAAATTGAACTTTTAAATTGGAACAACACATTGAATTTTCAATTGAAATTACACATTAAATTTGATATTTTAATTCTAAATTGTAATTAAATTGGAATGTGTAAATTGTAATTGAATTGTAATGTGTAGACAACATAATGTAATTGTAATTTCAATTTTTAATTTCAAATGTATTCTAATTTTAAATTTTGATTTTATTTATGCAATTGTAATGTAGTTGAAAATGAGCTTTTAAATTGTAATTGAATTGGAATTGAAATTACACATTAAATTTAAAATTTTATATTGTAATTGAATTGGAATTGGAATTTCAATTTTAAATTGTAATGTATGTATTCAATTCTAAATTTTGGAAGATATTCTATAATGTAGTCGAAATTTGCATTTAAATTGAACTAAATTGTAACTACACATCGAGATTGAACTTTTATATTGTAATCAATGTACATTAAATTTGCATTTGAAATGACAAAACATAAATTTGTAACTGTAATAACTATATCCATATGTAATATAAAAAAACTTGATCGATTTCAAATCAGATACAAGATACACATGAAGTCATCAATATGATAAAATATACAAAGTATGTAACAAAATATCCAAAAGTCTATATCCAAAGTGCATATATGATAAAAGTCCGTGTATAAATGATAGAAATCCATATCCAAAACATGAAAATGTATACATAGATCATCCAAATCATAAAAATATATAAAATATGAAAATATCCAAAACATGGAAATGTATAGATCATCAACTCATTGGCCACTACCCCCATGAGGCCCTTAATCGACCCTATGATTGCCTTCGTGTGTAGTAGACCGATGCTGGCTTTGAGGCGTTAAGCTATGAAAGAATTCCTCGATCTCCGTCGAGTCAATGGTGATATCCGACATCTGGGTAGGAATCTGGGTAGATGGCCCTTCATCAGGACCATGTGCTCGAGCTGCATCCCAACCATATGTGAAAGCCATTGCAGCATTGACACCCACCTGTAGCGATGCCTGTGTAATATGCCATTAGATGTAATAAGTTAGATTTATTAAAAATTAAAACTAAAACATAATTTAAGTTATAATTCAAAAATTGAAACATAAAGTACAAAAATAAATTACTAAATGTGATTAAATAACATGAATTGGAACATAAATTAAAACTCACCTCTGTATCTAGACTCGGCTGATCAGGACCTTCGTGGTCCTTATGTCTATCATCGGGAGCAATGCCCTTTCCTTTTCCTTGTACAAATTGGAATTCATTTGAAGTTAAGATCTAAAACATAAAATCTCAAAAATTAAGAAATAAAACATAAATTATTTAAACTGAGAAATAATAAACACAAATTAAATTAGAACATAAATTATAACTTACCTCGACTACTGTCATCCGCGGGTTGGGACGAGCAGATGGACCAACCGATGGCTCACTAGCAAAGAGTTGATCCAAGAATGTGGTCCCTTGCATGGAGCAATAGAATACAACTCCCTTAAGTATTATTAACCATTCAATTTACGACATATAATATGATGTAACATGAAGAACATATATACATAATTGTACAAAAGTATACTTGTCCTCGAGAGATGTATCTACAATAAAACCGAAAGTATGCATCTCGGGATGACTCAGCATACCCCAGTATGGCCTTGCCATACAAACTCCTGAGCATGTCACTATCGACATACTCTATCTCTGGCTCTGCAGGTGCAGGGGGTGGTCTAGATGCCTCTCCATGTGCAACAACAACTACACTTCCCATGGTAGTGAACAATGAATCTGCAATGTCATGTCTAGCCTCTGCAGCAAGCTGGGATGATTGTGCCATGTCCACCGACCTGATAACCGTCCTATCTGCAATCGGTACCAACCTCAGAGGGGGCGGCATGAAGGCAGGGTCTCTACGAGCTCCAGGACGTTGGTAGGAGCATCCCCTACCAGCCCCAAAGAACTTGGACCCTGTGCTGGTGTAATCTGGGTGCATATCCAAAACAAACTCTGCATAAATATGTTTTTCAAAGTACAATGAGACCTGGTCATGGTGGGGGAACATGCCCCACGCTCCGATGAATCTATCATATAAATATGGTGCAGCGACCTCCAACTTAAACTCCTTGAGTCTAAGCAGTTGACCGGAAGGGCGGTCAGGAGGAATGTTGAGCAAAATACCCTTGACATCATGGCCTTTTATGGCGACTTTGACATCCTCCCATTTGTGGGGCCCAATGACATCACATCTCCTCCTCTGGCATGAAAAATGCCAAATGTCACTAAGAGGTCCCACCCTCTTGTAGAGGTCCAACATGGCATCCACTGCTGATATATCATGAATAAAGATCGTAGTGTGGGAGAATCCTCCCTCAATGTGCATACAAATGAGTGCACCCACTCTCGCTGGGTATTGATATCAGTGAGAGTGATGCTTGTGACCTCATCGTCATACTATCTCTATGATGGGTCACCTACGATCCAAACCAAAACACAAATGTTACTGAAAATATATATTATAACTTGCAACTGAAATTCAATGTATTATATACTAAAAATTTACAGAAAATGTATCTAACAAAAAATATGCACCTAATGCACTCGTATCTTGCCGGATATCCCCCTCCTGGGGATCAACATGTATCTCGTCGGGATGAACCGACACACTAGCTCTCATGTTGCTGCCACCAGTGGCAGCCGACCCCGGCGTGGCCTCACTCCTCGGTGAACAGAAGCGCTACCAATGGCCGCCCTATTGGGCGACGTCAGATCCTCTCGTGCATCGCGGAGCACGAAGCAATGAAGTTCTCTCTTGAGAACTCTCTGCATAACATTTTAATTTCTAATTCTAATTCTCTTTCAAATTTCACATTTCAAATTCAAATTCAAATTTCAAATTCTATTTTAAATTTCACATTTCAAATTCAAATTCAATTCAAATTTCAAATTCTATTTCAAATTTCACATTTCAAATTCAAATTCAAATTTCAAATTCAAATTCAATTTCAAATTTTGATTTCAATTTCAAATTTTAAATTTGAATGCCAAATTCAATTCCAAATTCAATTTCAATTTCAAATTCAATTCCAATTTCAAATTTCAAATTTCAAATTTCAATTTCATGTTCAATTTCAAATTTTCATTGAACATTTTCATCATCAACTCTTGGTTTGTGTATATCGAGTACTTAATTATGGATTTTCCATAAGAGAAATTGTAGGTCATTTTCTAAAGTAATATTGAATCTAAGGTTATAGATGGAGACCAAATGAGTTTTCTATGTGTCATTGTGGTGTTGTTGAATCCAAGGATATAGATGAGGATTGATGGATTTTTCTATATGTCATGAATGTTCCTCTTTTGTATATAATTTATAGATATATCTCAAGTAGTTCTTTCTAATGATCAAGGGTTCTTCATTTTCCATTAATGAAGAATTTATATTGAATCTATCTTGGGAATTGATGAAGAATTGAGAATTACGAATGATGAAAATGAGACCACATAATGAAGGTTCATGAAAACATGGAGAATGTTGAAGATTATGTGGGGACGTCAAACATTCTTGAGTCTTGAAACCCTCACATACCGTAAAGGCAAGTGTCTCATCTAACCATGTCAAATTTTGACGCATATAGGCACAGTTTGAAGAAATTTCAACGTTGACCCCATTCACTGCTCATCATGCGGCGTCAATTGATGACATTGGTGATGAGTGTGTTGGAAGACGTTCCATTACATGATCAAGAAACCAGGCCTTATCAAAAGGACATGATCAAGAAACTAGGCCTTATCAAAAGGTTGGGAAAAAAGATAATGTGAATGGATTTAAAGGACCCGATCAAAGAACATTTCCAATTCAAATATCAATAGTACAAGACAAAAGACAAGTAAATCATGCTTGATTGAGAATCAAGGGTAACAATTCATAACAAAATGTGTCCTTCAACAAAGACAAAGATTCAAAACATTTACAAAGGCTCAAATAGAAAGAGGAATTTACTAAATTTGAAAACCCTTGAGTATCAAAAACTTTTGAGCTAAGGTTTGGATTCAAATACAATTTTCCTTGAAGTTTGTTACCATCTCAACAAGGTCACAATAAGTTGCATGATTATGTGTTATTTGTTTTCTACAATTGTTTGTTTAGATTTTTCGCACATCCTTATCTCATTGATTAGAGTAGGATGTGTATTTTTCACATTTGATTATGTTTACCCTTAACATGCATGTTGTTCATGGGTGATTTTCATATATCTTCATAATGCAAATTTTGATGGTTCAATGGTTGAATTTTAGAGGCCACTTCAACCATATACAAAATATTAGTGAGAAATTATGTGGATTGTGTACTCTAAAAATGATCATTTTGATCGTTTGGATGATTTTGATGGATAAGTTTCACCTCCTTGGAAGCATTTTTTAGACCAAATGATTACTACTTGCAGATATTTTGGGAGTGTTTACAAAATCTATATAACATGGTATAATGGAATTTTATTGGAAAACATGAGAACCTAAAATTTTAGGGAAAACTTTGTTAAATGCACATGTTTTAATTTTGAGTTGACAAATTTGAGGATGTAAACTTAATGCCATAACACCCATGCACACAACACAATTTAAGAGGTCTACAAAAACTACTTATTTATTTGAATTATTATTGTCTAACAAATTACAATTTTCCTTAATATGTTAAAGATGCAAATCTAAATATGTTGACTCTTGAAACCATTTGAGAAAACCTAAAGGAGAAAAAGGAGCACTTATTCTTGTGGTTCTTATGCAATCTAAGAAGACTAGGGGAATTTAGAAACCATAGTACTACTTGGAGTGCTTGATGTAGTGGAGAAGATAGAGGGAGACTATCTTGTTTTCTCTTGTTTAGTTTTGTGATGCAAGTGTAGGTGCAAAAGAGTACTTGTTGGCATGTATGCTTGTTAGTTGTGGATCTTTGGTGGAGTGACCATGTTTGGTTGGAAATGATTCCTAGCTAAGAAGAATTGGTGGCTAGAGTTTTCCATTTATGATGACTATCCATTTACATAAATACATAAGTCTTAATTCTTCCAACACAACATTCACCTCTCACACTTTCTCCTAATAAAACATGTTCTTGGTGGGTTTGATATTGTATTATTTTTAATATAATTAGGCAAAAATTATTACTCAAACATAATTCTTCTTTATGTACTAGCAAAAATTTTCTCTCACCTATTGAATGATTCCAACATAACTCCATACTAGTTAAGAACTAATGGTAAGAAGGAGTAAATTGGCCGTTTGAAGTATACCAATTCTAAGAAGTACCACTGCAACATGCCACTAAAGGAAGAACATGTTATGACCATGGAAATTCAAACTAAGTTTCAGCATTCAAAATGAGAATAATGGTATGTATAGTAAGATTTATATTAAATTTAATTTTAACTTTTAATTTTAAATTCATATAAATTAATCATAATCATATGTCAATAATTAATTATATACAAATCATCTTGTGTTATTTAAATTTTTAAATTTTATTAAAATTTTAAAATAAGGTACTACATTCTTTAAATACATAATTTTAAAATAAATTATTTAAAAAATAATAAATAATATAATTTAATATAGATATAATATTTTTTTTTCATTTACATAATTTTAAAATATTTTATTAAAGATGTAATCAATAAATCATGATATATTTACTATACATTTTAACAAACAAGAATAAATATATTATTTTTTAAAAATAAATTAAGTAAAAATTAATAAATAATATATGATTATATGATTATATATTATTAATATTCATTTTTTCAATTTTTTATATTATATTATTAATATTAATGTTTTATGATGTTATATTGGTAGGTTTAGAGTTATAGGTTAAGAAATGTAATATATGATTATTTGTTTTCAATCCTCTTGGCATTCTCAGAGGATTGACAAAAAAATGGGCAACATTTTTGCTTGTCAAAACACATTTTAAAATAAAACCGGTAGCATTTATGCAATGAAATACTACCGGTTGATATAAACAAAAAGATTTAAAATAATTTAAAAATATAAATCCAAAAAAAATTTAAAACCCTAAACATATTTCAAATTTCAAATGGTTTTTCGTTTTTGTTTTGGAATGGTTTTTTGTTTTAGTTTTCAAATGGTTTTAGTTTTTTTTTTCAATTAGTTTTTTGTTTTAATGGTTTTTCTACACCCAAAAAATAGTTTTTGGTTTCAATGGTGGTTTGGTTTCAATGGTGGTTTTCGGTTTCAATGGTGGTTTGGTTTCAATGATTACAGCCTAACAAATTCATAAAAAACAAATAAAACTTACATTTTATAAAAAACACAATTTTTTTTACAAAACTCAATTTTATATAAAACAAACAATTTTTTTTTTTTAAAACACAAAGAATGGGTTGAAATCCACCTACTTGGTGGACTAGAAGACATCGTGGAGATGGTGGTGTGGGCGTGGGTGGCGTGGGCAGCAGCTCGGTCGAGGGCCTCTTCTCTCGGTTGATGTCGCCGTCGTTGTTGAACATTGCACAAAACAGGACCGACCTGTCAGTCGGGCCCTGTTTTTGTTTTTTTGTTTCTATTTCAAACCCTCGATCGAGGGTCTAACCAATTGCTCGATCGAGGTATTTAAAAACCCTCGATCGAGGTCTTTTAAAACCCTCAATCGAGGTCTTTTAAAACCCTCAATCGAGCTTTTAAAACCTCGATGGAGGGTTCGAAAAACTATTTTTTTGGCTTCCATCCGCCTAAAATCATGAACCACCTTCGTGGATTCACCCATGAAATATTTTTGAAGATAAGATGTTACTGTGGAAAAAGGAGAGTTGCCTAATTAATGTAGTATGAGATTCAAAACATATTGGCCATTTGTAATGTACTTATTTTAATGTGCTTTCCAAACATTTTAATTATCTGTTCATTTTAATTATATGTTGTATGTATTTGAAAAGTAGGGTTTAAAATTAGAAGAGTAATTATTTATAAATAATTGAGAAAAAATACTATAGCATTTGCAATTTTTTTAATGCATGTTATATATTTGTTTATGGATATATATAATTTCAAAAACAACAAAACAATAACATGGAAGGAATGATTCTTTAATTGGGTTGAGGGTGCTCATTTAGGGTTCAGGGTGCTCATTAATTCTAATTTCAAAAACAACAAAACCCTTGGAATAACATGGAAGGACTTATTCTTTAATTTGGATTGAGGGTGCTCATTTAGGGTTGAGGGCTCTCATTAATTCTCCATCTAGCAAACCATTTACCAAATTGTTTCATTAATTTAACTCAAATACAAAAACACAATGTTCATTTGTCTTTTTTTTAAATGCGATACAAAAAATAAAAGTATGTTATATAAAAAAATGATTATATTTCATTAAAAAATGTGCTTTTAATCATCTATTTAAATCTATTTAAAAACCTCTATTTCTTATAAAAACCTGAATATTCAACATAAATCTATTTCATATAATTAATATGAAAACCAAGTCAATAATCTATTTCAACATGAATTTATTTCATGGTTAACATGAATCTATTTCCTATAAAAATATGAATATTCAACATGAATCTAACCTCCACCTAACCTCAAAGAAAAAGTAAAAATAACATTAACATTGTATTACAATTTAAAACTAAAACCTAAAACAATTTAAAACTTACACATAAAACTAAAACCAAAACCTGAATATATGTATTATTTAACAAAAACATAATCAACCTCGATGTAAAGGTAAAATTGAAAACCTAAAACCTTAACCTGAACATATTCAACCTCAACTCAAAAGTAAAATTAAAAGTTGAACATATTCAACCTCAAAGCAAAAGTAAAACAGAAAAAGTAAAGAACCTCAATGAAATTTTCATTTATTCTTTTTTCCAGTAAAATAGTTAATTCATACATGAGCCATATCTTCATTCAGCAAACAACCCATTGTTAAAACTGGATATCGAGTTAAATAAAATGCATAAAAACCATGCCACCTTTAAATTATGTTAAGTGAAAACCATGCGGTCTATCAAATTAAAATTGGGTACACATGGGAATCAACATCCAAAGTGATCAAAACCATGCGATCAAATTAAAATTGGGTACATATGGGAATCAACATCCACCTCGGATTGTGCAACTTGAACTGGGTATTAGCATCCACCTCTGATCCTACAATTGGGTATCGAGCTAGAACCATGCAATCAAAACTGGCTATGAAATTAAAACCATGTTAGCTTTAAATCATGTGTTCAAATTAATCAAGGCAAGTTTTAAGCTCAGTAACAACATCTCGGATCAAATTAAAAGTAGGTATATTTTAAAATTGTGTATCAACATCTTGGATCATATTAAAATTGGGTATCAAATTAAAAACATATGCAATCAAATTAAAATTGATATCAATTTTTGTATCAGCATCAATATAAAAACCTGGGTATCAACATCAAATTTATATCAACTTTTGTATCAACATCAAAATAATAACCTGGGTATCGACATCAAATTAAAACTGGTATCAACATTTGCTATCAAAATTAAAACTGGGTATTTTGAAATGTATATAGAAATCATGGGAGTTTTAAACCATAACATCTGCCATAAAAAAACTGGGTATCAAAAACATTTGCAATCAAAACTGCGTATTAAAAACATTTGTGATCAAAGCTAGATATCAAAAACATTTGCAATAAAAAACTGGGTTTAAACATCTAAAATCAAATTGAAATTGGGTATAAATTGGGTATCAACATCTGCTATGAAATAAAACCTGGATATTAACATGTGCGATCAAATAAATCCTGAGTATTAACATCTGCAATCAATAACTATACAAAGGATCGAATTCCCTAAACCCAAATAGACCTCTGTAAAAATTAGAAAACGACAAGCCATACCATTTTGATAAAGTTTGCAAAGACACAAGACAAGAGCGAAAACACAAAGGGCATATTGATTACGTTCTCATTATTAAACTCACATATATATAGTTTCACATAACACCAAAACCACTGGCTAATACTATGGGCCAGTGAATGCCATGGGACATCTAATGTCCTAGTCAACAACTAACTAACAACTTAAGACCATTGATTCAACTAACTAACCAACTTAGGACCATTGAGATTACAACTCTTAACACACCCACTTAATCTCAAGTGGGATGGTGTGGTTAGAACTATCAATGCCTAAGTGTTGTGCCTGCTGGCCTATGTCTCAGTTAGGCATACATTTCATTCAAATAAACTTAAGCTTTACTTTCTTCCTTGGTGTGTACTTGGACTGCTTCTTTTTCTTCTTGAATGTTAGGAACCCATGTCAACCCTTCTATTTACTTTGTTAGTATATTGTTGTTGGACGCATATGCTTTGTAAGTCATCCCGTAGTATTTGTTGATCCATAGTTTGTCTTATTGTTGTTGGACGCATATGCTTTGTAAGTCATCTCGTAGTAATTGTTAATCCATAGTTTGTATTGGCCCATGGTTTGTATTGACACATGGTATTGACCCATGGTATTGGTGCCTAGACTTAGTATATAAGTTTGTGATGAGACCAATGAAGGTACCATGAAGTTATTTGTATTGAGCTTGCTCAAAGGAGGTTTCCCCCTCGAAGTGGCCTGCATTCAATACAAGTGATTCCGACTTCTGTTATTTCTGCTATCTCGTGTATTTTCATTAATTAATTGTTGTAGGTTCTTCACATCTGGTATCAGAGCACTTTCTTGGGCTTATTGGGTGAAATTTCTGCCAATTTTTTTTTTCACATCTGTTGCAAGTTCGGATCTGGGAATAATCCCTATCCACTTAACTGTGGGAAGTACTTGGGCATAAGCCCTAAAACTCATTGTGAGGAGTACCACAGGAAACCCAAAGTAGCTGCCCCATTGAGAGGACCTGCCAGTGAAAAGGGAAACGACCCCTACCTGATTAACTAGTTCCCACCCATGAGGTAAACCAAGAGCTATCATTTGTGGCAAAGCGGTTATCAGTTTTACCTGAGCCATGAATTGAGGGGTACTACCCCAATACGCAAGCCATCAGACAACATTGGTGGCCGAGTGAAACCCCTAAACTGTTAGGAAGCCGAACATACCTGAGGTCCATATCTATTTTCAGCTGAATGGTTGTCGATCACTTCCGCACCGTTTCAGATCCATTCCAAGCCGTTCAAGATCCAGCCGTTTTAGATCTATTCTGAAAGTCATTTCAGATCCATCCATTTTCGATCCATTCGACATCGTTTCAGATCCATCCATTTTCGATCCCTTCTGCGTCGTTTCAGATCCATCTATTGTCGATCCCTTCTGCGTCGTTTCAGATCCAATTGTTCTTATCCCTTCCGCGCCGCTGCAGATCCATTTCTGAAAGAAAGAAAGAAAAAATTGTTCTGATCCCTTCCGCGTCGTTGCAGATCCATTTTTGCAAAAAACAAAAATCTCTTTTTTTGTCATATCTCCCTTGTTTTAACTCTGATTCCCTTGAAACTTCCCAGACACCCCTGCAATCCCATTTTGCATATTTCATTCCTGAGGACCCTATCCCAAATTCTACTTACCGAATCCAGAAATCTCACATTTGTCTATTTTTAGGGTTTGCCATAACTTCTTCAATTGTCACCCACTCGCCTCCAAATTTTGTCACTGTGTTCATTCCCTATTTCTGCTTCTTTGTCCCTCTTTGACAAATTTTCTCATTCTTTCACCCCGCTTCTGAAATCCCCATTTTTTGCTTCCCTGACCATCAAAAAGTATCCAAAACCTAGTCAAACCCAATTACCCATCCGAGTTTTTCCCAAATCCAAATTTCTCTTTACTAAATAAGCTTTTGTTTGTGTTTTTCTATCCATTCCCACATAAAAAAAAAACACTCCTGGTTATGGTTGTCACCCACGCAGGAGCAAAAACCATGGAGGAAGCACTTGCACCCATCCAAACCAAACTCCAAGATCTGGATGAAAATTTTCTCAGCCTCCATCTTCAGCATTCAAGCATGAATATAACCGATAGCAAGAATCTTCTGCAGCCAATGGGTTCTCTTCTTCCAACAATTTTCGTGGTCCAAAGCTTGAATTTCCTCGCTTCAATGGTACTGATCCGACTGGATGGATCTATCATGCAGAACAATATTTCAGTCTACATAATATTTTTGATGTCCAAAAAGTTCCACTTGCATCCTTTCATTTGGAACAAGAAGCCCTTCAATGGTATCGTTGGTACATCAAGGCTCATGACGAGCCAAAATGGACAGATTTTTTCCAACTCCTTCTGCAACGATTTGGTCCTAGTGCTTTTGACGACTTCACCGGAGCAATCACTAAACTTCGTCAAAGTGGCACTGTGAGAGAGTATCAGATAGAATTTGATGAACTAGCCAATCACACAGAAGGATTGTTTGATGAATTCTATAGGAGTTGTTTTATCAGTGGTCTTAAGGATGAAATCCGGTCAGAGTTTAAAATGTTCTGTCCCAACACAATGATGGAAATCCTAGGGTTGAATAAGTTCGCAGAAGACAAGATTGCAGCCCAACAGTGCTCCAGACCCACTTTTGTTCCCTTCCGAAATATGGGTTCTCCACGACCTCCCATCCCGCCACCTCCTTGACCAACTCCTATGAAGCATTTGTTTGAAACAGAGATGCAGGCACATAGAGAAAAAGGGCTCTGTTATAATTGTGATGAGAAATTCACTCGGGGACATAGATGTGTTCAACAAAAGCTCTATCTCTTGGATATGGATTCTCTGCCTGCCTCTAAAATTGGTGAAGAAGCTCCAGATACAATGGATGATCAGGTCGACATTCATGAGCCGCCTATTGACCCCCCATCTCAGGATGAACAACCAGAAATATCTCTCCATGCTTTATCCGGTGTCACCACCCCCCAAACAATGCGGGTCAGGGGTTACTTCAAGAAACTTCCTCTTACAATACTCATTGATTCTGGTAGCAGTCATAACTTCATTGACCCTAGGATTGCCAAACATGTTGATTGTTTTGTCCATCCTTGCTCCAACTTTGAAGTCATGGTTGCCAATGGGGGCACCTTACCTTGCAAGGGGAAGTGTCACAATGTGCGTATCTCTCTGGAATATTATAACCTGTGCTCTGACATGTTTTCCTTGTCCCTAGGCGGATGTGATGTGGTTTTTGGAGTTCAATGGTTACGCACACTTGGCCCCATCTTATGGGATTTTGCTGAACTTTTGATGCAATTTTCAGTAAATGGGAAACAACACAAATTTAAGGGCTTACAACATGTTCGGATATCCATCATCTATTTCGGGATACATATCTATTTCAGGATCATCTATTTCGGGATACATATCTACTTCAGGATCTTGCATGATCTATTTCAGGATATGTAGTCCAGTCACCAGTTTGATGCCTCCAGCACCTTATCCACCTTCTTCTAGCACCCGGGAGCCACTTTCCACAGAGTTTTAGCCCTCCTAAGATGAAAGGCGCCCTCTTCTCACCTACTGACTGAGAAGGGCGCACTTGCTCACCTACCACTGCAGATTCACTCCAGTTACATTCAGTTAGCTCCGATTCTGATTGATTTCACTCCGATTTCACTCCTGACTGACTGTTTCACCTCCGATTGACCTCCAGTTCGATTAGGTGACTTGCTCTGACTCCAATTAGCCTCCCATGCGCCCCCACTGAGCCTCCAGATCCTATATCAGTGCTACACACTTCAGTTACATTTATTATGATCAGTTAGACTCAGCTTGACACCTGGATGACTGTTTGTTGTGATTGACGAGCAACACCGATGATTGATGAGGACTCCTAGATTGAGTCAAGCTACTCCATTTCAGTGATTCGAATGGCCTACTTAGTCAATTCGAATTGCCATTGACAGAGATTGGATTGTATTGTAATCTATTGTAATTCATTCACCCTTTCTGGGATAGAGAGCACTGCTGCATGTTTTTGCACAGTTTTGCACCATATCCTCTTATTCATCTGTTGTGACTGATTTATTTGTTCATTAGATCTGCTGTGACTAACTTTACATGGTATCAGAGCCATTGCAGGGACAAGATCTCTTTTCTACAGGTGTTTATACAAGAAGATTTGACTGAATTGCTAAAAATTGCAAAAAGTTTGGCATGAGATATCTCAAGGGCATTCGCTCATGTGCATGCAAAGCTTGAAAAATATTCCAATACCACTCCAGAAGCTTGAGTTACCACATAATTCCTGGATCTGATACATTGGACCTATTCAACATTGCTTGAAATCCAATCCCAGGTGTGATGCAACTCTCAAAGGGTGGATTGTTCGACCTTATTGTGGTTGTTTTGATGTGATTTGCAGGTTTCTTACTTCCTCCATGTGCATTCGCTAATGCAAAGATGGAGACTTCTTCTTCACAAAATATTCTTACTCCATTCAACTATGATGAATGGAAACCAAAGATGATTGCATTCTTGAAGAGACAATGTCTTTTTGATATGTGCATTGGTAATACAAGAGATTTTGATTCCGATGAAGAGGAGAATGATTGGCTCAATGATTGTGATAGAGCTTTTGGAGCAATATGTCTTGCTATGTCTCCTTGTATGCGCTACCTCATTAAGCTTGCTGAAAATCCAAGTGATCTATGGGTCCAACTTGACAGAGAATTTGGAAAGCAGGAAGAAGAGGATCATGCTAGCCTTTTGGAGAACAAGCCCAGTGAGATCTCCTTATGTGTTCTTTCCGATCATGTGTTGGCCTCAACAATTGTTCAAGATGAAGAAGAAACTGTAGATTCAACACTCATTCTCTCAAAGTCTTCTATTTCGAATTCTGAGCAAGATAAACAAGCTCATACTCTAAATTCCGAAGAGGTTCTTGAATCCTCTCCTTCACATGAGTTTGTCGGCATGCAGAATAATGATATACTTGATGTTTTGGAGGTAAAATCTGATTTTGGAGGTGAAGCATTCGCCCTCCTTGATTGCATGCCTTCTATAAACTTATGTTCTATCATTTGCAAAGTTTCTCAGATTTTTAATGAAGATGAAGAGCACTACCATTCGCTTGAGTTCAATTCTCATGCACTTTTTGCTGATTTTGGTTTTGATCTCACCCTTGTTGGTTCAAAGGAGATCTCAAGAAACCATTCATCTATTTTTGGAGCTGATTTAACTTCTATTGATAAGAAGTTCAAGTTTCAAGATCTATTTGATCCGATTGGAGCTATTCCTACCTCACTTGGTTCGAATCACAGGTTCCAGGATCATCCTCATATTTTCAGATTTGTTCTCACCTTTTTCGGTATGAAGAGCAAGTTCATAAAGTCTCCACATTCGCTTGCATCCACTGATGGAGAATTCAAGCACATGTTTTTGGAGCATGATCCATTTACTCCCAAGAGTAAGATACCTCCAGACATATCTACTTGATTTTGGAGCAGTTAAATTTTTTGGTGTACTACAGTCTATTTTGAGGGGGGGTATTTTTCCCATGAGGTTTTCCCCATTTCCTCGGTTTATTGACTGTTATTAGTTTTTGGATTATTGTATTGGGGTGACCTTTGGTCTTAGTTACCAGGGCCCCACATTATTTTAGTTGGCACATCATAGTCTAGCTTGAGGGGGGGTGTTCGGATATCCATCATCTATTTCGGGATACATATCTATTTCAGGATCATCTATTTCGGGATACATATCTACTTCAGGATCTTGCATGATCTATTTCAGGATATGTAGTCCAGTCACCAGTTTGATGCCTCCAGCACCTTATCCACCTTCTTCTAGCACCCGGGAGCCACTTTCCACAGAGTTTTAGCCCTCCTAAGATGAAAGGCGCCCTCTTCTCACCTACTGACTGAGAAGGGCGCACTTGCTCACCTACCACTGCAGATTCACTCCAGTTACATTCAGTTAGCTCCGATTCTGATTGATTTCACTCCGATTTCACTCCTGACTGACTGTTTCACCTCCGATTGACCTCCGGTTCGATTAGGTGACTTGCTCTGACTCCAGTTAGCCTCCCATGCGCCCCCACTGAGCCTCCAGATCCTATATCAGTGCTACACACTTCAGTTACATTTATTATGATCAGTTAGACTCAGCTTGACACCTGGATGACTGTTTGTTGTGATTGACGAGCAACACCGATGATTGATGAGGACTCCTAGATTGAGTCAAGCTACTCCATTTCAGTGATTCGAATGGCCTACTTAGTCAATTCGAATTGCCATTGACAGAGATTGGATTGTATTGTAATCTATTGTAATTCATTCACCCTTTCTGGGATAGAGAGCACTGCTGCATGTTTTTGCACAGTTTTGCACCATATCCTCTTATTCATCTGTTGTGACTGATTTATTTGTTCATTAGATCTGCTGTGACTAACTTTACACAACAAGGGTCTCTCTGCATCATCAATTCACATCGCCTAGAAAAGATCCTTAAGAAGAATTCGCATGGTGTCATCGCTCAACTCCATTCCATTAAGATGCACCCATCAATAGTGTCCCCTACTTCCTTGGATAGATATGCAGGTGTCCTTGCTGAACCAGTGGGCTTGTTGCCTTCAAGAGACCTTTCCAGTAAGAATTTAGCTACATCTACATCTTAGCAGGAAATGATGGCTATTTTGCATGCAATACATCAGTGGCAGCCATACCTATTAGGGAATTATTTCTGCATCAAGACTAATATCCAAAGTCTGGAAAATTTCTTGGAACAATGGGTCTCCTCCCCAGCACACCTGAAATGGGTTATCCAACTCATGGGTTATGCCTATGAGATCACTTACAAGAAGGGTAAGGACAATATGGTGGTAGATGCTCCTTCTCGCGCATTTGATGACCCAGTTTCTCTTACAACTATTTCTCTGCTTGTTCCAAATTGGTTGCAATATGTTCAACAGGGCTATCTCTTCTATGAACTCCATGTTTCTTCATCAGTAGGGCACTCTGGGTTCCTCAAAATTTATGATCGGGAACAATGTAACTTCTTTTGGCAGGGACTGAAAATGACAATTCAACAGATGGTGGCTAACTGTGATACTTTCCAGGTCAACAAGGGTGAAACGACACTCCTTTTGGGACTACTCGAACCCTTGCCCATCCCTACATAGATTTGGACAACTATTTCTATGGATTTACTAGAAGCGCTCCAGTGGTACAATACCACATCTAAAAGGACACCATATGAAGCAGTCTATGGACAGGCACTGCTAGTTCTTCTTCCATACATCCTCAGCAGCTCCCCAGTTCAGGCAGTTGACTTGGTTCTTCGAAACCACAATCAGATTCTTCTCATTCTTCAGGACAATCTTCACATGGCAATAATTCGGCTGAAACAACACGCCGATTAGCACCGTTTTGAGCGCACTTTTCACGCAACTGATATGGTTCTTCTTCATCTACAGCCTTCCAAGAAACGCTCCCTGAAACTCAAAAGGTGTCAGTGGCCCGAAATGCAACTCGAGGATGCTACAGGGGAACCACTCCTTCAGATTCTGCATCAATTTCCACATCTAAAAATTTGATGACAAAGCTTTTTCTAAGGAAGAGGGGATGTTAGGAACCCATGTCAACCCTTCTATTTACTTTGTTAGTATATTGTTGTTGGACGCATATGCATTGTAAGTCATCTCATAGTATTTATTGATCCATAGTTTGTCTTATTGTTGTTGGACACATATGCTTTGTAAGTCGTCCCATAGTAATTGTTGATCCATAGTTTGTATTGGCCCATGGTTTGTATTGACACATGGTATTGACCCATGGTATTGGTGCCTAGATTTAGTATATAAGTTTGTGTTGAGACCAATGAAGGTACCGTGAAGTTATTTGTATTGAGCTTGCTCAAAGGAGGTTGCCCCCTCGAAGTGGCCTGCAATCAATACAAGTGATTATGAGTTCTGTTATTTATGCTATCTTGTGTATTTTCATTAATTAATTTTTGCAGGTTCTTCACATTGAACTTGATGCTAAGTAGGTGTTCTTCATGGTCTTGTTGAGCTTCTGCCAAATACATAGTTTTATTACTTTTCGTTGGTGTTGGAACATAGTGCAAGTCTTCTTCTTCTTCTTCTTCAACATATTGTATGTTGTCCATTTTACATGCAGACTCAAAATTGTTGTCATAAAAAAGATGAATATATTTCAGCTCTTCTTGAAGAGCATTCACATCTTCCTCTTCTCTTGTTTCAATGAGTTTTATATCTTCTTGGAGAGCATTCACATCTTCGTATTCCTCATCTTTGTGTTCTTCATCTTCCTCATCCGTTGTTTCAATGGCAGCTACATCATCATTAACTGTTGCATCTTGTACACAATGTGCATCCTTCACTACTTCCTCAAAAACTGTGGGATGACAAGGAAACAAATTATACTCATACTACTCATCAATAATGGGAGTCTACTCATATAGTGCCCTTAAACTTCTGGTTTTCTGGTTCTGTTATCCCTAAAGTTGAACCTAGACTACTTGGGTTCAAGCTTAAGGAAATCTTAAACAGTAGACATAGGATAGCTAGATAGTAACTCTATGAGGTTTTGGTGGTAGATGAATATATGACAAAGGTCAAAGAATTCAAAATCAGGTAACAGGGAGTATATAAGGTTTTCGTACTTAAACATGGACAAAAAGTGACCGTGAGTATGACTTTATGAATATAAAAGCTCAGGTTCTATTTCAAAATATTGGACATAGTTACATGCTAATCAAAAGAATCACAGTATAAAATGTTAAGATCATACATAGACAAAATGATGATAGCATATACTTCATTAATTAAAATAGAGAAGGCTCAAAGATCATAATCAATTCCAAAAACAGTCATTTCTGATAAATATAACATAGAAAAACCATATACATGCCTGTATATTAGCTTCAAAATCGAACTTCCATCATATGTTCCAAGTTCCAACCTCTATTACTTCATTACTGTCTTATATATATACAAAAGTTTTTTCAAAATTTAAAACAGTTTGGAGATCCTATTCTTATGGATCGAATCCCTTCAAAAATAGTAAAGTCTTTTCAACTTTAAACTCTCGAAGCATAAACATAGATAAAACAGCAACAACAAACTGCCAACTACTGAGTCATCACTATCTTAACTTATCAACAAGCTAAATGCTTCTAGAAGACTCGGCTAAAATAGCTAAGTCATCAAGAACCTGTGACCTTTTTTGTAATCTGGTGTACTCAGCATCTGCATTCTGCTCCCAACCTTGAAATTCATCGACTTGGGTCTTCATTTGTTTCCATTGTTTGTGCATGGCCCTCTTCTTCTGTAGTCTGTCTTTAGATATGGTAGCTAGCTTCTGGTAATCAGCATCCTTTTTCCCTAGATCTTCTAGTAACCTTTTGTTAGCCAACATTAGGTTTTCATTTATGTTTTGTAGGTATTGGAACTGCTCCTTATAAGACTGTAGAGTCTTCTTGACTTGGTCTAATTCTGGAACTATTTCCATTTCTTCCATATTCATTGAAACTTCATCCTTTTGCAAACATTTCGAACTTGATACCTCATTTTCAAAATAAACCTGTTTGTTCACATAGAATGCTTCAGGTATATGCCCTGTATTCCCCTACAGATCTATAAAGTTTTCATTTTCAGAAATAAAAACATTAGACCCCTGTATGTCTTTTTCATTGTCAGAGTCATTAACAGGGATGACTTCACCTCCTTTCACAAGCTTCTTCATCAATTTTATTTCTGCATCCAGCTTACTTCTCAACCTAGTTCTCGTCCCCAAATCCAAATTTTCTGTGTTTAGGGTTTTAATTTGATCATCTTCATCTAAACTTGGATTTTTAATAACTAAACTAAACATATCTGACTCCTCAACAGGGATAATTTTAAGGACCCATACTTATTTAAAAGTGTATAAACCTTGGCGAATCTTACCAATTCTCAAAATGTCAACTATAAAATATTTAGCGATATTTTTCTAAAATTATTTCAATTTCTAAGGATTTTATATAGTTTATATAATATTTTGGCAATTCTTAGAGTGAAAAAAGTTTACCCCATCAAAATTGGGCGAAATGGGGCTTTAAAAAATGCAAATTGGCGAATGTTTTTTTAGAAAAAAACGTGGAAAAATAGCCCATGGGCTAAATTTCGCCCCTAAAATTATCCTTGCTCCTCAATATTAGGTTGTTTGGCCACTCTCTTACTTCATCACCCGATTTGGCTTGCTTTGCTTCATCCTATCTTTTCGGTTCCTCTATTTGCACTTGTTTGCTTAATAGCTCTGACTTTTTCCATTTTTCTTTAACCGGCTTCTTCTTCTTCTTAATCTCAAAACCTGATTCAAGAACGAAACTATCCCAATCTCGTCCATCCTGGTTTAGCCAATAAAGTACCAATAACTTGATAAGACCTTGATGGAAAATGGAACGAGCTGTATGCTTTGGATGGTTTTGAACCCACAAAACCATTTTTTATAAACTCCTTAGCAAATAATAGGGTAAATTTAACTTCTTGCTTCCATTCAAGTGCATTAATAACCGAATGTGGCATCTTCATACCTTGTCATAACGACCATCACAAGTAATATAGTTCTGGAGCATTTCTAAAGGGATTCACCAATTAGGTTTCAATTTGCTGACATGCACACCATTTTTCCAACTTAACCTCTCGAACCCTGGCTGCAAGAATTCACTGTAATCCCCCTCAATTTCCTATTGTTTAAACCATCTTTTACCCTCTGCTGGGACACCAATAACTTCTACAATTGACTACTCATTAACTGCGACCTTGAAGCTTTTGAAATCAACCAATCCATCTTTATAATTTTTAATGAAAGCTTTGGTCACCTGGAGGTTGTAACCTTGCAATGTCTCGCAGAAAACGAACCAACCTGCTTCTCTCATCAGTTTTGCTGACATAGGAAACTGAGAAATCCATTCAATATTATCAGGCTCGATTCTGCAAATGAGACCACCCGGTTTCTTCTTCTCCTGGCCCTGTGAAGTTTCTTCCATGTTCACCCTAACAAATGCAAAATAAACCAGAACCAAGCTAACCCTAAGCTACAGGGTTCATTTCAATGCCAAGTACCTCTGTCCATTGAACTTGATGATTTTGATACCTCGATAGCTGTACACACAATTCTGTAGTACATAATGCATGAATAATCATAATTCGTCAAGAACCATAATACATCAAAACTATATTGCAAGGTTTTAACACCTGTATAAATCATTATTACGCATTTGTATTACACTGGCAGCATTACTATTTTTGGGATTTTAATATATGCTGTCAATTCACTTTTTAATCAAAATAGATAATAGCAATATACCCAAGCATTTTTGACATGACTTTTGACTAAGAAATAAAACTTTATTTCGCAAATTTAAATGAACCATGAGCCTTGTCCTTATTTTAATTATGAAAAATATAATAAAGTGCAACTAGGATAATATGAAACTAAGAAAAAATGAAGGAAATGTATAAATGGGAAAATGGGATAAGAAAACTAAGATGAATAGGGAACAAAAACAAGGTAAAAGTGGTACTAGTCTAAGAAACAACTCTAAAGATAACATCTGGCTCCGACTGGGGATAAGGTCCTCCTTGTGAGACCTTAGGAACACTATGACCTGTGCCTTCTGAAATCTGTCTTATTGGGATGGATTCTACTAAAACTTGCTTGGAATTGTTGGTTGTGGAGCCAGATCTTCTAGTCTCACAGATGATATTGTATCAGCCATGTTTGTACCCCAATTTTATATGATATGTAGGTGGACTATACAGTCAACCCAGCGGGGGGGCATCGCCCCCCCATGGGGTTCCAGGGGGGACCATCCCCCCTGGCTGGGGGGTCCGGGGGCAGTGCCCCCGAAAAAAAAATTTGGGGCTGTTTTTCGCCAGCTGTTTTACGGGCCCATGGTTTTGGGTATCCCGTGGTATTTTCCCATTGTATTTCCCTTATAAAATAAAGACATTGTAATACGGCTAAAATGGATGATGTATTAGGTTTTATGCATTGTAAAGATCTCTGAGATCAGGAGAGAGACTGTGAAACAGAGAAGAGGAAGTGCAGCGGTTGTGCTGCAGGTTGTATCCCTTCACCTTGCTAAACGGTAATAATAATAAGGACTGGCAAATTCAGTGTGGACGTAGCCCAAGTTGGGTGAACCACGATATATCTATGTCTCTCTTGTAATGTGTATGTGTGATTATATTTGCATTTATGTTTATTGTTATTGCTCTGCGATCCTGTTTTTCTAACAATTGGTATCAGAGCCGAAGGTCTATTTGGCAATTAAACCCACAGGAAGCTAGGGTTTCTGGTTCGAGTGGGAGCAATGGCAGAAGAAGGAAAGTTTAAGGTTGAGAAGTTTAACAGCCAAAACTTCGGGTTATGGAAGATGCAAATGGAGGACTATATGTACTAGAAGGATCTATTCCTACCGTTGGGAGGAAAAGCAAAGCAGCCGACGGCTATGAAGGACGAAGAATGGGAGGTTCTTGACAGAAAGGCTTTGGGAACAATACGGTTGAGCCTGGCTTCGTCGGTGGCTTTCAATATCTCAAAAGAAACGACAACACAGGGTTTGATGAGCGCATTGGGTAAGCTGTATGAAAAACCCTCGGCCTCCAACAAGGTATTTCTAATGAAGCGTTTATTTAATATGAAGATGTCTGAAGGTGGATCTATTACTGATCATTTAAATGAGCTTAATACGGTTACAAATCAGCTAAGTTCTGTAAGTGTGAACTTTGATGATGAGGTTAGGGCTCTTCTAATCTTGTGTTCATTGCTAGAAAGATGGAATAGCTTGGTCATGGCTGTAAGTAACTCTGTCTCTAGTTCAAACACCTTGAAATTTGATGATGTTATTGGTGTTATTCTTAGCGAGGAAATGCAAAGAAAAAGAACAGGTGAGACATCAGGTAATGCGTTGACCATGGAGAGCAGGGGAAGACAAAAGGAGAGAGGAAAGAGCCAAGGTAATCGTGGAAAGTCTAAAACGGGCAGATCCAAGTCTAGACTGGGAAAGATAGAGTGCTGGAACTGTGGAAAGAAAGGACATCTGAAGAAAGACTGCAAATCTCTAAAGAAGAAAGGAGATGCACAGAAGGAAACTACCCAGGAAGCAAATGTAGCAGGTGATGTGTTACAAGATGCTTTGATTCTTGCATTAGATAATACTAGTGAGTATTGGGTAGTAGATTCAGGAGCTTCATGTCATGCTACACCCCATAGGAAATACTTTCATGAGTATGTTCCTGGCGACTTTGGACATGTTTTATTGGGTGATGATGAGCCATGTAAAATTTTTGGAATGGGTAAGGTATGGATAAAAGTTAAGAATGGAACTGATTGGTTGTTGAAAGAAGTTAGGCATATTCCTGCTATGAAAAGAAATCTGATCTCAACAGGGCAGTTGGGAGATGGCGGCTGTCTATCTACGTTCGGAGAAAAGTGGTGGAAGATCACTAAAGGATCAATGGTGATAGCAAAATGAGACAGAGTAGGTACGTTGTATTTATGTCCTCATAATACTGACCATTCTATCTCTTTAGCTTCCACAGGAACAGATACAGCATTGTGGCATCATAGGCTTGGCCACATGAGTGAGAAGGGGATGCATATTCTCCACTCAAGGAAGTTGCTGCCGGATTTGAAGCAGGTAAGTTTGGAATTCTGTGAAAACTGTGTTTATGGAAAACAGAAGAGAGTCAGATTTCTCAGGGTTGGGAAACAGAAGAAGAATGAAAAATTAGAGCTTGTGCATACAGATGTATGGGGATCAGCTCAGGTACAATCTCTTGGTGGCTCTCATTATTATATTACATTTATTGATGATGCAACTAGAAAAACTTGGGTTTATTGCATTAGACAAAAATCTGATGTGTTTGCTACTTTTAAGAAGTGGAAAGCTTTGGTTGAGAATGAGACAGGAAAAAGATTGAAGTGTCTCAGATCTGATAATGGAGGTGAGTACTGCGGCAAGGAGTTTGATAGTTACTGTTCATACCATGGGATTCGTAGAGAGAAGACAGTCCCAGGAACACCACAGGAAAATGGTGTGTCAGAAAGGATGAACAGAACGATCATGGAGCGTGCAAGGTGTATGAGACTGCATGCAGGGTTGCCCTTACAGTTTTGGGCGGATGCTGTAAATACGGCTGTTTATTTAATAAACAGAGGACCTTCAAGTGCTTTGGATGGTGGTATTCCAGAGGAAGCATTGACAGATAAAAAGGTAAACTAATCATTTCTGAGAACGTCTGGTTGTGGAGCATTTGTCCATATTGATAAAGAAAATAGAACAAAGCTTGAAGCTAAATCCAAGAAATGTACCTTTATTGGATATGGGGTTGATGAATTTGGTTATCGTTTATGGGATTATGAAAATAACAAAATCATCAGGAGTAGAGATGTGATATTCAATGAAAAGGTCATGTATAAAGATCAGTTGCAGGGAAAGAAACAGGAAAAAGAAAACACAGAGTACATAGTGCTTGATGAAATTAAAGAAAATGAAGTTCCGAAGGTGCCAGAAAATCAAGAGCAGCAGCAAGTACCTGAAACTCCTGCAACTATAAGAAGATCTACCAGGTTAAGTAGACTCCCTGAACGATACTCTCCTTTAATGTATTATTTATTGATGACTGATTCTGGTGAACCAGAATGTTATGAAGAAGCAATGCAGGTGGAAACTAGAAAGAAGTGGGAGCAAGGCATGAATGAGGAGATGGACTCATTGGTAGGAAACCAGACTTGAGATTTGGTTCAGTTGCCTACTGGTAAAAGAGCATTGCAAAACAAATGGATTTACAGGTTGAAGGAAGAAGAAGGAGGTAAGAAGCGGTACAAGGCCAGACTTGTTGTAAAGGGGTTTGCACAGAAGAAAGGTATAGATTTTGATGAAATATTTTCTCCTGTTGTTAAGATGACTTCAATTAGGACTATCTTAAGTCTAGTGGTGGTAGAAGATTTGCATCTTGAACAGTTAGATGTAAAAAAAACCTTCCTCCATGGGGATTTGGAGGAAGAAATATATATGCAATAGCCACAAGGGTATGAGGTCAAAGGTAAGGAGGATCTGGTATGCAAGTTGAAAAAGAGCTTGTATGGCTTGAAGCAAGATCCAAGGCAGTGGTATCTAAAGTTTGATAGGTTTATGACAGAACAAGGTTATAGTAGATGTCATTCTGACCACTGTGTTTATTTCAAGAAGCTAGACAATGGAAGATATATTATCTTGTTATTGTATGTGGATGACATGCAGGATATAAATGTACTCAAAAGGAAGCTAGCTAATTCATTTGCGATGAAGGATTTGGGTGCTTCAAAGCAAATCCTCGGTATGAGAATAACGAGAGACAGGAAAAATCGCAAATTGACATTGTCTCAAAGTGAGTACATACAAAAGGTGTTGGAAAGGTTCAGAATGCAGAATGCAAAACCTGTAAGTACACCTCTGGCTAGCCATTTCAGTCTAAGTAAGGAAATGTGTCCCAAGACACAAGAAGAGACAGATTACATGTCCAAGATTCCCTATCAATCAGCAGTTGGCAGCTTGATGTATGCCATGGTGTGCACAAGACCAGATATTGCACATGAAGTGGGAGTTGTGAGCAGATATATGAACAATCCAGGTAAAGAACATTGGAAGGCAGTACAATGGATTCTCAGGTATTTGAGAGGTACTACCACTGAGGCATTATGTTTTGGAGGTTCAGACACTGTTCTACAGGGATATGTTGATGCAGATATGGCAGGTGACAAGGATAGAAGGAGGAGCACCACATGGTATGTGTTTACTGTAGGTGGAACAACAGTAAGCTGGATTTCAAAACTACAGAAGGTTGTTGCACTTTCAACAACAGAAGTAGAGTATGTTGCCATTACAGAGGCTAGTAAAGAGATGATTTGGTTGCAGAGGTTTATGGAGGAAGTGGGTAAGAAGCAGAAGGATAGCAGATTGTATAGTGACAGCCAGAGTGCCATTCACCTTGCAAAGAACTCAGCATTCCATTCCAGGACTAAACATATACAGCTCAAGTACCATTTCATACGCTCTATTCTGGAACATGAACTGTTGAAGCTGGGAAAGATACATACTAGCCAGAATCCTGCAGACATGTTCACAAAGGTAGTGACCAGAGAGAAACTAAGTTCGTGCTCGGTTTCGGTTGGCCTTCTAGCATGAAGGTAAAGAGGAGAAATTTGCCAAGTCCAAGTCCAGCAAGTGCAGCAACGGTGGATTTGCTGTGATCAGTCTCCAAGTGGGAGATTGTTGGTTGTGGAGCCAGATCTTCTAGTCTCATAGATGATATTGTATCAGCCATGTTTGTACCCCCGTTTTATATGATATGTAGGTGGACTGTACAGTCACCCCAGCGGGGGGGGTGTGGGGGGGCATCGCCCCCCCACAGGGTTCCAGGGGGGACCATCCCCCCTGGCTAGGGGGTCCGGGGGCAGCGCCCTCGAATAAAATTTTTGGGGCTGTTTTTCGCCAGCTGTTTTGCGGGCCCATGGTTTTGGGTATCTCGTGGTATTTTCCCATTGTATTTCCCTTATAAAATAAAGACATTGTAATACGGATAAAATGGATGATGTATTAGGTTTTATGCATTGTAAAGATCTTTGAGATTAGGAAAGAGACTGTGAAATAGAGAAGAGGAAGTGCAGCGGTTGTGTTGTAGGTTGTATCCCTTCACCTTGTTGGACGGTAATAATAATAAGGACTAGCAAATTCAGTGTGGACGTAGCCCAAGTTGGGTGAACCACAATATATCTGTGTCTCTCTTGTAATGTGTATGTGTGATTATATTTGCATTTATGTTTATTGTTATTGCTCTGCGATCCTGTTTTTCTAACAGGAATGATATATACAATGAATATGTACAAAAAAATATGCCATTTTGAAACAGCTTTAAGAATCGTCCATTAACTGGACCTGGAATCTCATTACCATCCAGAGTCTGTAGAACAAAAGTATTATTTTCCAAAATCTTCACAACTATGAATGGTCCCAACCACAGATGGTCAAACTTACCATGCTTTCCTTTATCCTCATTTCTAGAATCCCATCTTAATACTGTATCACCCACTGAAAACACATTCTTTTTTACTTTCTTATCAAATCTCTCTTCCATTTTTTTTCTATGTATTTCAGCCTTTTCCATGACAACTTCTCTTTCTTGCTACAGCTGGATTATCTGAAATATCCTTCTTTTCTTCTCTTCAGGTTCTTCCTCAATTTCCTGCACAAATTTGATTACTGGAGAAATTAACTGAATAGGGAATACTGCCTCAGTTCCATACACTATTTGAAATGGAGAAGTCCCAATTGATTTATTTATGGTGACCCTGTCTGCCCACAAAGCAAATCTTAACTTAGTATCCCAATTCCTTTTATTCTCCAATAACATTTTCTTGATACTAGTCACAATGTTTTTATTGCTGGATTCTGCCAATCCATTGCCCCGGGGGTAATATGGTGTGGACTGTCTCAAGGAAATATTATTTTCTTCAGAAAACTTTATCATTTTTCTAGATTTAAATGCTGCGGTGAACGAATCCGTTCACTAGGTTAATAGTCGAATCCGACTCTCATATTGAATAATGAATAAGAATAATGTATTTGATGATATAAAGATGATGTCTTTTACAAGATAGACTTTCCCGTATTTATAATTGTTTAAAGGGTGTCTAATGCAACTCTTCATAAAGAGTTACACCATTTCACTAATTAATTATATTATTATATTATTCTTGTTTGTTGTTATTATTATATATATATATATGTATGTTGATGTTTATTTTATTATTATTTTATTCATAGCATTGCCTCTCTCTTAGAAAGGCTTTGTCCTCAAAGCCTTATAACGTTGTCGCATCGTTCCTTATGACGTCGTAGCTGACGAAACATGTTGGTACGAACTTCTAAGTGTAGAGCATAACTTTCGATATGTGGATGGGTCAATCCATCCCAAATTGATTTTTTGTTGACTGTTGGGATTCCCCATTGATCTGTCGTTAAGAGCTTTGATCACATTAGTACCATCGTCTTTCGACATTTCCCTCTTTTCAGAATATCGGTTTTTATAGTTGGGGTGTCGATAGGGAATTTTCACAATGTCATTTTCTTTTACGAGTGTCGTCTTTTGAGCATTGATTTGAGCTGGGACTTTTATTTTCGTCTCTTGAGGTTTTAATGTTTTATTCTGTATCTTTTCCAACTTGCTTCCTAACTGCCTGTTATCATTTTGAAGCTTCTTGATCAATTCAACTTGCGATTTCCTGTCATCTTCAGACTTCTTAAGTTGTTCCTTAAGATCTTCATTATGACTTCTGATGCAACTATTTTCTTCCTGCTTGTCTAGAAGTTTTCCTTCAATGTCTTCCATAGATTGTTCTGTCTTCCTACTATTTTTCAACTTCTTAATTTTTGTGACTAGTGTCTTGTTATGATTTCTTAATCTGAAAATTCCTTCGGAATTGTTGGATAGTGTTTTACTACTCTTTGCGATCTCCAGTTTGTGTGCCTTTTTAGAGTCGTCATTTTGTTGTTGAAGAACTTTTATCTGTTTTCGACATTGGCCGACCTCTGATTCTTGACTTTCTAATTTATGTCGTATCTGAGTTAGTTCTTCATCTTTGTCGCTAACGATTTTGTTCAAGCGTATTATTTCTGCTTCATAATTATTTATTTCCTTCTTTATATCTTGATTTCCTAACCTCTGATTGAATTCATTTTCGGCTTTTAATTCATCAATTTGTGCATACAATTTTTCTATACGCCTTGCTTGGTCAGATATTTTTATTTCATTGCACCTTTCTTGTAATTCAATTCTTATTTCTGAACTGTTATTTATGTCACGCAATCTTTCATTGTCTTTTCGATAACGTTTTAACGTGGCTTCTAATTCCTCTATTTGTAATCGCAAACCAGCTTCCATGGTTTCAACTTCTTCGGAGATAGATAGTATTCAACTTTTTCGATGATAGAATGTCTTTGATTTTGACTTCTCTGGTGATAGATAGCCTCAATTCTTTTAAAGAAGGAGTCTCCCTTTGACTTGACTTTGACTTCTTCAATTTTGTCTTCTCTGACGAGGGATGCTTTTCTTTCCCTTATAATAATTATTATTATTTAAATGTAATAATAATATTATTTTAATATTATATATTTCCCAAACAATTGTAATATTTTACAATTATGGACTAATATTAATTAATCTCCACGTTGGTTAACCTTTTTCTTTAGATTAATTTCTTTGTGGATTGTGTGTAGATTAGGTGGTTGGGAAGAATGATTGTTACCTTCCCCACCCAAGTTCAAATCTCACTTTTGGTTTGTTCTTAGAGAATAAAACCAAACCCACTTCTCACAAAACCATGTGCACCTTAAAACCATGTGCGGTTTCGCTTCTTATTTTTACTTTTTACTTCTACTCACTTCTAAACTTTACTTTTACTTTTTTTTTTTCCTTTTCACTTCTTTTTTATTTATTTCTATATTCTATTTTCTTCTTTTTTACTTGTCTTTCTTTTCTTCTTTTTATTTTCTTTTACTTTTTCCTTTTTCTTTCTTTCTCTTTTTTTCTTTTTTTACTTCTTTGGGCCATGGGCCTGGTTTTGGACAAGGTCCTAGATTAGTGGCTACAAGCCTGGCTCTGATACCAAATGCGGTGAACGAATCCGTTCACTAGGTTAATAGTCGAATCCGACTCTCATATTGAATAATGAATAAGAATAATGTATTTGATGATATAAAGATGATGTCTTTTACAAGATAGACTTTCCCGTATTTATAATTGTTTAAAAGGTGTCTAATGCAACTCTTCATAAAGAGTTACACCATTTCACTAATTAATTATATTATTATATTATTCTTGTTTGTTGTTATTATTATATATATATATGTATGTTGATGTTTATTTTATTATTATTTTATTCATAGCAAATGCAGGAGCATTATCAGTAATCAATTTCTAGGACATCCAAATTGACTAAGAATATTGTCTTGAAGAAAATTAATGATAACCTGATCTGTTTCTTTTCTAGTTGGAATTACCTCTACCCATTTGGTAAAAAAATCTGTTCCAGTTAGAATCCATTTATGTTGGCCACTAGGTGCAGGATGAATTTCACCTATAAAATCTAAACCCCATTATTGAAATGGAGCATCTACTGCTATAGGTTTTAGAGGTAAAGACTGTAACTGATGTTTACCTGCAAACTTTTGACATTGCTCACAAGCCCTAATCTAATGATACACATCTGTGAAAAGAGTAGGCCAGTAATACCCAGCTCTTAATATTTTGAAGGCTGTTGCCTTCCAGTACTTATGCCTACCACAGACACCAACATGCAATTCCTCAGTGACAATATTAGCTTCTGCTCTATCCAAACATTTCAAAAGTATTCCTCTAGGATCCTTCCAGTACAAAACTCGATCTATCAGAACATACTTGAGAGCCTCCAGTTTTACAGATCTGCATTCATTTTTACTTAACTCTAGGGGACACTGCAAATGCAGCAAGAAATATACAATTGCAGCATACCAAGGAGAGTCATAATACCTGCTATGAATTTGTTCTTTACCCTGTTCTGAATTTTCTGCCATCATGTGAAGATCCAGTATCTGACAATTTGATTCTGATAGAAGCTTGGCTAAGCCCTGCCCTTTCACCAATTTTGTAGGTTTGATTTCCACAT
Organism: Larix kaempferi; assembly: GCA_027924585.1. Classification (NCBI taxonomy): domain Eukaryota; kingdom Viridiplantae; phylum Streptophyta; class Pinopsida; order Pinales; family Pinaceae; genus Larix; species Larix kaempferi. The sequence continues at coordinate 292,834 of BSBM01002449.1, read as the reverse complement.
CATACTCCATAACTTTTGCAATCCACCTGCCTCTTTTTCCCTCACTGTCAGGCTGTACCAAAATTTCTTTAACAACTGAATTAGGAACATAAGCCAAAATTTTAGAATGGAGAACATATATTCTATAAAATTTAAGTGCTTTTACCAAGGCATATGCCTGTTTCTCTATACTAATGTACTTCAACTCTGAATCCCTCAATGTTTTACTAAAGAAGGAAATTGGTTGTTCTAAGCCATCAGAATTTTTTTGCAACAATACAGTAGCTATTGTATCATGTGATGCAAATGAAAAGATTGCAAAATCTTTAGTATAGTCAGGGGCTATCAATACTGGCGCCTCTACAAGTGCTTGCTTAATCTTTTCAAATGATTGTCTAGCTTGATCTGACCATCTTACCTCCCTTTCCTTTTTGAGCATGTCAGTGATATACTTAATAGTTTATGCAAAGTTGGGGATAAACCATCTTAAAAAATTGATCTTCCCTATGAAAGATTGAATTTCCTTTTTATTTCTAGGGATGGCAATCTTTAAAATAGCTTTTACTCTATCCATATCTATTTTAATCCCTTTTGTAGAAACTATGTGACCCAATAGCTTACCTTCTTTCATAGCAAAGTGAGACTTCTTAAGGTTCAGTGACAAACCAAACTTTCTGCATTTCAGGAAAGTTTTCTTCAGATGTTTTAAATGTTCTTCATTAGATTTGGAAAAGACTGTGATATCATCTTGATAAATAAAAACAAATTTTTCATTCTCACCCACGAAGGCTATGTCCATTTCCCTCTGAAACGTGGCACCTGCATTCATCAGCCAAAAATGAATTTTATCATACATGAATGTACCCCGAGGGGTTGTAAAAGTTGTCTTCTCTCTATCCTCTGGCTGAACTGCAATCTGGTTATAACCAAAAAAACCATGAATCATTGAAATTCTTTCTGTACCTGCCACTCTTTGCAGGATCTGATCTATCTTAGGAAATGCATAATTATCTTTAAGGCATGATCTGTTTAAGTTGCGAAAATCCATGCAGAGCCTTATCTCTCCATTTTTCTTGTGTACTGGCATAAGATTAACTACCCAAGATGAATACCTAAGAGGTACAATAATCTTTGCATCCAATAATTTTTTCACTTATTTTTCAATAACTGGTAAAAGTACTGGATTAAGCCTTCGAAGTTTTTGTTTAAAAGGATCAGTGTTTGGTTTCAATGGTATCTTATGATGAATAATACTAGTGTCGTAAGTTTTAAGATCCTCATATGACCAAGCAAAAATATCTACAAATGCCTTCAACAAACTGATGTATCTATTCCTTTCTTTCCCTGAAAGTTTCTTAGATATTCTGACCATTCTAGGTTCTGCTTCAGACCCAATATTACAACTTAAAACATTTTCTTCAGTGGTCTGCAAATTTGTTTTTAACAATGTGTCATTCTTTGAGAACAACCTTTCCAGTGGTACAAGTCCCTTAGGGATGAAGTTACTTTTTAAATCAACAATTTTTTGATCAGCAATTGAATTTTTTGTATAAGTAGTGTATTCAGCCAAATCCACATCTTCATCTTGATCAACCAAATCATCAACAAATTCTTCTATCAGCTCTAAGAATTATTTTATCTCCTGATCATCCTAGAAAACTCTCCAATGTTTAATATCATCTGGAACTACTGGTCTATATCTCACATCAATGGGATACTTCAGGTGTGTCAACTTTGGAATTTTGAAGTGCGCTGCTGCTAATGCCAATGAGTCTGTAGTCTAATTACAATCTCTTGGAACATATGTTATGTTGAAAGAACATAAAAAATTATCTACCATATCCCATACTTCATTTCTGTAAACTTTCAACAACGACTGCTTTACCTGGTAAATATTCTTCACTTGCTGAATTATCAGTTCGGAGTCGCCAAATACCGCAAGATTTTGAATATTAAAATTTTTTAGAGCTCTCAATCCAAGGATTAGTGCTTCATACTCAGCAGTATTATTTGTGGTTTGAAATTCCAATTTATACATGAATGAAATCATCTCACCTCCAGGAGAAATCAACAAAACCCCTGCCCCTGCTCCTTCCTTATTTGATGATCCATCAAAATACATCTGCCAAATGCCCTCTTGTTCTTCTGTGTTGCGCTAAATTGAATTGTCTTTCTGAACTTGCAAAACCCCTGCAGAATCATCATTTAACTGTAACATGCAAGAGCCCATATCTTCTTGTATTGTATAAACAGGATGATTCGTAGGGCTTCTATCATCACTTACCAAGAAGGATAATTGTACTTCTCTATATAGCCTTCTATATTCACCTCCAAATATAGGAATTGAAGCATATGATAAATCCATTTGCAGAATGCCACGTATCTTTTTATCCCATAATCTTGACAACAACATGCCAAACTTAGGAGAGACATCAGCTACTACCACATCCATAAGGACACTTTTCATGGGTAACTGGGTAAAGTTGACCACAAGGTCTTTTATGACTCCTAAACATTTTACAGATCTAGAATCAAAAGCATATAAATCATGATAGGGCTTGGTTACAGATAATCCTAGGGCTTCCATAACTTCCTTTGGCATAAGATTATGTGAAGCACCTGAATCCATGAGGCAATTATGTAACATCTGGTCATGTATTGTAAGTGATATAGAATGGTGGGAGATAACAGGATTTCATGTGTGACTGATCAGAAGCTTTTGAACCAGTGATAATAGTTGGATCCTTCTCTTGCAAATTTATCACATCTGATGAGGAATGAACAGGTGATGAATTCAGAATTTTCAGGGCAGGTTCTCTATAGGATTTGCTCCTTACCAACTCAGTCAAAGGAATGGGGACCTTGATTTTATTTATCTCATGTTCCAAATCAAAACCAAGAACTCTACCTACTTCTTCTGATTCAATAATCTTCTTTTTTATCTTTTTGTGGTTCTTGTTTTTCTCTAGAAGACAATACTTCCTTGGTAGGCACAAACTTAACCTTCTTTTTAAATGGTACAGCTTGTTTTACTCCTGACCTGAGACCATATGATTTTTGCTGCTCTTGTTGAAAATTTTTGGATTGCTGCTCAATGAAATTTGCTTCTTCATAACTAAATTCTGCTACACCATAATAATCATCCTTAGTCACAAAATTAGAAGAAGAAACATCATCCAATTGACTAATATCATGCTCTAAATCTTCAATTTCTTCTACTGGTGTTTCATAAGGATCATCATCTCTTATCAAATTGTCCTGAAAAGGTGGTTGTATCTTCTGATCTTCATTTTCTCTCCTCTCCCTTTGAATATCATTGTTCCTTCTTTCTCTGGGGATGAATATAGGAAGATAAGGGCGTCTGAATTGATTTTGGTTTCTATTGTCATTATCCTGGACAGGCCTATTTTGATTCCTCTTTTCTGTTTCCAATTTATCAACCTTTGCAGACAAATCTTTTATGATTTTATTCATTTCATCATACTTACTATTTAAAGCCTTTGTAAAAGAAGAAGAAGGAAACATTTCCTTTTTACCCTTTCTATCCAACATTTGACATTATGCTTCTTCTTTAAGTTTATTCGATGCCAAAATATTAGATTCAACTTCTAAGGATGCATCCTGCATATTCATCAGAGACACAACTTTTCTTTCTCTTAACCACAAAGAAAACTGATAATCAAAAGCATTTGCATAAGTTAACTTTGCTGCAGGTTCAGTAGGTTTAATCTCAAGAGGAATCTTATTATACATTTTGTTAAACCTCTTAGAAAAATCTGCAACTGCTTCATCTGGTTTTCTTTTTAATGATGTGAATTATGTATAATAGTAGAGATAATCTTTTGTACCTCCCCATTGTCTGATAAAAACATGATGTAACTCCTCCAAGCCAGCTATAGAATTCTCTGGTAATTCCCTGAACCATTTCCTTACCTCTCCATCTAAACTCTATACAAACATCCTCATCCAAACATCCCTACTTTCAATGTTGTAATTATCAGCATAACTACAAAAATTATCCCAATGTTCTTTTGCAGTCTTTCCACCATGGCCATCAAACCTAGGTAAGTATTTCTGGTAGTCACCACCAGGCAAAGGATTTAGAGGTTGAGGCATAACCAATGGAGCATATCTAGCTGCTACCATATGGTCCATCATATTAGGAGGTTGACCAACCATTTTTTATGGATGGGATATTTGTGAGAAAAATGGCTGATTTTGTGGAGATGGTGTTTTAGTATGTGGAGGAGATGGCACTTCAATTTTCAATTGGCCAATGAAAATCCTACTTGTAAGAGGTATCTCAGGTGCTGTCAAAGATTTTAAAGTAAAAACTTCGTCTGGAATATGTTTATGTTCAAAAGATAGAGGATTTGAATACACATCAAAATCACCAACCTGTGTTGGATTTAAGTCATCAACTTCAGGAATGCACACTGATAAATCCAATTTGTTTTCTTCTTGGCTGTCTATAAAATCTGAAGAGGAAGAACCTTGATCTATATCAACAGTAGAAAGCTGAGGGTTACTGGATGATGGATAATTCAACTTCCTTCTAGCTTCCCTAATAATCTGTTCTGGATCAGAAACCCCTGAATGTAGAGGAGATAAAGGATTTCCTCTTGTACCAATCGGATTTGAAGCCACTGTAACTTTCTGAAAGACAAGGTGAATATGTAGTCTACAGATAAATGATATTGATCATGTCACCCTTCAAAATCAGATATATAATACCCAGGGAAGATGTACTTTCATTTCTCCGTCCCCAGCAACGGTGCCAAAAGATGTTATCCCTAAAGTTGAACCTAGACTACTTGGGTTCAAGCTTAAAGAAATATTAAACAGTAGACATAGGATATCTAGATAGTAACTCTATGAGGTTTTGGTGGTAGATGAATATATGATAGAGGTCAAAGAATTCAAAATCAGGTAACAGGGAGTATATAAGGTTTTAGTACTTAAACATGGACAGAAAGTGACTGTGAGTGTGACTTTATGAATATAAAAGCTCAGGTTCTATTTCAAAATATTGGACATAGTTACATGCTAATCAAAAGAATCACAGTATAAAATGTTAAGATCGTACATAGACAAAATGATGACAGCATATACTTCATTAATTAAAATAGAGAAGGCTCAAAGATCATAATCAATTCCAAAAACAGTCATTTCTGATAAATATAACATAAAAAAAACCATATACATGCCTATATATTACCTTCAAAATCGAACTTCCATAATATGTTCCAAGTTCCAACCTCTATTACTTCATTACTGTCTGGTATATATACAAAAGTTTTTTCAAAATTTAAAACAGTCTGGAGATCCTATTCTTATGGATCGAATCCCTTCAAAAATAGTAAAGTCTTTTCAACTTTAAACTCTCGAAGCATAAACATAGATAAAATAACAACAACAAACTACCAACTATTGAGTCATCACTATCTTAACTTATCAACAAGCTAAATGCTTCTAGAAGACTCGACTAAAACAGGTAAGTCATCAAGAACCTGTGACCTTTTTTGTAATCTGGTGTACTTAGCATCTGTATTCTACTCCCAACCTTGCAATTCATCGACTTGGGTCTTCATTTGTTTCCATTGTTTGTGCATGGCCCTTTTCTTCTGTAGTGTGTCTTTAGATATGATAGCTAGCTTCTGGTAGTCAGCATCCTTTTGCCCTAGATCTTCTCGTAACCTTTTGTTAGCCAACATTAGGTTTTCATTTATGTTTTGTAGGTATTGGCATTGCTCCTTATAAGATTGCAGAGTATTCTTGACTTGATCTAATTTTGGAACTATTTCCATTTCTTCCATATTCATTGAAACTTCATCCTTTTGCAAACATTTCGAACTTGATACCTCATTTTCAAAATAAACCTGTTTGTTCACATAGAACGCTTTAGGTATATGCCCTGTATTCCCCTACAGATCTATAAAGTTTTCATTTTCATAAATAAAAACATCAGACCCCTGTATGTCTTTTTCATTGTCAGAGTCATTAATAGGGATGACTTCACCTCCTTTCACAGGCTTCTTCATCAATTTTATTTCTGCATCCAGCTTACTTCTCAACCTAGTTCTCGGCCCCAAATCCAAATTTTCTGTGTTTAGGGTTTTAATTTGCTCATCTTCATCTAAAATTGGATTTTTAATAACTAAACTGAACATATCTTACTCCTCAATATTAGGTTGTTCGACCACTCTCTTACCTTCATCATCACCCGATTTGGCTTGCTCTGCTTCAGCCTGTCTTTCAGGTTCCTTTGTTTGCACTTGTTTGCTTAATAGCTCTGAATTTTTCCCTTTTTCTTTAACCAGATTCTTCTTCTTCTTAATGTAACGTCCCCTTCCCTCAATCCCGTGCAAGGAAGGAAACGTTAACCAAATTACCGGGTTTATTGACAATCTCAGCCTCATTCATTCACACTTGAAATGCATGGATAATTAAAACTTATGTGTGTAAGTTCAAATTAACTAAGCACAGCGGAATTAACTCCTATTTGCACACTCAAAAATAGCAATACATAACATATATATCGCAGTAGAGGATAAATTCAACATATAGAGACCCAATCTCATTCCAATGCCCTGCATAGATCTCATATTAGGATAATCATTTCATCTCATTAAACATGGACCATTTACATATTGCAGAACACAAAATGCATATAATTTAAATCACGGAGATAACACTTATCTTTGAGATGAAGTTGTCCAACAACTAGCTATGTGAGAGCAACATTCCACCCAACCATAGATCTCTGTCCAGCCTCTATTCTTTCAGCTGAGAGATTACCCCCAAGCTGGGCTGTGTATCCACTAAGGAGGAACTAGATGGGCTCACTCACAACCATGGGTTCACTCAAATGGTCATGCTAAGCCAACACACAATTGGGTTTATCAAACACACAAGAAGATAGAGGAGGGTAATGCTAATCTAGTGAGCTCAACAGCATAGCTACAGGCATCTCTAATGAACTCAACAGTCAGGCACCCACATTACCAACCACATCCAACACAAGGAAGGCGCCCTTCTCTGCTACACAGTCCCTCAGCCAACTCTTCCCTCCAGTGCTCTTCAGGATGGGTATGGGAAGGTCCAGCTGCTAGCTTTCTGAGATTTTAGCCTTCACTGGGTTTATCAAGCAAACCCAACCTCTATTCCAACATCCACACTTGGATTTCTCACCATTCTGTCAACGAATATCTCAAATCTGTCACGAATTTTCTGGGCTGCAAAAACTGAGTTTTCCCATGGATTTCGGGGTAGCTAATGCTCCCAAATTCGCTCCAAGGTTCATACCTATGGATCCCCCATTGGATTTCACTATCAAATACCAAATCTGGGCATTTTTAGCTCTTCAAAACGCGGGTTCTTGCACAGTTGCCATTTCTGGTTTTTCTCACTGCTGGCAATTTGTTTTTGGGTGAAAAATGATGCTGGGTACTTCCACAATGGAATGGGGATGAGGAAGAAGCAATCCCCATGAGGTAGAGTGACTTGTGGCGCAAGAAAACAGAGCCCATACTTGCAAATATGAATTTCTAGGCTACCCATGCTCCATTGAAGCCATGGTCTGAAATCTTCAACTACTTCCTTACAATAGAAATAAATGTCATCAAGGAAAGTCAAAATGGGTTCTCCCAAAGACATTTGGCAACATATGGCTGATTCCCACAGCCCCCTCACCACTCCCTAGTGGACACACGTGGCCCCTTCTCATTGGTTGCTCCCATAACCAGTTTTGGTATTTTATTGCTTGATGTTTATTTACATCATTTTTACAATGTTCCATGGCTAAATAGCACATGGGTAACATAATGTCCAATGCTTTTCCATTTTAAATAAGATATGAACATACACTAGCGGGGCCTTGTACTTGAGCTCCACGCTAGGTATACATACATCACATGTATACAATATTTACATTGAAAACCAATATTTCATAAGGGTCAAAATTGGGGTATTACAATCCCCTCCCCCTTAGGATAACACCATCCTCGGTGTTCCAAGACTTAGGAATACATATCCAATTTACACATCCAAAATTTTCAAAGTTTTTGCAAATCTGCCTTTCATTCTAGCCTTTACTTTGAACTTTCAAGACCAAGTCCCTTGGCTTCCACGAGCTTCTCCTGCTGGTTCTCACTTTGCTCATAAACAGTACTTGCTCGTAATAGATACAACCAATGGATTTAATTTCACCTGTGAAATTCATCATTACACATCTTGTTAGGTCAAGCATAACCTAAACATTAAAATCAGTCAATTGTTTTTCCCCAATTGACATGGAGAGCCCATGCTCTATTCATGAGACTTTCACACTTTCCATACTTGTCCAGCATACACATGAATTCTTTCATGTTCATCCATTAGGAAATTAACTACTTCAGGATTCACAATTTATTTCAAGCAAATAAACACACTCTACTTTCAGCCATACATGCATTCAACAATTTTCTGTGTTTATAAATGCATCAATAAAAAGGAAAGAGAGAGCAGTAAGAGTTTCTTCTCTTAGTCTTGTTCCATTCTGGAACCCACACCACCACGGTGGTTTTCATGCTCCTAGTCTCTCTCACCTCAACGTGAATGCTTGACATGCCCTTCTTGGCTATGACACTTAATGTCTACGGTCTATTTCAGACCTCTCAACCATGGAGTCCCTCGACGTGGTTTGTCTACAACTCTTGGCTGCTAGGATTCACACAGTCCCACTAGCCCCATCTTTCCATTACTGCTCATGCTGAGCTCTTTAGGACGGTTACATGTCCACATGCATCCTTAAGTTGCTTTCATAGTCATTGCTTCCAGCAATAGCTACACTCAAACATTGAATTAATTCACATGTTTAGTTTATTTCCATAGGAAATCATAACCAAATCATATACACATGTATATTCATAAGTACGAAATTACAAGATAACCAAATACTTATCTGCACTGGATGTCTCCACTTTATTCCATAGGGTCCTTCTTTGCTTTACAAGCCTTGGAATCGCCTATGGATTTGGGTGTTTGGCCAGCGCGCAGGCTGCCCCACAACATCAAATAGTCTTGTATGTTTGGACAGCACGCAGGCTGCTCCAAATCTTCAAATAATCTTGCATGTTTGGCCAGCACGCAGGCTACTCCAAATTATCAATAATCTTGCATGTTTGGCCAGCACGCAAGCTGCTCCAAATCATTAATAATCTTGCATGTTTGGCCAGCACGTAGGTTTCTCCAAATCATCAATAATCTTGCATGTTTGGCCAGCACGTAGGATGCTCCAAATCATCAATAATCTATGCCCCACCAGTCACTCTCTGTATTTACCAAGCAATTTATAGTTCTTTTAGGGTCTTTGCTTCCTGTATGACCAAGGTTTCCAACAAAGAAACAATAGTGCATCAGCTTAACTATTAGAAGACTTATACTTGTAATCTTCATTATTCCAAACAAGAAATAAATGAAATTGAATACTTATCTATATTGTGCATTTCCTCTCTGGTCCACAGGGTCCTTCTTTTACTTTATAAGCCTTGGGATCCTCCTACGGACTGAGATATTTGGCCAGCACGCAGGCTGCTCCAAAACATCAAATAATTAATGCCCAACCAGTACACCTTCACGCTGACTGGATTTACCAAGCACTTGGTGGTGCCCAACCAGTCCCATACCTGGTTGGCCCTCTCCATTGCCGAGCCAGCACATTCGTCTGGGTCATCGGCCAATGGATGGTAGCTGCGCCACCGACCATTATAGGTCAAGGCTCTACTACTCTACCTTAGGCTTGCCTCAGCCTTTCACATGTATCACAATCCCTCAATGCGCATAACAATTCTTCACCCACACAAGGGTGGCATTCCTTCTCTTGTGTAAATTGGCAGTTCCATTTAGGAACTCTTTAGGTGACTTTCTTAACTGCAGGCTATCATGGCCCCATGATACCCACTCACACTACACAAAGGTTACCACTGCTCATACAGTCCTCTTGAGTACCCTTTTATTCACTTTTCCCTTTAATGTGCAGCACCAAATTTCATATGTATAAGCTGTCAACACAAAATGGACAAGCAAGCTCATCAGTATTGCTGCTCCAAAATTGTAAACATATTTCATAACATTCACTATCCAACATTGAAACACCAGGAATGCGTCCATTCCCTTAGGGCGTAATCAACATTGGCATCCCTAACATAACTCAGCACCAGAAAGGCATGCACTCCTTACTGATGTGAACTATGCAGGTCCTAATCATACTTCAAGCAGTCTGAATAATATAAACAAATGGAATATGCTCTGCGTAGTAATCCTAACAATTAGAGATGCCCATATACATACACATATATATATAGATATATATAAGTCAAGGTTTACAGAACACTTATCCATTTGCAGATGTAGTCCTTCTTGATTAATGAGGAATAGGGGCTCCTTCTCTGAGTTGACAGTCCCTCGGTTTGCCATCCCAATTCCTTTTGATGTTATATAACCCTCATATGTCTTACTGACATAATCTTTATCATCTCACTCATATTGTTTACCAATCATGCAGTGCAGATGAGACATTAATAATGTCTAATGGCGTTTCACCCAAAACCCATTTCCAAATCATGGAATCTCTTCCCATGAAGTTCGGCTTCTGCAGGCCCTCTCTCTTGGTCTTACTGTAATGTGCCTTCCTGGCACACTTATTAAATAGCCAAACAGTCAGCAACATTTAACAATAAAATTCAAGTCTGATTGTTCTATAACCAATCAATGACATCAATAATTAAATTCAATATGAATTTTCAACTTTGTCTACTACAGAAATTGATTTTCTTAGCCATGAGGATATCCTCATATTGCTTGGCTCTTGTAAGTGGCACCATTCTATCCATTATGGATTTATGTTTGCTGCCATACATGGACATCCACCTACAACATGTCCTCCTGACACAATTTTACATAAGCCAAACAGTCATTAGCAATTATAAGCAAAATTTCAAATCTGAAAATTTACAAATATGAGATTTTCAATCCTTCTTTCTAACAGAGCTTAGATTTCTCAACCATGAGATTCCTTTTCATAAGCTCTAAATCGAATTTTCAAATCTGCTCCTTACAGAAGTTAGATTTGCAACCATGATATTATTCTCATAAACTTAAGTGAGAATATTTTCAGATTTGTTTCATGCATAACTTAAATTTCACACCCATGAGAATATTCTCATAACCTTTGGATTTTGCACAGGGTATATTCCAACCTTCATCATGGACTTACCCACATTGCCATGCCCAGAACAATCTACCAGAAATCTGAAACTTCAATAAGACAAGCACTTGTAAGTCTCATTGCATATAATATTTCATTACTGCAACAGTCACTGAAGCATTTCCAGAATTATAACATTCCATAATTCAAACACTTCTAGATGTTAACATATCAATATCACCAAACTCATTTATTTTATGTAAATCATTATCACACTAAAATTGCAAGGTACAGTCACATTATTTATGCAACTCTGTCCTTCCAACGGAGCACTCTGGAAGCCTGTCAATCATGACTACCTTCATGCAATTCTTCCCCTGCATTCATAGCAGCTCATGAAATGATCCCAGAATTATTATTAATTCATCATTTCATCTATTGTTCAATTATAGTGAAACATATACATATATCACAATCATGCATGCACACAATACAGCTCCTCAGGTGTAACTATCCACATGCAAGCATACTCACAATATTTACTCAAGTTTTTCATATGCATTCACTCAATGCCACCTTGCATTGGTTCATGAATGTTCTACATTCAAGTATATTATGACTTAATCATGACTATCTCGTATAACATACATTACCATAATTAGGACCACCTATCCTCACTTGCTCTGGTTGTTAAACCCACAATTGACATACTCAAATGGCACGATATAATTTCATATGAATGCATTGAGATTTCTAAGCAATTATAGGGTGTAAGGATCATTGCCTTCACTTACCCACACCTTACCATACTCGGTAGGTTAACATTCCCATTCGGGCACTCAATACCACATGCAAACCAAATCAACATAGTTCAGACATAGTCGAAGGGATCTTACCAAATCCTCTTTCAACATTCATGCAATTGTGCATCAATAACCATTGCTTGCATGGTTGTCATCAACATCACTTGATGTTACCTGATCGGTTGGCCTCTTACCAAGGCTACACAGCCCTTTTTCCAACCTCATGATCACAAATTTGTTGCACCATCCTTTCTTCATAAGGTTGTTCGCTTTATGCAACAACATCATCATCTTTAGCCATGCTTCCGTTGTCTTTGGTACTACAACCAAAACCAATCACCAACGGTGATTATCAACCACAATATTTATCATTAGTGGTTCATTGCATATGTGAAATCTCACTACTTTTACCAATATGCAGTGTCATATGCATGCAAAACATATACTCATGCACTGTGCAATGTTTATTAATATGTCAATCAATGCATCTTCATGCCACTCATCTAATCTCTTGCATTTTCAACATTCTCATGCCATAATTTTATGCACATAAAGCTTATAAAAATATAAATGCAGTTAGCACGATAGGGGCTAAGGAATTCTCCCTTTCCAATCCCTCATCTTTGCATGAACTTCATCTTCCACATCATAGCTAGTTCGATTTCATGGTATGCTACTTCCAAGCATGCAATTCTAGAATCTGCCCATATTGACAACAATTTGCCAAATAACCACTGGCACTTTTTTGCTCCAGTTATCTATGATGCAAGATAGCTCCACTCGAATTATGATTATGTGCCATTATTCCCTGCTGGACAAGCTTTCCAATGCCTATCCCCTTGCTCCATTTCGACAATGGGTGTGGAAACTACATCACTTAGAAAATGACAACTTTTACTAATAATTTTGCACATTTTACACAGTTGTATTTTGGTCCGGAATGCCAACTTCAGCCACCTGTGGAAGAAAATCTATGAAGAATCACGAAAACTTTTCTACCAGGGGAAGTTAGCCTATATAGCAAGGAATGTTTAGCAACTCGCAGATCTATGTTCCAATGTACCATTCATCTTCTATGAATTTCTGGGTTTTACTACTTCTCACTTTTCACTTTTTCCCCGTCGCAGCGTAGGTTTTATCCTTAACTTCTGCGCCCGTTTCGCCAGTTTTTAACTTTGAATTCGCCGCCACGCGCATCACAGTTTTTATCTTTAACTCCGCCACCACGCATCGTGCCTGACGCAAAATTTCAAAAAGATGCTTAGAATTTTTTATTTTTTTTTAACACTGCCGCCAACGCAGCGCAGAAATTAAATTAGTGCTAACTCTGCCACCAGCGCAGCGCAGAAATTAAATTAGCGCTAACTCTACCGCCAGCGCAGCGCAAAAATTAAATTAGCGTTAACTCTGCCGCCAGCGCAGCGCAAAAATTAACACTAACTCTGCCGCCAGCGCAGCGCAGAAATTAAATTAGTGCTAACTCTGTCGCCGGCACAGCACATAAATTAACACTAACTCTGCCGCCAGCGCAATGCAGAAATTAAATTAGCGCTAACTCTGCCACCAGCGCATTGCAGAAATTAACACTAACTCTGCCGCCAGCGCAGCGCAGAAATTAAATTAGCGTTAGCTCTGCTGCCACGCAGCGCAGAAATTAACACTAACTCTGCCGCCAGCACAGCGCATAAATTAAATTAGTGCTAACTCTGCCGCCAGCGCAGCGCAGAAATTAACACTAACTTTGTCGCTAGCGCAGCGCAGAAATTAAATTAGCGCTAACTCTGCCGTCAGCGCAGCGAAGAAATTAACACTAACTCTGCCGCCAACGCAGCGCAGAAATTAGCGCTAAAATCGTCGATAGAGCCTTTTCCAGAACTCATAAATACTTAGAAAAATTGCAAATTTTCACAGACAGTTAGAAAAATTTCTGGAATGTGCTCTTCATTCTTTACAGAGGTGAGTTACTACAAATCAAACTTGCATAAAAACAGTAAGAGAATGCCAAGAACTTGCATCTCTAAAAAGAAATTTTCTTTTCATTTCACATTCAACAATTCAACCAATGGATTCACAATTAATCTACAAGCATCCAACAAGCATAGGCAAGGAAAGCTCATGAGCATAAAGGCATAATTCACAAGCTTTTCTCACTTCTGAAAACCATCAATCGGCCACATAAATGTTGGTTCATTGTAATTAACAATCATCACTAAGATATGGGGCTGTAACAACCAACTGTTCAGGCTTTCAATCATGAAATTAACACACAGAAACTCATTTCCAACCATGCTCAACCTTCAATTTCATGCATTCAAAACATCATGGACATCCAAGGGACAAGAAGTCATAATTAATCAAGGCCTCAAGCACATGATACGTTATCTCATATGCACAACAATTAGCAACAAACAATAACCAATACACAACAACATGCCCTATGCACAACACACAAAATCATATTTGCAACAAAAACAATATTTCAAAAAAAATTGCACCTCTTTCATGTTAAGCATGAAACAACAAAACAACAAAACAATATAAGATGGAAGAGGTTGCGCCTCCTTTCTCTCCTCCATGGAGGAAAACAGACAAATACAAAACTGAATGCTACAGCATTGGGGACAAATTAAAGCAAGCATTCAACCTGAAAAGGGATTTTCTCCCTCCTTCCTCAATTTCATAGAATGGAATCAATGCAAGTAGCTTTGCAAAAATCCCCAAAACAGTCATGAAAATAATTTTCCATTCTAACAAATAGAAGCCATGCGATCTTCAGGTTTCTTTAATGCATTTTAATTCCAAATACAAAATACATGTACACACAATGATTTATATCTCTGTGAAGGGCCCAACAACCGTAGTGTTGAACCTTAAGCTCCGATAGCACTCTGTAATGACTCCTTCCCTCAATCCTGTGCAAGGAAGGAAATGTTAACCAAACTACTGGGTTTATTGACAATCTCAACCTCATTCATTCACACTTGAAATGCATGGATAATTAAAACTTCTATATGTAAGTTCAAATTAACTAAGCACAGCGGAATTAACTCCTATTTGCACACTCAAAAATAGCAATGCATAACATATATATCATAGCAGAGGATAAATTCAACATATAGAGACCCAATCTCATTCCAATGCCCTGCATAGATCTCATATTAGGATAATCATTTCATCTCATTAAACATGGACCATTTACATATTGCAAAACACAAAATGCATATAATTTAAATCAAACAGATAACACTTATCTTTGAGATGAAGCTGTCCAACAACTTGCTATGTGAGAGCAACGTTCCACCCAACCATAGATCTCTTTCCAACCTCTATTCTTTTAGCTGAGAGATCACTCCCGAGCTGGGTTGTGTATCCACTAAGGAGGAACTAGATGGGCTCACTCACAGTCATGGGTTCACTCAAATGGTCATGCTAAGCCAACACACAGTTGGGTTTATACAACACACAAGAAGATAGAGGAGGGTAATGCTAAGCCAGTGAGCTCAACAACAGAGCTACAGGCATCTCTAATGAACTCAACAGTCAGGCACCCACATTACCTACCATATCCAACACAAGGAAGGCCCCTTCTCTGCTACACAGTCCCTCAGAAAACTCTTCCCTCCAGTGCTCTTCAGGATGGGCATAGGAAGGTCCGACTGCTAGCTTCCTGATATTTCAGTATTCACTGGGTTTATCAAGTAAACCCAACCTCTATTCCAACATCCACACTTGGATTTCTCACCATTCTGTCAACGAATATCTCAAATCCGTCACTGATTTTCTGGGCTGCAAAAACTGGGTTTTCCCATGGATTTCGGGGTAGCTAATGCTCCCAAATTTGCCCCAAGGTTCATACCTATGGATCCCCCATTGGATTTCGCTGTCAAATAGCAAATTTGGGCATTTTTGGCTCTTCAAAACGTGGGTTCTTGCATAATTGCGATTTCTGGGTTTTTTCATTGCTGACAATTCGTTTTTGGGTGAAAAATGATGCTGGGTACTTCCACAATGGAATGGGGATGAGGAAGAAGCAATCCCCATGAGGTAGAGTGACTTGTGGTGCAAGAAAACAGAGCCCATACCTGCAAATACGAATTTCTGGGCTGCCCATGCTCCATTGAAGCCATGGTCTGAAATCTTCAACTACTTCCTTACAATAGAAATAAATGTCATCAAGGAAAGTCAACATGGGTTCTCACAATGACATTTGGCAACATATGGCTCATCCCCACAGCCCCCTCACCACTCCCTAGTGGATACACGTGGCCCCTTCTCATTGGTTGCTCCCATAGCTAGTTTTGGTATTTTATTGCTTGATGTTTATTTACATCATTTTTACAATGTTCCATGGCTAAATAGCACATGGGTAACATAATGTCCAATGCTTTGCCATTTTAAATAAAATACGAACATACACTAGCAGGGCCTTGGGCTTGAGCTCCACACTAGGTATACGTACATCACATGTATACAATATTTACATTGAAAACCAATATTTCAGAAGGGTCAAAATTGGGGTATTACACTTAATCTCAAAACCTGATTCAAGAATGAAACTATCCCAATCTTGTCCAGCCTGGTTTAACTGAGAAAGTACTAATAACTCGATAAGACCTTGATGGAAAATAGAACAAGCTGTATGCTTTGGATGGTTTTGAATCCACAAAACCATTTTTTTTAAACTCCTCAGCAAATAATAGGATAAATTTAACTTCTTGCTTCCATTCAAGTGCATTAATAACCGAATGTGGCATCTTAAGACCTTGTCATAACGACCATCACAAGTAATATAGTTCTTGAGCATTTCTAAAGGGATTCGCCAATTAGGTTTCAATTTGCTGACATGCACACCATTTTTCCAACTTAACCTCTCGAACCCTGCCAGCAAGAATTCATTGTAATCCCCCTCAAATTCCTGTTGTTTAAACCATCTTTCACCCTCTGTTGGGACACCAATAACTTCTGCAATTGACTGCTCATTAACTGTGACCTTGAAGCTTTTGAAATCAACCAATCCATCTTTATAATTTTTAATGAAAGCTCTGGTCACCTGGAGGTTGTAACCTTGCAATTTCTCGCAGAACACGAACCAACCTGCTTCTCTCATCAGTTTTGCTGACATAGGAAACTGAGAAATCCATTCAATATTATCAGGCTCGATTCTGCAAATGAGACCACCCGGTTTCTTCTTCACCTGGCCTTGTGAAGTTTCTTCCATGTCAACCCTAACAAATGCATAATAAACTAGAACCGAGCTAACCCTAAGCTATCGGGTTCATTTCAATGCCAAGTACCTTTGTCCATTGAACTTGATGATTTTGATACCTCGATAGTTGTACACACAATTATGTACTGAACATTTGATATCTGGAATATATGTGGGGCTTCCACACCTCATGAAAGTACATAATGCATGAATAATCATAATTCATCAAGAACCACAATACATCAAAACTATATTGCAAGGTTTTAACACCTGTATAAATCATTATTACGCATTTGTCTATCACTGGCAGCATTATCATATTACTGGCAGCATTACTGTTTTTGGGATTTTAATATATGTTGTCAGTTCACTTTTTAATCAAAATGGATAATAGCAATATACCCAAGCATTTTTGACATGGCTTATGACTAAGAAATAAAACTTTATTTCGAAAATGAAAATGAACCATGAGCCTTGTCCTTATTTTAATTATGAAAAATATAATAAAGTGCAACTAGGATAATATGAAACTAAGCAAAAATGAAGGAAATGTATAAATGGGAAAATGGGATAAGAAAACTAAGATGAATAGGGAACAAAAACAAGGTAAAAGTGGTACTAGTCTCAGAAACAACTCTAAAGATAACAGGTTCTTTGATACTCTCTGCTGGTGCAGCTTATATGCTGCTATCAACTGTCTCTTTCTTTGAGAGACTATCACTGCTGCTATCAACTGTCTCTTTCTCTGAGAGACTATCACTAATGTCACTGGGGACTGTTACGTCGATAGGTTTGTTTTCACTGTCATCAACAAACAGAGCTAGATCAACAAGATTTGTTGAGCTTACTTAATCATTGGTTGCATCATAAACACAATCCTTTTGGCTGTCTTCCACTTCACTGTGGGATTTCTGGTGCTCTGCGTAGCTTGCAAAGTCAACTGGTTCCACAACTAGTTCCTCTTCACTAAACTCAGCTTCCTCTTCACTAAAATCTGCTTTCAATATATCCCATGCTTCTTTAGGAGTAGAAGCATCTAAAATGTTATGAAAGATGGAATAATCTATACCATTTTGTATGATACTTAAGGAAACAACTTGCCTTCTTTCTTTTTGATACTCTGTCAAATTCTGAAATGCTTCTAGATCACTAGGAACCTCTTCAACTACAAAATGCCATAGGTTTTGTGACTTTAAAAAATTCATTATGTTTAATGACCATAGTTCATAATTTTCTCCATCAAAGGTTTGCCATGAACCTATTGAAGTTAACAAATTTCTTACCTCTTCGATTTCTTCCGGTAGCTCTTCTAGCACCATCTTCAAGATTCGATCTTCTTGGTTTTCTTCAATATCAGTGGTCCTTCAGACTTCAGATCTTCTCTTCCCTTTTCGACACAAGTTCTTTTTGGATCGATATCTATAAGACTTGATCTTCTTCAATCAATGTTGGAATGTTGTCCCATATTTTGGTTCAGCGTCAGTAGTACTTTCTCTTCATAAACTGGATCTGAACAATGCTCGTACTTGTCATGGCTTATGACAACTTTTAAACTGGTCGGCGCAACTTTCTAACTGACAGAGTGCGCCAGACAAAATTGTTCGGGTACACAGGGTACTACCAAAGGACCGAACACCAAGAGCAACCACTTCACACAAACAGATCACAGATCAACACACCGATGTTTTGACGTGGTTTAAACCCTCTTGAGGGAAACACTCCACGGCCCCGGCCAAATAGCTTCTACGGGACAATTTATTATGCAAAGAAAGAAAGTTACAAATGAGCTTCTCATAATCGATCAACTAAACAATGACCCTCCATGCTCTTTAAATAGAGATCATGGACCAATCGGGTGTTAAGCCACGGATCAAGGTTAGGTTTGATCTAAGAGAAGTTGAGCCGTCGGATCACTCTATGTCGGAAACATATCGTGACCGTCGGATTAAGTATATACAAATGCATACTAATGCATACTAAAGAAACACACTATCCCTAACGGATATATTACACAAGTTGATCTTAACTAACTCCTAAGTGTCTAAATATCCTAACATCCCCCCTTAAGAACAACTTGGGATAGGATTGAAGGATTTACAAAAGTGACACTATTAGGAGAAGGAAGGAGGCATTAGAGCCTATCCCCCCTTAATGACAAGTTCCTGAACTCCTAACATAGATTGAAGTTTAGAAAACTTCGCTTCTGTAAGAGACTTGGTGAAGATGTCTGCAACTTGATCATCTGTAGGGCAAAAGAGCACTTCGACAACACGATCATGAACAAGATTTCTGATGAAGTGCATATGTAGCTCAATGTGTTTGCTGCGTTGATGTAGAACTGGATCTTTGGCAAGCTTGATGGCACTTTGATTGTCGCACCAAAGTGGAGTAGGCTGCTGCTGCTCGAATCCAAACTCTGAAAGGATCTGTCGAAGCCATAAAGCTTCCTGACTGGCATTAACTGCTGCTCGATATTCTGCCTCTGCTGAAGAAAGAGCAAGAGCTTGTTGTTTCTTACAAGCCCAAGTAATAGGTCCAGATCCCATACTGAAAACATAACCTGCAGTAGACTTTCGATCATCAGGATCGCCGGCCCAATCTGAATCAGTGAAACCAACCAACAAAGGTTTCCCCCCTGTACTGTAATGAATCCCAAACTGAACTGTACCTCGAATATATCGAAGTATTCTTTTAGCTGCTTTCCAGTGACTTTCATGAGGTGTCTGCATATAACGGGCAACTCTACCAACGACAAAGGAAAGGTCAGGACGGGAATGAGTCAAGTATAAGAGACAACCAACAAGCTGACGATACAAGGTGGCATCTACTTCAGGTGAAGTACAAGTGGCAGAAAGTTTGACTCCAGACTGGAAGGGAGAAGGGGCTGGTGTACAATCTTCCATGTGAAAGCGACGAAGAAGGTCACAAGCATACTTAGACTGAGAAAGAAAGATTCCTTCTTTGGTTTGCAGAACTTGGAGACCAAGAAAATAATGCAAATGTCCTAAGTCTGACATTTCAAAAGTTTGTTTAAGACTGGATTTCACATGGGTTATAAGCTTAGGGTCACTACCAGTAAGAATAAGGTCATCAACATATAGAACAAGTATGATGAGATGGTTTCCTACTTTCTTGGTATAGACATTGGGGTCAGAATGGCATCTAGAAAAACCAGTGTCAAGGAGAAAGCTATCCATTTTGGCATACCAAGCTCTAGGAGCTTGCTTACGGCCATATAAGGATTTCTTAAGGCGGCAGACAAGGCTAGAGTTATTCTGAACATAGCCAGGAGGTTGTTCCATGTAAATTTCCTCCTGTAAATCACCATGTAAGAAGGCAGACTTGACATCCATTTGATGGACTTCCCAGTTGTGTAAGGCTGCAAGGGAAAGAACAAGGCGGATGGAGTTCATTTTGGCGACGGGAGCAAAGGTTTCATTGTAGTCAATCCCTTCAACTTGGGAAAAACCTTTGGCAACTAACCTTGCCTTAAGTCTTTCAACACTTCCATCTGATGCATACTTAGTTCTGTAGACCCATTTACATCTGACAAGTTTTCTTCCTTTTGGAAGAGGTACAAGATCCCAAGTATCGTTTGCCATTAAGGAACGATATTCTTCATCCATGGCTGCATCCCAATCTGGATTCCCTGAAGCTTCTGCAAAAGTTTCTGGATCATGATTCTCGGAAACTTGAGCCAAAAGAGAAGAGGCTCGCTGAAACTGAGAACGTGTTCGACGTTGATCTCTAGGATCACCGGCAAGATCACCAGCTGCTTCACATGTTGAACGGACCCATCGAGGAAGCACTTGTGCTGGTGCAACTGGAGGAACATGAGCAGGCGGAGGTGGATTTTCATCCTCACTGTCATCATCAGAAACTGGAGTTGGAAACCTGTCAAGGAAGTTGGAAGAAGAAGAAGAAGGCACAAACGCCGAATCAGGCTCGCAGGCCAAAGATGGCACACTCGCCGAGTTAGGCTCGCAGGCCAAGATATTTTCATCAAATTTAACATCTCTTCTAATGATTATAGCATGAGAAGGTGGTTGAAGAAGTCTATAACCTTTTACATCTTCAGAATATCCAACAAATATGCACTTTTCACTTTTAGGCTGCAATGCTTTCCGTTTTTCATCCGGAATGTGAGCCCATGCTTCACTACCAAACACACGAAAGTGACTTACATCAGGTTTAATTTTACTCCATGCTTCTTCCGGTGTTATGCCTTGTAATGCTTTTGTGGGGGTGCGATTAACTATGTAATTTGCACAATTAATGGCTTCAGCCCAAAATTGAAGACTTAGTCCCTTAGATTGGATCATACAATTAGCCATTTCTTTTAAAGTGCGGTTCTTCCGCTCAGCTACACCATTTTGTTGTGGTGTATATGGAACAGTGTGCTGTTGTTGGATGCCTTGTTCAGTGCAGAAAGTAGTGAACTGTTTGTTAACATATTCTCCTCCATTGTCATATCTTAACTTAATAATTTGATGACCAGATTATTTTTCAACAAGGGCCTTGTAGGCCAAGAACATGTTAAATACTTCGCTCTTAAGTTTTAGGAAATAAACCCAAGTGCGTCTGGTGTAATCATCAATGAAAGTTAAGAAATACTTGAAACCAGAAAAGGAAGCAGATGGAAGAGGACCACACAAGTCACTATGCACAAGCTCCAAGGGAACCGAGGCGTGCCAAGAGGCACGTTTGTCAAAACTGTCCCGATGATGTTTTCCGAGTACACAACCGGAACAAACACCATCTCTGCAAGATACCATCGGAAGACCTGTCACCATATTTTCTTTACATAGTTGTTGCAATGAGCGATAATTTAAGTGACCAAATCGCTCATGCCAAAGTTTGCTCAAGTTATCACTATGAGCAACAAAAACTGAAGGGAAAGGTGATGACCCAAAGTTGTTAAACTTGTACAACCTGGTAATATCATCAACAATTCCGGTAGCTAGAACCTGTTGAGGATCTTTAAAATCCTTGATTACAACTTGGTGAGGTGTAAAGGTCACAGTTTTACCTTCACCAGAATGAGTGATCTGATAGACTGATAACAAATTGCAGGAAATTCTTGGAACACATAGTACATCACTAAAATGACCATTATCTACTGGAACTGTTCCAGCTCCTACAGCACTTAGAGATCTATCATCACCAACAAATATTTGTTTGGTGTTACATTCATGCATAGTAGAAAAGATGGCTTGATCCTTAGCCATATGATAAGATGCTCCAGAATCAATGAGCCATTCATTTGAAGTAGAAGAAGAAGATGCATTATAAGAATAACCAGAAGCACAAAGTGCATGTCCATGAGAGGTAGATTCTGATGGCGAATCTAGGCTGATGTGGTGCTTCTTCATTGCTGCTTCCAAGGCTGCCATCTTCTTGAAACACTTTGATTCATCATGATTATCTTTCCCGCAATAGTTGCAATGACGCTCAGTCTTCTTGCCTTTTGGCTTGGATCCTTTGTCATTTTTTAAAGAAGGAGCTGACTGAGAGGGTTTGGGACCCTTGTTTGACTTATTATTGCGAAAATTTTGTTTCTTGGGAGGCTTGGACTTTTCTTTCTGTTGGGACAATAAGGCTTTCCCAGATGTATCTGCATTGTTGATTATTCCAAGATGAATGAGTTTATCTTGTTCCCTAATCAAGGAATCACAAAAGGATTCAAGACTAGGCTCTTGATAGCTAGCTGCATTCAATGACGCTTTCATGGAGTAAAATGTAGATACAAAAACAGAATATGCAGGTCCAAGTTTGGAAAGAATATGATAAATGCATTGTTTGTCTTCCCTCTCAATCTTACATTCTGCACATAAGAGCTTGAGAGTTTTGTACTTAGATAAATAATCTTGAATGCATGAAAAGTCACTTGGATTTAAAGAAATCAACTCATTTTCGAGTTGGTGACCTCGAATTTCATTGTGTTTACCAAACACAGTTTCCAACTTGTCCCAAGCAGTATTAGGTTCATCAATTCCAGATATGTGGAATCGCAAATCAGTAGAGATTGACATCCCAATCAATCCACGAGCTTCATCACATCTATTTGCCCATTTTATTTTCTTATCATCATCAGTGGGTTCTTTTTCTTTCCCTGTGGTAATTCTGAAAAGTCCCCTACTTCGTAGAACATCCTCCATACGAGATTTCCATGAGAAATAGTTCGAACTGTTAAGTAGAATATCACAATGGGCGGCCATATTTGTAAAGTAATGGCTGTAAAAGCAGAAACCAATAGTCTGGATGTAAAGAGCTCGAAAAAATAGGCGGTTTCAAAAAAAACGGCACTGAAAACGGACTCTGTATGATGAAGTTATGCTTGAACAAAGAAACTGTTGAAGATGTCCCCAATAGTGACGTGGCAGCTAGAGAATGTCCAGCAAAAAAAGGAGCCCCCCTCTTCCCAATATGAACCTTTTGACAATCACTTTACAAAAAAGTTGCTTTAAGTGAATCACTTTTATAAAATAAGTGATTTCACTTTTACAATGATATTACTTTTTTTTTTTAAATAGTGCAACAATAAATAAAAAACTTAAGTGACTCACTTGTATTTTTATTTTTTATTATTTAAGTGAGATGCACTTTTACAATAAAGTAACTTGAAAATAGAAATTGCATGCACTTTTCTTTTTAAAAGTAACTTCCTAAGACTTGAACTCAAGACCTATTAAGGAATAAAGCAACTTTGGACCAAGTGAGCTAGTTTAAAAGGTATGTAAAATATGGAAATGAGGAAGGGGGCTGCTTTTTTTTTTTTTTTTTTTTTTTTTTTTTTTTTTTTTTTTTTTTTTTTTTTTTTTTTTTTTTTACTCTTCTTGCTCGGTTTGCGTGCTTGCCCTTTTTCCTGCAAAACAAACCACAAAACGAAACAAAAAAAACTTTTCCCGCCCGGAAAGTCTACGTTTTCTCTCTGTTTCTGATTTGCCGAGATCGCGCAAAGTGCACGGCAAAGAGCATACGCAGCCGAAAAAAAACCTTTCCCTTTCTGTTTCTGATTTGCCGAGATCGCTCAAGGTGCACGGCAAAGAGCATACGCAGACGGGAAAGCAACAATCCGAACCAAAAAAAAATCTAACAGTAAAAAAAAAGGAAATATGAGATTTTTTCTTTTCAAAAACGAAATAAAAAAAATGCGTCACTGTAACATTATACCTTCAGATCTGATGAAAAACGCGTTTCTGGAGCAACCGGGAACCGTTTTCGATCAAACGAAAACTATTTTCCAATGGAAACGACGCTCCGGACGCAATGGAACACCTCCCACAGCCCAGAAATGCACAGAAATACCAGAACTAGAAACCCTTACGAGTTTCGACAACAGCAGTTCAAGATCTAGATCATAACCGGAAGCGGCACTTCATAAAAGCTCTAATACCATGTTCGGGTACACAGGGTACTACCAAAGGACCGAACACCAAGAGAAACCACTTCACACAAACAGATCACAGATCAACACACCGATGTTTTGACGTGGTTTAAACCCTCTTGAGGGAAACACTCCACGGCCCCGGCCAAATAGCTTCTACGGGACAATTTATTATGCAAAGAAAGAAAGTTACAAATGAGCTTCTCATAATCGATCAACTAAACAATGACCCTCCATGCTCTTTAAATAGAGATCATGGACCAATCGGGTGTTAAGCCACGGATCAAGGTTAGGTTTGATCTAAGAGAAGTTGAGCCGTCGGATCACTCTATGTCGGAAACATATCGTGACCGTCGGATTAAGTATATACAAATGCATACTAATGCATACTAAAGAAACACACTATCCCTAACGGATATATTACACAAGTTGATCTTAACTAACTCCTAAGTGTCTAAATATCCTAACAAAAATTTTATAGAGTAAAGGAAGACCGACGCAATTTTTTTTCTAGCAGAGTGAGCCACCAGTGCAATTTATCTTCATACAAGGTGCGTCGACCGGCACAGTTTACCTTAAGACTGGCGCAATTTTCCTTTTAGCAGGGTGACCCACCGGCTCAGTTTCTATCATGCCCCAAATTTTGCATTAGGTCACAATGGCCTAAGCCCATTGGTCATATTCATGAGAAATTGTCAAATTGATGCTAAGGGTCAAATAATTGCCAAAGAGGAAAATTACTAGTTTCCCAGGTTGGGGGTGGAAGCTTTGGGATTTGGAATAAAGGGGATAATAAATGATGCGTGGACATTAGAATAGCATAAATATTTAATAAAGGAGCTAAAAGAATATATACGAGTTAAAATCAAAGTGGCATTTGATCATGAAGACACATGGAGGAAGTGGAACCCACACAAGCTAAATTTTCCATGCCACATGGCATCCTCCTCTTGTCAATTCGAATCCATAAGAAGACCAAGGGTCTTGGGATGAGTTGGAAGGTCAATATACTTTTCATGAATCAATTAAGGTCAAATTGGAGTGGAAGAGTAACTCCAATGCAAGAGGAAGAGGCATTTTGGAGCTAATGAGACACTTGGACTAGATTCCCTAGCTCTATGACAACAATGATGAAGATCCTATGAATGACACAAATTAGACATGAAGGCTGAAATATGACACATATGACATGCCAAGGATAAAAATAGCCTCCAAGAGGGCTCTCAAGGGAGTTAGGGCAGCGAAGATGCTTCCACGTGTGATTTGGTGGAAGTGGGAGACTAGGAATTGTTGTACAAGTGGCATTCTTTGGAATCTCTTCCCAACTTGAGTTGGAATGCATCTCTTGGAAGGAATCCAACCCATAAAGAGATTGGAAACTTTATAAATGTCAATAAAAAGGAATGAAACCAGCTTTTGATCATTGTTAGAATTTGCAATTGTATTTGTGAGAGAGGAGCTAGTGGGTGACTAGTTTCTTGCCTTAGCCAATTTCGAGTGTGAAAGATTCCCATCCAAGTTGGTGTTTGGAGAGGCCATTCAGGTCTTTCATGGAACTTTAATGGAGTATTTATTTGCAGGTGTAAGCTACAGGGCAGGTCATGGTTTCTTCTAGTGTATCTCACTCCTTCAACCATTTCCACTTTTCATCGCATATTCTTGATCCTTGAGGGAGGGCATTTTTGGTGAGCTATTGTACTCTTTGGGGGAGATTCTAATGCCCCATTTCTTTTTTAATATGAATTAAATGATATTTTATTCATATTCATAAATTTTCAGTTCGAAATTCTAAGTGGAAATGTATAAATCTGATTTTTAATGAAAGAATGGTGCCATTTCCCCACTACCTTGATGTGTAGCAGTGATGTATTGATGTATTCGAATGAAATATCACTCCTATGATGTATTTATGATTCATGGAATTTAATTTATGAGCTTCACAAGTTTCATGTTCAGTACATAAGCATTTGGAGTCATTTTGATTAGTTTAATACCATTTGAAGAAGATTTAATGCCATTTCCCCCAAGGGTGAAACTAGTCTTTTTGCATCTGATTTAAGGGATTTATAGAAGACATTAAAGGTTGAATGGTGATGCATATGATTTCATATTTATTTCCTTTATATTTCCCCTACTTCCATTCAGAAATTCGAGTTGGATTGAGTGCATTTGGAAAGTAATTTTCGTCATCTACCCCTAGGGGATTTGAACCACAAATTACTAGTAAAAATCCCTATCTTGACCAGATTTGAAAGAGGAGTTGCAGAAGTCATATGAACACTCTAGATCTTCCATAAACATTATAAATATGGATTAATATCATCCAAGTACCTTCTGTATCAAATTGAGAAAATTTGGAGTCATTTGGAGACCAAGGGATCAATACTAGTCAAAGAGAAATTGCTAGTCAAACTCCCTACTTTGGAAAGAATATTAAAGGGGTTTGTAGAAGTATTTTTTTGGTCGTATATCATCCCTGAACATCATAATCAAGTCCCAATATCATACATACACCTTCTTGGAATATTTGGGAGCATTTGGAGCAAGTTGGAGACTTAGACATCAAAACTAGTCAAAGGTCAAACTAGGAAAAAAAGTGAAAAATTTGCCATTTTAATAAAATTATTAAAAAGGGACATTACAGTGGTATCAGAGCATGGTCCTTGCACCTGTGGATTAATACATACATTGAAGAATAATTTGCAGGGCCCATGTCTTACTATTATGATGAATCATATGAGCACAATTCTTATGAGGAATATGCAGATGATTATGAACAATTTGAAGCAGAATGTAAATGGGTTGAGGAAGACGTGCCATCATGCAACACTTCTTACAATTGGAGGAATGAAGATTATTATTATGACCATATGTATGATAAATATGAGTATGACACACCACCATAGGATAATCCTGTGAATGAGTTACAAAGATGGAGAGCAACATATAAAACCTTGCCCCAACAATATAAAAGATATCAAGAATATCTTGCTTTGAAGGAAGATACAAAAAATGCCATGCCTTTTGAAGACTATGCTGATGGTTTGTTTGGAAATAGACCCAAAAATGAAGATGTGGAGTTAGTGAAGAAAGGTTTATGCTCTTCTTGTAAAATACCTTGCAGAGAAAATCATACGTGTGTGAGTGAAAAGAGCAATGAAAAATCTGAAGTTTTAGGGAATGTAGGTATTTCCATCTGGAAGAGACTTGTTGGGTACTCTTCAAAAAGAGATTCCAAATGTATTGATATTAAGGAAACTAAGGGGAAAATTACATCAGATTGATTGAAGGAGAAATATGAAGATACAACCCATGAACTTGAAGAAGATCCTATTGAAAATATGGAAGATCATTTCAAGACACATTCTACCTTGGACATGGATCAAGGTGTACCTACTGATGGGTGCTCACACCTCTATGTTGGTGACATAGAGATCAATTTTGACATTATTGCTGCAAGACAAAATTCCCCTAAGCATGAAAATGAAGAACTTGTAGCAGTTGAAGAAGAAACAAGATCAACTTCCCCATCACCACTTGAGCTTCATGAAGTTGGTCCAAGCAAGAATGAAGAAGATGAGGAGGTTCATTTGCAAGAACCTCTTTTTCTTGAAGGGTCCTTAAAGATGAATGAAAAGAAGATCCAATATTCTCTCAGCATTCTCCATGACACTCAAGCATTGGTGTCAAATTCTTGTTGGAGAGCTACTTCATTGGAGGAAACATCCTTGCTTGAAGACATGAAGAAGATTCAAAGAGCAATGTGCCACATCAAAGGTAATTTCATGTCTTTTATTTTTTATAGAAACCATTTGTTTGAGCTTAATGAATTGTTACATGATGCATACTTGAAGAATAATGAGGATAATCATAAGCTCACAATTCAAAATGAGCAACTTCTTGAGAAGTTGCCAGATACTTGTTTTTCCTCCTATGTTTCAGATTGTCAAATGGTAGATTGTTTGGAGGATTCTCATGACATGGTGGATCATGAGAAATGTGTAAATTTGAATGTGCTTGATGTGTTTGAAGATGAACTTGAAGAGATCAAAACACTTGATGTGGTGGAAGAGGAACTTGAATTGTCTCTTGATGAAGGTTATGCAATTTTTAAAGAAGAGCATGATTCCTCTACATTGGAACTAATCTACAACAAAGGTTTCCCACTTTTGAAGGAGTTGCATGATACTACCCATATGGATCCTTCTCATGATGGAACTTCTGCACTTTTTGATCATTTGGGTGAGTTAGTTCATTCTCCTACATCCTACAATTACATGTTTTGCAGCATTAGTCTCAATGAAGTACGGGTGAAAGGGTTACTTTTTATGGTGCCACATGAGGAGGATGGAACTCCTAGATTTACCTTTTATGATGACATGGTTGGAGAAAATTCTTATTCACATTTGCAGTAGCATCCTTTCTTACTTTATGATGATGCACATCTACATGGATGCACCTATGACATGCATTTGAGTCACTTGAAGACTCATGCTTTTTCTTGCTCAACACTTGGTTCATTTGATGTTGGAGGAACTTCATCCAACACTTGGGTGAATAAATTTATGATTGGAGAACATTTTTGTTGGTAGCCACATGCTTTGTTATATCTTTATTATTCTCACATTCATAGATGTATGGGTGAGACTTCTTTGAGTCATTTGAAGTCTCCTTGTTTTTTTTGCTCATTATTTGGTTCAGATTTTAGTGGAGATTCTTCATTCACTTCTTGGATGACAGGATACATGGCTGAATATTTTGATGCATATCAGATCCTTTTGGAGCAGCATTATAGGACATGGGATCCTCACCTATGTCATTGAATCAGATTTGATTGGTTACTTGATGCTTGTATGCACTTGAAAAATGGTGGTCTACTTGCTTGGAGGTATAAGCACTTTCACTATTCTTTGATGAAGAATCTTCTTGATGATCATTTTCATTATGTTGTCATGTACTTTGATGATATATATTTTGTACTCATGATGTTGGGAAGAATGCATACAAGAAAATGGGATCCAGGAACTATGAATTGGAAAGCACTTCTAATTGTTGGAGTGCAATACAAGCAATGGGACCCTGAGATGATTCTTAGTCTCATTGGTTTCAATTTTTTGGGAAAAAAAAGTAGTATGGGGGATGGATTCCCCACTTAATAAAGTGATTTAAATCAGATTAGTGCAACAACAAGCATGGTGGTTCCTCTCTAATATCTTCATGGAATCTCGAAGACTCAAAGTTGGGAAACTCAGTGGCAACTTCAAAAAATTATACAGAAAAGAAGGTTCTTCAACACCCATGTTTGAAATTGCTTTAGGACAAGCAATATTGGGAAGGGAGGATTTGTCATGTCCCAAATTTTGCATTGGGTCACAATGGCCTAATCCCATTGGTCATATTCATGATAATTTGTCAAATTGATGCTAAGGGTCAAATAATTGCCAAAGAGGAAAATTACTAGTTTCCTAGGTTGGGGGTGGAAGCTTTGGGATTTGGAATAAGGGGGATAATAAATGATGTGTGAACATTAGAATAGCATAAATATTTAATAAGGAGCTAAATAAATATATACAAGTGAAAATCAAAGTGGCATTTGATCATGAAGACACATGGAGGAAGTGGGACCCACACAAGTGTTAATTTTTTAGAATTAATTCAATATACTCTAGGATCTTTACTGAAAGAATAACATGTACAGTATATCAATGCATATCAATCATAGCAAGCGTATCAATCATCACAATATGCAAACATAAGAGACAATAGACACACAGAGTTTCTGTGGGGAAAACCCTAAGGTGAAAAACCCTACAACTTCCTCAGAGATAGATAGAGCAATAGTACAACCAAAGTACAACCAAAGTACACAGAGATAGACTCCTCCTAGCAGCTAATCCTCCTCCTCACATGTGAGCCACTTTTCGAGTGATGGAAGAGTGAGTTCTGAAGTGATCCAAATAGAGATCGGGAGATCTTTATTTATACTTGTCCTGACTACCCAATAAACTTATGGGGCCGACTTGTCTAGCTTAGCACAATAACCTCATGTTACATTAATCCGGGCCAACCCCTTACAAGGTGTTCTAATAACCCATCGGCAAGTTAACACACTTGCGACACTTGTAAATACAAATGAAGACACTTCTGTATAGAGGAATAATACATCTCTATAGGAGTACAATAAATATATAAATGAAATACATTCCGAAGTTACATATACATCAACACTCCCTCTTAACTAGGAAGGTATTTCTTGACACATATCTGTTAGCACAAGTCTTCTTCTCTGGATCATCGTCATTGATGCATCGTTCTTGAATCATCGTCATCGTCACTGCTACTACTATCTCAAACAATCTCTGAATCTACTCGTCATAGAACGTTCGACACAGCCAGTCCTTTTTCATACTGGATGTAGGCCGACCACCTGCAGGTCTTCATCATCACTGGCCATACTGTGGAAATCTCAGGACTTATTACGTGCGTCATAAAACCTCGCAAGAGAATCTAGGCTGTTACAAGCACACGACTCTACCTGTCGGATCTCCCAGGGCACTATTATATGTGACCCCACCACAAAACCTCGAAAGAGAATCCCAGGACTGATTACGAGCACACAGCTCAACCTATCAGATCTCCCAGGGCACAAATTACATGTAGTCACCACAAAACATCGAAAGAGCATCCCAGGACTGATTACGAGCACACGGCTCAACCTATCAGATCTCCCAAGGCAAAAATTATATGTGGTCATGGAAAAACCTTGAAAGAGTATCCCAGGACTAATTACGAGCACACAGCTCAACCTAATGAATCTCCTAGGGCACAAATTACATGCCATAGGACAAAAACTCGAAAGAGCATTTTCCAGATATCCTAGGGCACAAATTACATGCCATAGGAAAAACCTCGAAAGACTATCTGCAAATCTCCTAGGGCACAAATTATATGTCCTCCCAAGCAAAACCTCGAAAGAGCATTTGCCAGATATCCTAGGGCACAAATTACATGCCATAGGAAAAACCTCGAAAGACTATATGCAAATCTCCCAGGGCACAAATTATATGTTTATCTGCACAACCTGTTCCACGGCCACAGAGTATCAACCTGGTACTCACCATACATCATCCTGATGTACACATTATCATCCTGATCATCATCGCTGCATCGTCCTGATGCATGTCATCTGGAGCAACATCCTGAAGCTCGTCATCCATGATCATCTTGATCATACAATACATCTACTTGATGCATAGCAAGTATCTACCTGATACATATCATCATACATGATCTACCTAATACATATACAAATACATGATCCACCTGATCATACCTGATATATATCAACATACATGATCTACCTGATCATACAACGTATCCACCTGATACATATACAAATACATGATCCACCTGATCATACTTGATATATATATCAACATACATGATCTACCCGATCATACAACGTATCCACCTAATACATATACAGATACATGGTCCAAGCATCCAACATGATGCATATACAAAATACATACAAATGATCCCTGATCATATCTAGCATCCAACATGATGCGTACATACATAAATGATCCATCTGATCATATCCAGCATTCAACATGATGCGTACATACATAAATGATCCAACTAATCATATCCAGCATCCAACATGATGCGTACATCCATAAATGATCCAACTAATCATATCCAGCATCCAACATGATGCATACATACATAAATGATCCAACTGATCATACAGAGCAAAAACTAGGACATCATCCTGATGCTCATCATCCAGCGCTTACATTCATAGCCATGTGAACGATCCTCCTTCCAACATGCTTGGAATGGCTTCAGCAAATGTCTCCATCACTTCTTCCTCGAAGTTTCGTCGATATGAAGAACACCAAGCCTCTCTCTAAAGTACTTGAACTTCACTCTGGATAGTGGTTTCGTCAGTACATATGCAATCTGCTCATCCGTTGCAACATACAGGAGCTTCACTACTCCTCTCTGCACCATATCCCTGATGTAGTGATATTTGATCTCTATGTGTTTTGACCTGTCGTGAAACACTGGGTTCTCAGACAGCTTCACACAACTCTGGTTGTCACAAAAGATGCCAGTAGCCTCCAGCGGGAGATCAAATAACTCAGACAGTAGCTTACGAAGCCATACTGCCTCACAACTAGCTGAACAAGATGCAACATACTCTGCTTCAGCTGTAACAGTGCTACGCAGGACTGCTTCCTACTAAACCAAGAGATCACACCTTATCCCATACTAAAGCAGCACCCAGAAGTGCTCTTCCTATCTGTAGCACTGCCGGGCCAATCTGAATCAACATAACCCTGCAGGTTAAACTTTTGATTCGCATCATACTTGAGCCCATAGTCAACAATACCCTTCAGGTACCTCAGAATATGCTTTACAACAACCAGGTGAACACTCCTCAGATCTGTCAGGAACTAGCTCAATGTGTTCACCACAAAGCAAATATTTGGTCTTGTGTTCGTCAGGTACGTCAAGGACCCAATCATATGATGATACATAGTGACATAAACTGGCTTAGATGAAGCATCACATAGAAGCTTCAGGTTTGATGACATAGGTGTGGCCATGGCCTTGCAGTCCATCATCTCGAACCTCTTCAGGATATCTACTGCATACTTCCCTTGTCCAAGGAATATCCCATCTGCACTTTGCCACACCTCCATACCTAGAAAATAGTGCATCATTCCCAAGTCCTTCATATCAAACTCGACAGCAAGCTTCCTCTTTGTATCGGCAATCGATCTATCATCTCCTATTACAAACAGGTCATCCACATATAGGAGAAGTATCACAGGATTTCCTTCCTCAACCTTGTAGTAAAGGTTGGAATCCGCTTTACTCTTGCTAAAGCCCAAACTAGATAGGAAACTATCCATCCTACCATACCAAGTTCTAGGAGCTTGATTCAAGCCATACAAGGATTTTCTCAATCTACACACATATGAATCCTTGTCATGTGTTTCAAAACCGAGTGGCTACTCCACATACACTTCCTCTTCAACTACACCATTCAAGAAAGCAGTCTTAATATCCATCTAGTGTATCTTCCATTTCATCACTGCAGCCAGAGCAAGTACTGATATGATGGAAGTGTACCTGGCTACAGGAGCAAAAGTTTCTTCATAATCTATTCCCTCTTTCTAAGAGAAGGCACGAGCTATGGATCTTTCCTTGTATTTCTCTATGCTGCCATTTGCAGCATGCTTGATCTTGTAGATCCATTTGGAAGTCACAGCAGACTTCCCTTTAGGTCTTGGGACAACATCCCAAACATCATTCTTCATTATTGATTGGTATTTCTTGATCATGGCATCCTTCCATTCTTTCTTTTCTGTTGCCTCTTCATAACTGGATGGTTCTTTGTTCATGATATCACAGAGTAAAGCAACATAGCTGGTATGTGATCTGGTTCTCTTCTTTGCTCTGTGTTCTTCTTCTGGAATGCCATATCTTTCTGCATCTTGAATGATCTCTCTAACCCATGCAGGTTTCCTCTTGTGAGAGTTATTCTCATGAGGTGGATCTACAGGTTCTTGCGGATCGTCAATTTCACGATCTTCACCTGGAATTGCTTCAGTCATAGTAGTGACTTGAAATCTAGTTTCCTTAGGT
The DNA here is from genome assembly GCA_027924585.1 of Larix kaempferi. Classification (NCBI taxonomy): domain Eukaryota; kingdom Viridiplantae; phylum Streptophyta; class Pinopsida; order Pinales; family Pinaceae; genus Larix; species Larix kaempferi. The sequence continues at coordinate 258,614 of BSBM01002449.1, read as the reverse complement.
TCTTCATAATCTTCAACAGGTGTCTTCTTTGATTTGATGAATACTGAGTTTTCATCAAATGTCACATCCTTGTTGACATCAATCTTCTTGAACCCTGGAAAGTATATTCTGTAAGCCTTCGAGCTTTCATTGTAACCCACAAAGATGCCCTTCTTTCATGAAGGATATAGCTTGGTCTTCTTTTCCTTTGGGACATGAGTGTATACTGGACAACCAAATATTCTGAGATGGTTGACTTCAGGTTTCTTACCAGAGAAGACCTCTTCTGGTGTCTTGTTGTCCAATATCTTGTGGGGTGTTCTGTTCTGTACATATACAGTTGTCCTAGCTGCTTCTTCCCATAGATGCATAGGTAGATCTTGGTCATGCATCATTGCCCTTGCTGCTTCCATGATTGTTCGATTATTTCTTTCTGCAACTCCATTCTATTGTGGATTGTAAGGAGCAGTCAACTCCCTCTTAATCCCTAAATCACTGCATAGTTTATTGAAGTCACTTGAAGTGAATTCTCCACCATTGTCGGATCTGAATGTTTTGATCTTCTTATCAGTTTGGTTCTCCATCAAGGTTTTGAATTCCTTGAACTTATCAAACACTTCATCTTTGTTCTTCAAGAAGTAAACCCAAGTCTTCCTAGAGAAGTCATCAACGAAAGATACATAGTAAACATACCCACTCAGAGAACTGGATGACATCGGACCACATACATCGGAGTGGATAATTTCCAAGATACTTTTTGCCTTGCTTTCACTGCTTGGAAATTCCTTCTTTATGTTCTTTCCTTTTGCACATCCTTTGCAAACACTTTCATGCTTGGTCTTGATTTTAGGAAGACCTTCTACAACTTTACTTGCAATTGGTAATTCCTTGTAGTGCATATGTGCAAGTCTTCTATGCCAAAGTTCAATTGGCTCCATGGAATCATGCACCAAGGCATGTTCAGGTTGTCCCTTCAATTTATACAATCCTCCCTCTTGCTCTCCAATCACTACTGCATCATCAATAGTTTTACCTTTTGGACACATTAGAACTTGGCCATCTACAAATGCAACCCTCATACCGTTTGAATCCAATGCGGATATGGAGGGTAGGTTCTTCTTGAGCCCAAGTACATAAAGAACTTCTTTCATCTTCAAAGAATTTCCAGAATCTAGGTTGTAGGAGGCTTCACTACTTCCTTTCATAGGGTATTGATAGTCATCCCCAAGTTTCACTTTATGGGGTGATGCATGTTTAGATAGATTTACAAAAGATTTTTTAAACCTAGTCATGTGTTTGGAAGCCCCACTGTCAATAAGCCAATCATTACAACTATGAGAAATAGTACTTGTGAGAGCAGAGATTAGAACATACTCTTCTTCACTTGATGAGTCATCATCATCACTTTCTGCTCTAGCCTTCTTCTTTGGAGGTTCATCATCCTCAGCAGCATGAGCATGATATATTCTTTTGTTATTGTTCTTCTTCTTGTTGAAGTTGTTGTTGTTGTCTTTCTTCTTCTTGGGACAATCTGAAGCAAAGTGTCCCTTCTCATTGCAATTGAAGCATCTGAGATCTTTCTTATCTTTATGGTAATGGTGGTGTGAATATCTCCTGTTATGAGATGGCTCCTTCTTAGGCTTGCTTCTTTTGGTGTGAGCTGTGAGGGCTTGGTCTTCACTTCCCATATTTTCTTCTCGGGCTACAAGTCTAGCCTCTTCATGTGAACACTCCTCCCACAGTCTACTGAAGGAGATCAATTTCTTTCTTGCACAAATTCCTTGAATAAAGGAATCCCATGACCTAGGTAGGCCATTCAGAGTAATCATCACAATTTCTCCATTCTCTACCACTTCATCTACAGCTTCAAGTTGTTCTTTGATTTGAGAGGCTTTGGAGAAATAAGATTGAATGGTCTCTCCATTCAGCAACTTGACCCCTTTCAATTGATTCCGCAAAGTCATCTTCCAATTTATGTTCTTCCCTTAGAATAGCTTGGTCAAAGAGTCGAACATCTCCTTGGGTGTCTTCAAAGATGACACATGTGGTATGAGATGGTCTTTGATAGAATCAACAATGATTCTCTTTGCCTTGACTAAGTTCTTCTTATGCAATGCTTTAGCTTCTTCATCCTCCGGGACGGGGACTTCAGAACTGATATATGTATCCAATTCATTTTCTTCCAGGATTAACCCAATCCTATACTTCCAGGCTCGGAATTTATCAGTCCCTTCAAGCTTATCCTCAAGCTTGGTGTGGTGAGACATCTTAAAGAGTACTTCAAATGGAAATAGAAAGGATTTATGTCTTATCACTTGAATTGCTAAAAACTGGATCTTGGTCTCGGATTAGGGTTTGTCAGAGAAACCCTAAAAATTCAAAATGTGAATTTCAACTTTCTGAAAGGATAGAAAGATGCGCCTTGATGAGCTGATCAGCCTGGTGTATTCAGAATTTGAGATCTGCAAAGATTCACCCTTCAGAAATGTCTTTTAGTCTTTCCAGATTCACTAAGGAGGACCCTGAATTAGGGTTTTAGTTTCCCAGAGATTTACCCAGCCAAAAATCTCAATCCAAAGCTCTAAAATTCTATTTTTCCAAGGAGCTTCCAGCTGTGTCTTTAGATTTCAGAAATTCCTATTTTGGAGGAAACCCTAATTTTTAGGGTCAAAACTAAAAGTGCTCAGAATTGAATTTTGATTGGACAGATAGATTCACCTTGCTGAGGAGAGTCAATCTATCATATTACGTTTCCAAAATCTGTGGAGAGAAACCCAAAAATAAGAAGCCCTAGCTTCCGCAACTGCACAGTGTCTTCTTCTCACGTTAGCTCTGATACCATGTTAATTTTTTAGCATTAATTCAATATACTCTAGGATCTTTACTGAGAGAATAACATGTACAATATATCAATGCATATCAATCATAGCAAGCATATCAATCATCACAAGATGCAAACATAAGAGACAATAGACACATTGAGTTTCCATGGGGAAAACCCTAAGGTGAAAAACCCCACAACTTCCTCAAAGATAGATAGAGCAATAGTACAACCAAAGTACACAAAGATAGACTCCTCCTAGCAGCTGATCCTCCTCCTCACATGTGCGCCACTTTCCGAGTGATGAAAGAGTGAGTTATGAAGTGATCCAAATAGAGATCGGGAGATCTCTATTTATACTTGTCCTGACTGCCCAATAAACTTATGGGGCCGACTTGTCTAGCTTAGCACAATAACCTCATGTTACATTAATCCGGGCCGACCCCTTACAAGTTGGTCTAATAACCCATCGGCAAGTTAACACGCTTGCAACACTTGTCAATACAAATGACGACACTTCCGTATAGATGAATAATACATCTCTATAGGAGTACAATAAATATATAAATGAAATACATTCCGAAGTTACATATACATCAACAACAAGCTATATTTTCTATGCCACATTGCATTCTCCTCTTGTCAATTCGAATCCATAAGAAGCCCGAGGGTCTTGGGATGAGTTGGAAGTTCAATATACTTGGCATGAATCAATTAAGGTCGAGTTGGAGTGGAAGAGTAACTCCCATGGAAGAGGAAGAGGCATTTTGGAGCTAGTGAGACACTTGGACTAGATTCCCTAGCTCTATGACAACAATGATGAAGATCCTATGACACCTATGACACAAATTAGACCTGAAGGCTGAAATATGACATATATGACATGCCAGGGCTAAAAATAGCCTCCAAGAGGGCTCTCAAGGGAGTTAGGGCAGCTAAGATGCTTCCACGTGTGATTTGGTGGAAGTGGGAAACTAGGAATTGTTGTACAAGTGGCATTCTTTGGAATCTCTTCCCAACTTGAGTTGGAATGCATCTCTTGGAAGGAATTCGACCCATAGAGAGCTTGGAAACTTTATAATGTAAATAACAAATAATGAAACCAACTTTTGATCATTGTTAGAATTTGCAATCGCATTTGTGAGAGAGTAGCTAGTGGGTGACTAGTTTCTTGCCTTAGCCAATTTCGAGGGTGAAAAATTCCCATCCAAGTTGGTGTTTGGCGAGGCCATTCAGGTCTTTCATGGAGCTTTACTGGAGTCTTTATTTGCAGGTGTAACCTATAGGACATCTCATGGTTTCTTCTAGTGGAGCTCACTCCTTCAACCATTTCCAGTTTTCATTGCATATTCTTTATCCTTGAGGGAGGACGTTTTTGGTGAGCTATTGTACTCTTTGGGGAATATTCTAATGCCCCATTTATTTTTTAATATGAATTAAATACTATGTTCTTCATCTTCAGAAAGTTTCAGGTCGAAATTCTAAGTGGAAATGTATAGATCTGATTTTTAATGAAAGAATGGTGACATTTACCCACTACCTTGATGTGTAGCAATGATGTATTGATGTATTCGAATGAAAGATCACTCCTATGATGTATTTATGATTCATGGACTATAATTTATGATATGCACAAGTTTCATGTTCAATAGTTAAGCATTTGGAGTCATTTTGATCAGTTTAATACCATTTGAAGAAGATTTAATGCCATTTCCCCCAAGGGTGAAACTAGACTTTTTGCATCTGATTTAAGGGAGTTATAGCAGACATTGAAAGTTGAATGGTGATGCATATGAGTTCATGTTGATGTCCTTTATATGTCCCATTCTTACATTCATAAATTCGAGTTGGACTGAGTGCATTTGGAAAGTAATTTTCATCATCTACCCCTAGGGGATTTGAACCACAAATTACTAGTAAAAATCCCTATCTTGACCAGATTTGAAAGAGGAGTTGCAGAAGTCATATGAACACTCCAAAGCATCCATAAACATTATAAATATGTATTAATATCATCCAAGTACCTTCTATAGAAAATTGGGAGAATTTGGAGTCATTTGGAGACCAAGGGAACAATACTAGTCAAAGAGAAATTGCTAGTCAAACTCCCTACTTTGGCCAGAATCTTAAAGGGGTTTGCAGAAGTCTTTTGTTGGTCCTATATCATCCATGAACATCATAATCAAGTCCTAATATCATTCATACACCTTATCAAAATATTTGGGAGCTTTGGGAGCAAATTGGAGACCTAGACATGAAAACTAGTCAAAGGTTGAACTATGGAAAAAAGTGAAAAAATTGCCATTTTAATAAAATTATTAAAAAGGGACATTACAGTTTCCCTTTAGGGAAGGTGTGCCATCCGACTCAGGTTTCCTTTAGGCAAGGTGTGCCAACCAGCTCAGTTTGTCTTCAGGCAAGGTGAGCCAGCTTAGAAGGTGGCGCAGTTTTCCTTCAGCAGGGGTGCGCCAGGGTCTCTTCAGGGGTTTTTGAGGGTGCGACTTCGCAGGATCGGGGTGCAACTTAACCAGATCGTGGGAAAAAACAAATGAGAGAAAAATTGTCGTGGCCCGAGTGTTCCGTCTTCGTCCTGTGCTGCAACTTTCTGTCGAGTGTGTGCTCTCCAGCTTCTGACGAAGCTTACCCCAAAAACAAGGTTTAAGGATCAAGCCGTCAGCTCTCATACCATGATAGAGTTTGCAAAGACACACGACAAGAGCGAAAACAAAAAGGGCATATTGATTACCTTCTCATTATTAAACTCACATATATATAGTTTCACATAACACCAAAACCACTGGCTAATACTATGGGCTAGTGAATACCATGGGACATCTAATGTCCTAGTCAACAACTGAATAACAACTTAGGACCATTGACTCAACTAACTAACCAACTTAGGACCATTGAGATTACAACTCTTAACACATTTTACCAAAAATTTTGGAGGCCAACAACATATGAATGCGCTCCTTCCAGGTCCATTGATTTAGAAGGAAAAAACGAATGTGTAATCACGAACACAATTATAATAATAAGATTTTAACCCTAGAAATTGAAACAATAGGGTTCAAAAGAAGATCACAGCCACCTTCAAGATATCACTATGCTTGGCCTTCAGAAATCCTCCATGGGAAGAGAGTGACCAAAGCTTCCAAATGCTATGCTTGGCCTTCTACAAGCCGGGCGATCTCCATGGCCATCTTTTTTCTATGCATTTTATTCCTTACAGGAAGCTACAGTACCAGGGCTCAAGGGCTCCAGGATGTTGCACCCAGGATGAGACATTTAAAACCATTAAGCATTAAAAACTGGTATTTAAAATTATTGAAGCATATAATAAAATATTTAATCTTATGATTGCTGAAGCTCGATTATAGACCGATGGTGACTCACTGCAGCTAAAATCAATTTCAAAACAAATTGTCTTTGCATGCATATATGTTTGTTGTTATACAGTTGGTACTGTGGATTTCCAAAACAAAAAGCATATGGATTTCAGAAGAGCATAATGGAGTGTTACAAGATGAGAGTGGAGCTCAACAAAAAAAGAATGGAGTTTAATTTTTTTAATTCTTCATAATAAATATTATAAGTAACTGAAAAAAAGATGCATGTGAGTTAATTTGTTAAATTTAAATCCTTAATTTGACTAAGCATATTCCATCAACAATAAAATCTAACCACCCAATTTTTGAAAAATAAAAATTGATCAACCTCACCACATCCCCAAATGTTGAAATAAAATGCCTATCTACCTAATTATATATCAATTTAACTCTTTATATATATAATTAAATAATTAGTAAAATACATATTTCCTAATCCTATCATACATAATGACATTGTGTTTAAGTAGAGTCAAATTGTGTACAAACGGGTTATTGTTCGAATATTCGAATGTTGGTGAGCGGTGGAGGTGTTATGGTGTCCCCGTTTTATAAGTATTTAAATCTAAGAGGAAATATGAATCTGAGAGGAAATATACGAAGACAATGAGGGGCAGTGGGCCACAACAAGACACAACTCCGACAACCAGACAGCAATTTCCTTTGCTATGTGCTTCTTCTCTTTTTTGTACTGTAGCAAAATTCTCTTCCTGTTCATTCGCCTCATTCCTTTTCATTCGTCTCATTCCTGTTCATTCGCCTCATTTCGTCTCAGTCCTTTTCATTCGTCTCATTCCTGTTCCTTCCTCTCATTAGTCTCATTCCTGTTCATTCGCCTCATTCCTCTTCCTTTCTTGTCTTTTTTTTTTGCACTGTGGCAAAATACTCCTCCTATTCATTCTTCTATGGACTCCTATGTGGCAAAATATTCCTCCTATTCATTTTCTATGGACTCCTATTCTAGCAATGCCTTCACAATATAAATACAACGCAGAACGTAGGGAGCTGAAAACATTGGTGTATATCAGATTGTAAAAGCAGTGGGATTACAAGAGAGAGGGACGACTTCGGTGTATTTGCAAATCCATTGCAATGGCTTCACCTCAGAATGTATGTTGCTCCCCCGATTTGTCTGCTAAGGGCTCCTCCTCCTCGGCCTCGACCTCCGCCGATTTTTCCCTCGCTGTAGACCTTCGTGATGAAGAAAAGTTGAAGAGCAGTAAACCCAGAATTCCTGCTGCTGTTTTAAATTCCATGAATGTAATAGCCGAATCTTCCATAGCTGCAGCTGGAGGTAAGGGCATAGAGCCTTTTTCGTCGTTGAATTTAGTTATTGTATCAGGCATTGTTGAACGAAAATGGTTTGTCCTGTAATGGCTTAGTGTTCCAAGTTTCATGGGCTTAGGGTTATATGGGCTTAGTGTTCCAAGTTTCATAGATAGAGTATTGCAGTAAGGGCGCTCTCGTCCCATAAATTATTAATTTGATTTTTGTTTGAGGTGAATGGCAGATGATGAGCTCAGCCACTCCCGCTCCAACCTTCAATCAAATATTGAGGAGAGAGTCGACGATGCAGAGGGAAAGATAATGCGGAACAAAAAGACTTATGCGAGGAATGATGATCTCATATACAACTTATTGCATCTTTACGCGGTCAGTGTGCCAGTTATCGTCGCTGGCATCTTGTCTTCACAGTATATAGAGAAGGCCCAGTGGCTTTGGACGTTCATTCTGTCCGGGCTGGTATCGGGATCAATCATTGTTGCTCTCATTCTCACTGTGTTTGAGCAATTCGGCGCTCTGAAACATGGACAACAATTCCAAAAACAGCGCGACTCTGACATTGACATTTTTTTCCCAAAAGAAGAAACATCGGCCATGAAACGCAGTCGCTTCCCCAACTATGGAAAGGATGTATTTGAAGAGACATCTGCATGTTACTGGGGGGTAACAAAAGCCGAGGACGGGTGGTGGGGAGCTAGAACTTCCTTTCTTCTTGTCTTGATTTCTATTTCAGTTTGTGTTATGATCATCTGCTATTTTGATGCATACATATAGCTATTTTAATGTATATTCACTATCTAGCTATTTGCATACACATATAGACATTTTGATGGAAAGGATGTATTTGAGGAGACATCTGCATATTACTGGGGGACACCAAAAGCCGAAGACAAATTTACATACTACTGGTACTGGTGGGGATCTAGATATGCCTTTCTTGTCATCCTGATTTCTACTTTAGTTTTTGTTATGTTCATCTACTGTTTTGATGCATACATATAGATATTTTGATGTATACTCATTATCTAGCTATTTGCATACACATAGATATTTTGATGTAAAATCCTCAGCTCGAACCAATCGATGTTTTGCATACATCCTTGCTATTATCCTACTATTTGCATACATATGGAAGTTTGGAAATATTATATTTTGATTAATTACTGATGATGTATGAGTCTCGATTTATATATACACTTTGATATTTTGATAAATTAATGATGATGTGTGGATAATGATTTATGATTATGTCTATGTAATATGGACGAAGAATTATTCTCTACCTTCAAGGGTGGGGATTGTATACTTAAGACGTAATCAAGTGATTATTTGTGTGAAGGTTCACATCACTTGAAATGCTTTTTGAGAAAATAAATGTTTTTTAGAAAATATTTATTTATTTGAGTAGATGGGCAAATTTCTTCAACCCAAGCATTTCTATTACTATGAGGCCTTTCCAATTCTTGTTCCTATTCAACATTCCAATCTTGATTGTAGGGTTTATGTATAATCATGAGCTCCTTTAAAGACACTTTAGTTGCCACATGAATCTGAAAAAACATTTTCAGGGAACCTCTAAATTCAAGAGGAAATGCACATGCATAACAAAGACTATGTAAAAAGAAAAAATATAAATTTTATTTCTTGAAATTTCATATAGTTGTTTCTAAAATTTGTTTTTCTAAGAATGTTTTTTTTTTAAATTTTCAGCACAATATAGCATATATGTTTGTGCACATGCACCACTCTATGAACTAAATGATAGTAATTTTGCATAGAAATTTGTACATATGTAGAGAAATTTGTTCTAGTGCAACACTATTTTTTCAAAATTATTCATGATGTTTTCATTTTTTTATGATTTATTGAAGTGAGAAAACCTGAAAAAGAGGATGTTGTGTGTGAGTGAAACACTTTAGGGGCATAACTTATTGAAAATTTGAATATTTTATATGAATGTATAGAGCTCTCTCTCCCTCTTTTAGTGCACCATATAATTTGTTTGAGAAATGATGAATGTAGTCAACAAAGAGTTGTATTTTGGAATCATGACATCCATCACTTCAAAATTTAATAAAAAATAGAAAAAATAAACATTTATATGAAAAATTGATATATTTAGAATCTGTAGAATCTACTCTAGAAATTTGTGTAATTTTATAAAAAGTTATTGTGTTTTGCATAGTAAAAAACGTCCATGAAATCAATCTACTAGAGAGAGTTTTGGAGGTAAGATAATAGGTTTGTTTTTTCTCTCCGAGCCCATAGGTTTGTTAGTGCGAACCTAATTCTGGACCAATCACTCCCGCCAAAATTTGAAATTTAAATACTGCATATGTGTTACAAAACACACATGTGATATAACGTACATTCCTTTTATAACCCAAATACGTTATACCATATATGCGTTTTGTAAACATACAAAACACATGTGTTATAACTCATATGCATTATTAATACCTTAGAATCATGCATACTTTGATAGGATAAGATTAATAAGTATGAAACATATTTTAATAAAATTCCTATATATAATCTAAATCATGTATATAGAGTCAAATATGGTGGTATCGCGGCTTGTCCATGGCCCTCCAATTAACCACCTCACCTACCACAACAACCACATAAATACCCCTACCATTAACAAACTCTCCATCCAATATCCATCTAGCCTCCTCTCTCTCTCTCTCTCTCATCATTTGTCTCTCTCCCCTTCTAGTAACCACCTCCCCATCCCTTTATCTCTATACATATCCCTCTTCCACCCCCTCATTTGCACTCTCATGGTTTCTCACCTACTCTTACAACAAACTACCACCACCCAAACTCTCTCTCTCTAAACCCTAATCCCCAATCTCTTTCTCCATCTCTCTCCCTCTCTCTCTCGGTCATCCAAAAATTCATAGTAGATATTGATCAACATATGCATCTTTTCCTTCAAGACTTCACACTCTTTCATGTTAGCTACTCTCTCTCTCTCTCTCTCTCTCTCTCTCTCTCTCTCTCTCTCCACTAACAACAGCCCCATCCCTTTCTCTCTCTCTCTCTCTCTCTCTCTCTCTCTCTCTAAATCCCTCTTCCACCCCCTCATTCACACTCTTTTGGTCTATCACCTACTCCTACTACTAATCAACACCACCGAGTCACTCTATATCTAAAAACACCTAACCCCCAATCTCTCTCTCTCTCTCTTCGAAGCATCCAAAAATTCATAGTAGATATTGGTCAGAATCTTCATCTTTTCCTTCAAGGATTCACACTTTTTCACATTAGCTACTCTCTCTCTCTCTCCCTGTGTGTGTGTGTGTGTTTGTCTTTGGGGCATCCAAAAATTCATAGTAGATATTTTTCAACTTCTGCATATTTTCCTTCAAAACTTCACACTCATTCACATTTGCTACTCTCTCCCCCCCTCTCTCTCCTTCAACTAACCACCTCCCCATCGCTTTCCTTCTCTCTATATCTCTCTTCCACCTCCTCATTCACCCTCTCCTAGTATCTCACTTACTCCTACCATTGACCACCACCACCCTCTCTCTCTCTCTATCTCTCTCTCTCTCTCTCTTCAGGGCATCCAACAATTCATAGTAGATATTAGTCATCTTCTGCATCTTTTCCTTCATGACTTCACTCTTTGACATTGTATACTCTCTCTCTATCTCCCTCTCTCATTTCATTTGTCTCTCTCTGCTTCCACTAAGCACCTCCTCATTCCTATCCTTCTCTCTATATCCCTCTTCCATAACCTCTTTCACCCTCTCTTGGTCTCTCACCTAATCCTACCACTAACCACCACCACCTGATCTCTCTCTCTCTCTCTCTCTCTCTCTCTCTCTCCCCCCCCCCCCTCTTTCACTAACAGCCTCCCCATCCCTTTCTCTCTTTGTGTCTCTCTATCCCTCTTCCACCCCCTCATTCACCCTCTCCTAGTCTCTCACTTACTCTGGCCACTGATCACCACCACCCTCTCTCTCTCTCTCTCTCTCTCTCTTCGGGGAATCCAAAAATTCATAGTAGATATTGGTCATCTTTTGCATCTTTTCCTTTAAGACTTCACTCTTTCACATTTTCTACTCTCTCTATATATCCGTCTCTCTCATGTCATTTCTATCTCTTCCCTTCCACTAAGCACCTCCTCATCCCTTTCCTTCTCTCTATATCCCTCTTCCACCCCCTCATTCACCCTCCCTTGGTCTCTCACATACTCCTACCACTAACCACCACCATCGGATCTCTCTCTCTCTCTCCACTAACAACCGCCCCATCCCTTTCTCTCCCTCTTCCACCCCCTCATTCACCCTCTCTTGGTCTCTCACCTAATCCTGTACCACTAACCACCACCACCCAATCTCTCTCTCTCTCTCTCTCTCTCTCTCTCTCTCTCTTCTGGGCATCCAAAACTTAATAGTAGATATTGGTTACCTTCTTCATCTTTTCCTTCAATACTTCACCCTCATTCATGTTTTCTAATCTCTCTCCCTCTCATTTTGTCTCTCTCTCCTTGCACTAACCACCTCCCCATCCCTTTCCCTCTCTCTATCCCTCTTCCACCCCCTCATTTTCCCTCCCTCTCCTAATCCTACCATTAACCACCACCACCCAATATCTCTCTCTCTCTAAACCCCTAACCCTTGATATCTATCTCTTTAAACCCATTACACCCTATCTCCCTCTCTCTAAAACCCTAAGCCTCTCTAAAAACCTAAGCCTCTCTCTCTCTCTCTCTTCGAGGAATCCAAAACTTCATAGTAGGTTTTCGTAAACTTCTGCATATTTTCCTTCAAGACTTCACAGTTTCACATTTTCTACTCTCTCTCTCTCTCTCTCTCTCTAGGGAATCCAAAACTTCATAATATATTTTGGTCAATTTATGCATCTTTTACTTCAAGACTTCACACTCTTTCAGATTTGCTACTCTCTCTCTCTCTCTCGCTCTCCATTAACCACATCCCCATCACTTTCTCTCTCTATATATATCCCTCTTCCACCTCATTTTCCCTCTCCTGGTTTCTCACTTACTCCTACCACTAACCATCACCATCTGATCTCTTAGTCTCTCTCTCCCTAAACCCCTAATCTCTCCCTCTCTCCTCTTTCCTTCAGGGCATCCAAAACTTAATAGTAGATATTGATTAGCTTATGCATCTTTTCCTTCATGATCCATATTTATGTGAGAATGAAATGAAAGAGAATATATATATTCACATACATTGATATATCGCAAGAGACACAGTGATACAGTAAACTCAGATTCTATTAAATGAATGAATAGAATAAGCTATAAAATAAAAGGAGCTAGAATGTCGGTATCCATATCTCTGAGAAGAGATGTGGCGGCTCGCTCATTCATGACAAGATGAATACAAAATGAGACTAAAAGGGCCTATTTATCATAAACATGAGGGAAATAACCCTAAAAATCCAAAAACCTAACCCTAGGAGATGAACCATCATAAAGCTTGTGGCCCCAAAGAGGTTAGTTGAACAATCAACTTCCCGGGGTCATAACATTTGCATGCGATCTTCGTTTGGGGTGCTCGGTAGACCGGAGGAAAGATATATCTGAGGAGTACAAAAGTGAAATTTCCCTATGCAATAGCTGACAATTACTATTTGGGTCACTACGAACCCCAAAAAACATCGTTTAGGGCCTCAAAATGGCCTCAAAAATTCAGGACCCGAAAAACTATAGAAAAATTACTAGAAAATTGCCAAAATCGAAAATAGTTTTCAGCTACTGGAATAGGTGGGTGGAAACCTATATCCATATGGATCACTTCAATACTTCACACTCATTCATGTTTTGTGATCTCTCTCTCTCTCTCTCTCTCTCTCTCTCTCTCTCTCTCTCTCCTTCCACTAACGACCTCCCAGTCCCTTTTCGTCTCTTTATATCTCTCTCCCACCTCCTCAATCGCCCTCTTCGGGTATCTACCCTACTCTTACAACTAACCACAACCACTTGATCTCTCTCTCTCTCTATAAAACTATAATCGCCATTCTCTCTCCCCCTCAAGGGTGTCCAAAAATTCATAGGAGATATTGGTCATCTTCTGCATCTTTTCCTTCAAGACTTCACATTATTTCATGTTCGTTACTCTCTCTCTCTCTCTCTCATGTCATCTGTTTATATCCACTTCTAAAACATACCTCCCCATCCCTTTCCTTCCCTCTATATCCCTATTCCACCTACTCATTCTCCCTCTCTTGGTCTCTCACCTACTCCTACCACTAACCACCACCACCTGATCTCCCTCTATCCAAAACTTCATAATAGACATTGGTCAGCTTCTGAATATTTTCCTTCAAGACTTCTCACTCTTTCATGTTTTCTATTGTCTCTCTCTCTCTCTCTCACGTTGTCTATCTCTCTCCCCTTCGACTAACCATATACCCATCCCTTTCCTTCTCTCTATATCCCTCTTCAAACCCCTCATCAACCCTATCCTGGTATCTCACCTACCCCTGCCACTAAACACCACCACCCGATCTCTCTCTCTCTCTCTCTCTATATATATATATATATATATATCTCACATCATTTGTCTCTCTCCCCTTCCCTTAACCACATCCCCATTCCTTTCATTCTCTCTATATCACTCTTCCACCCCATCATTCTCCCTCTCATGGTCTCTCACCTACTCCTACCACTAACTACCATTATCCAATCTCTCTCTCTCTCTCTCTAAATCCCTAACCCACATTCTCTCTCTCTCTCTCTCTGTTGTATTCAAGCAGGCAGAAGCATTATACACAGAATAATCAAGATACAAGAGAATGAGTCGAATGCATTCAACCACTTTATTCATTCTTGATGTTATTATTTATACTTATAGAGAGAGTTTGGAGTAGTTACACCTGCTCCAACTTCTCATGCATTATATATTTTAACTAATACATTCATTTAATGATAATAATGACATAGTAAATGCCTTAGGTCACCCTCAACATATCCTGCACCAACAAAGCATTTCCTCATCCCAAAGAAAACAAAGAAAGAGGCATCAACATCCTGGTTTTCTACTCCTACTGGAGTATCGCTCACTGTGCATCAACCATGCATACTGGTATGCATAGGTAACTTATCCACAATAGCCAACAGCTTGGTAGCAAAACACATGTGTACAAGGCTCTACTGTGACTGGTTACTCTTCATCCTCGATCTTCAATGTGGTAGTAGTTCATCGAAGTTTCACCCTCTCACAAGGGGGTCGACTATCCTCTTCTGCAAGAAGGTCTCTTGGTTTAAAGCCTCACCCTGGCTCATCTGGCCGGCATCTCCATCAACTCAGGAATATCCACTTGGCCAACATCTCCATCGGCTCAGGCATGCGGGGCCTTTTGGCTCTTCAAATTTTTATGCCATTTCTCTGTCTTATGGCTTTATGAGGTCACAATCTAGGAGCATCTTTGCAATATAGCACCAGCGGGTTCAATCAATGCAAATGTTCTGATGTCATCATCTATCTTTTAAGCTATTCTTGTGTGTGTTGTAAGATGGATTCTACTTGAATGTGGTCATCGTTGACTTCATCTATTGTGAGACTTCCTACGAGTTTGTAATTTTTTCGTTGCTTGTGGTTGATACCGACTTCTATATATGGTCTTGGTCGTGGCCAACTGACTTGACTCGACTCGACTTGACTCTTAGTCGACTAGAGATCAACTGAATTACAAATTTGAAGGGGATCTCCTGCCTCAAAAGATACTCATGTTTAACCCCCTCTACTTTCAAAATTTTAATAATGTTACGTAAAGTCAATAAGAATCAACCAAAATTTTTCTTGACAAGCGACCAAAGTTACACTTTTCTTGTATGGGAAAGCGTTTGGGGTAATTAGAATTCGACCAAATTAATTAAAATGTCAACTATACTGCACCATCAAGCAAAAAGAAGAGACCTACCATATTTGTAGATAAACATGGACCAATTTTTTTACAAAGCATAGGCATCGACCAATCTTCTTGACCATCTATCACTGACCAAAGAAGTCAACCACCATCGAACATATAACGGTTCGACCGAACTTATCAATCGACCAACTTAGTGGTAGATCAAAGACATCAACCAATCTTAATATCTGGTCGTCTGAATATAATAAAAAATATTCTTCAAATAAAAGATAATAACAACTTGAACATAAGATATTGGTATAAAGGTTTTTACCCAGATGCACTAGTCCCCGAGTCAGTGGTCGCAATGTTATTTTGACTTGATAGGTAACATAAATGTACAAGTCGAGAGTTATAAATTGTATGGTTGAGACTCAAATCAATTAGATTGTCGACAGGTCATTATTGTAAAAGTGATATTGTCCATAGCTGAAGGCATACCACTCATCTCATAAGGAACTCGTCAGGTGATAGAATAAGCGACCAATCGCTGTTAGGATCGACATGTGACTGCTATAGTAGGCTCAGTCGAATGAAGTACTTTTCCTGTCATCTTTGGAATACATGAATCGACGGTTGGTCAAATCGGCTCTCCAGTTAGCATGAGTCTATGCCTGCACAAGTTCCACTTATTTATTTTCAACTAATGTATACAAGAGCAAGTCAACATGATACCAGTCAGGCTTAGGGATAGTATAGTCGATAGATACATGTGGTCGAGGGTCGAATTCCTTACACGGTCGTTGAGTTTCTGGTGATATAATTCACAAGCAGCTCCCATGATAGATGGAGGCGAATCTGTCGTTCTCCCCAGGTTTTGACAATAGTTTAATCCGTTGGGTAATTCCTGTGCAGTCGGTCACAACCCATGTAAAACATTGTTATAAAAAAAAAACAATTCAATTCTCATAATATATAATTTTCCAATCACAAAACCTTCTAATCGCAGGCCGAGGGAATGAACAACCAACTACAATTGACGGACTGCTTCGGTAGTTGGCCTCTAACATCTCCAGATATATAGAAATTGCGTCTTAATCAGTTAATGATCAACAACATGTCTTTATTCTATGGTGGTTAGTTCTGCTTTCTTACATTCAAGTAGTCTCTATGGATGCCCCATTCGCTGGAGGATTCTGATCGATAGAGCTCTAAAAAAAATATTCAATGCCTTAATGCAGTGCAACGTTGCTTGTTTCCAGCATAAGTCGTCGACCGGACGATTGTATTCGTCATTGCTCTAGTGAATAATTATTCAATATTTTTTCATTAAAAAAAAAAGTTTGCACAAGCGCACAGGTCGTTATGGCTATCAATAAGCTGTGTTCTATTATGGAGATTCCAATACTGTAAAATATTGAATACACTGGGTAGTAGTAAGCTCCCAGGAATTAGGGATAATTGATTACACACGTGATAGTAATGAATAAATGATACGTAGAGCTCTAAGTATAAGCATAACACTTGATACTAAGAAAAAGCACCTATTAACACTTATCATTAGTGTTCTGAATACTAGTAATAACTGTATACGTTCAACTCTACCCTTACAACTAATGTAGAACAAACACCATTATAGAGCCATAACGACCTGTGCGCTTGTGCAAACTTTTTTTTTTAATGAAAAAATATTGAATAATTATTCACTAGAGCAATGACGAATACAATCGTCCGGTCGACGACTTATGCTGGAAACAAGCAACGTTGCACTGCATTAAGGCATTGAATATTTTTTTTAGAGCTCTATCGATCAGAATCCTCCAGCGAATGGGGCATCCATAGAGACTACTTGAATGTAAGAAAGCAGAACTAACCACCATAGAATAAAGACATGTTGTTGATCATTAACTGATTAAGACGCAATTTCTATATATCTGGAGATGTTAGAGGCCAACTACCGAAGCAGTCCGTCAATTGTAGTTGGTTGTTCATTCCCTCGGCCTGCGATTAGAAGGTTTTGTGATTGGAAAATTATATATTATGAGAATTGAATTGTTTTTTTTTATAACAATGTTTTACATGGGTTGTGACCGACTGCACAGGAATTACCCAACGGATTAAACTATTGTCAAAACCTGGGGAGAACGACAGATTCGCCTCCATCTATCATGGGAGCTGCTTGTGAATTATATCACGAGACACTACAAGAAAAAGGGCATTTTAGCCTCACATTAGCACCACTATTTGTAAAGGATTTGGGAAATCCTCAATTTTCAAATAGTGGTGCAAAAGTGGTGATAATGTGGGGATACGCAAGTGGTGCTAAAATTTATGGTGCAAAAATGGTGTTTGTAAAAAAGTTAATTTTGGTGTTAAATGAATATGTGGCATAACATGGTGTATGGTGCAAACCACCAAAAGCCAATATGACGTGGATTGAAATTTTGTGGTGCAAAACACCAAAACCAATCCAACATGGATTAATACCTTTTGGTGCGAAACACAAAAATTATTATTATTATACTCAAACTTGTATATGGTGCAAAGCACCATAAAATAACAAGTGGTGCAAAGCACCATAAAATAATAAATGGTGCAAAAAAAATAAAACGCATGATTAATATATATATATATATGGTGCAAAGCACCATAAAATAATAAATGATACAAAAAAAATAAAACGCATAATTAATATATATATATATATATATGGTGCAAAGCACCATAAAATAATAAAGGGTGAAAAAAATATAAATCACACACGCACGTGTGTGATTTATATTTTTTTACACCATAAGCTCTTATTTATATATATATATATTATTTGGTTTATTTAATTTTAATCTATCATCTAAAACACAATAATTCAATACATTAAATAGACATAATGAAAACCATAAAGCTATTTCAGCAAAATTTATAATTTATAATTATAAAACAATTATTCTCATAATATTAATATAATGGAAGACTCTGTTTTGAAATTTGTTTTTAAAGAAAAATTATAATATATGTGATTTGTATTGTTTGCATCATATATATATAAACAAGGATAAAATATGTTTATTAAGACATCTCATTATAGTTTATCTGGTTTAATCCATCATTTAAAAAATCAATAATTCAATACAATGAAAAAACATAATAAAAACTATAATGCCATTCCAAAAAAATTATAATTGATAATCATAAAACAATAATTTTCATAATATTAATATAATGGAAGACTATGTTTTTGAAATTTGTTTTTACAGAAAAATGAAAGAGAGAAAATTAATAATTCATTTGAAGAGTTGCTAATATTGTTCATCCTTGATTTTTCCAGGGAACTTGCCATCACCTGCATGGCCAAAATGGTAAAAGAAAATTATAAACATGATGACTTCTCTTTGTAAACAATAAAAATACAAAAAATGATGGAGAAAAAAACACAAACAATAGCTTTAACTGAATTGCAAAAACAATAAAAAGGTTATGCATTTAGTGACATTTCATAACTAAAATATGCTATTGATTGCAAAAATAATTGAAGTGAACTAACCTTTGAAGCCATGTAGATTCAACATGTCAGCATATGATAAGGTTGAAGCATGAGTCAAAATTCATTTTCCTCTTCTCTTTCATCCTCTGAAACAATTACCTAAGAAGCATACAAGATAAGATGAACATACCTACAAATTGTACTCATTGAAACTTTCATTTACATATATATGTTTCATATCATGAACATTTATTTAGAACAAAGAATTTGTAGGTGGAAAATTACCCCATAACTAGTGATAGGATGAAACCCTTCTTTAACCTTTTGATGGATGAGAGAAGATATACCATAGCATGAAGCAAAATCTTTATCATCTTCAGACATTTTAGTATTGAATACCTGCAACTACAATTTTTAAAAAATAACAAAATAGTTAGAAAAGATGTTTATAAGAAAAATAAAGTTTACTTGAGAAGCATAGTAGTGTATTAAACTTACAAATTTTGCCTCTGCAGACAACATGCCACCTTTACCCAAACGATGGCGTGTGGCCAACCTAGAGGCTTGCACGGTATGTGCATATTTGTCCTTTCCAACCAAGGTTCCACATTTCCTCTTTTTTTTAATATCCACTTGTTCCAATATTTTTTTCCACTCTACTTCTCCTATGAAATGTGGTTTGACTATATTTTTGTTTTTAACCAATTCCCCTCTCAAAGCATTTCTAGTATTTTTCATATATTCAGCAACACTGTGGAGAATTTGCTTGGGAGGTACAATTGCAGAAACTTTATGCATATGAGATACTAACTCATCCTTCTTGGATTTGTCTGCAAAATAAATATAAAAATTTTAATCTATATGAGATATTTTAAGGTTTCTAGTATCATAGTAATAACAAGAAATGTTGTATATGAAGTATAGGGAATGCAACAATGAGTAGAATATATAAATTTTTGAATATGAAACATGAACTATTTAGTAAAGTATATAAATTTATACTACCTAAATTAAGCATGCATTCTATGAAAAAATATATAATATTCATGTTTTACCTTGATGACGAAAATCTCTAGTAATTGTAGGACCAAATAATCTCAATGATTCGCGATGAAGTATGTCTCTCCATGTTCTCCCAGCTTCATCATTTAACACTTGCCCTTTTTCATTTAAAGTGATTGTAAATGGCATACCATTGGTTGCCTCTGCTCTAACATATTCACTTGGATGTTTCAAAGGATGTGCAAGAGATGCACCAATAGATTCTATAACTGGTTCATCTACGGGAGGAGATTGATTTTGCACTCCATCAACATTGGTGCCTTCTTCTGGAACAATGGTATTACTCCTAAGAAACAAGGTAGAATATATTATTATGTTGATATTATATGTAATTACAAACCTAAAATTAATAAGTAGAAAATAAATGATGATTTACCTTGGCATATCATCAACAACTATTTCTGTATCTGCTGCATTATCTCTGTCAAATATGGTTGTGTTGTATGCTATTTGAATTGCATCTCTTATGAATGGGTTGACATCATCCCTAGTCAACCACTCTTTATACAATCGTAACTTATCCATTTCAAATCCAGTATCTAATGTTCGCTCCACATTATAGCAAGGATCAGTTACTACCGGTATGTATACATCATGTATAAAATTTGAATGTGAAGATGGTGTTGTAGATAAACTACTTCCATTCAAAGGTATTTCAGTAATATCTGTTCCTATAGAAGGCGTGTTTCTCATAACATCATTTACACTCTTTGTACGAATAGTACACATTGCTTGTTTTTTTGTTCTCATATTGAAGCAAGAGACCTAATTCAATGTTAACACAATTCCCAAAAGTCAGAACTAGTATTATACACTTCATTGCACTAGTATGAAACCAACAATAATCTAACTATATGAAATAGAGTAAAAGTATTATAAAACAAAAATTATGCAAATGAACTAAAATACTTATTAGAACCATTAAGCTTTCTACATATAATAAAAATAAAAAATGTTTTGTGAATCACATAGATGCCAGGCTAAAGTAACCATTTTAATCGAATATTTTACAACCGACCAAATCCAAACCATTAATGCAGAACCTCCTGGAAGACTACGTTTCCAAATAAGATAATTTAACAAATTTTTTATCTTTTACAGGAATGCCATAATACGAAAGTGTTCTTTGAATTTGCATTGCCATTTAAACCCTAAATTAAAATTGCTATTTGCAGTTCATACCTCCTAGAATAATTAGTTGTTTAACATTCATACGTTACGTTTTGAAAGACTTTGGCTGTTTACGATTCATAGAACTGAATGATATTCTACCCCAGATTTCATATAAGCAGCTGGGAATTCTGCTAGGGTTTTTGTGAAAGCCAGGTGTTATTTCCTGTGCCTAAAATACAATATATTGTTCCTAAGAAGCGTCTTATGACGGCAGCAGGCCTTTCATGCATGAATTTAGTCGGTTAATGAACATCTGTTGTTCTGGCCATATTACCAAACCCAATTTTTTATCTGTCATTCAATTCAGACTTTTGAAGTAGCTAATATTCGATTTTTTTTTGTTTAATAATCTCCCTGAATTAAATAGAGATTAAAATGCATGTATTCGACCATAAATATATCTCTGCAATCTACTCAATCAACCTATGGATAAACATCCAAATCTTCAGTATTTTCCGTCAATCACAGTGCTCGAGGTCAACCACCAATAATATAATGTCTAAAACCCTCTTGAGCAAACTTCTATTGGCTTGTGTTCTAAGCAATTCCAACTGGAACTATCCCCTGGATTGAGCATCAACATACAAAATTAATCTGAATTACCATTTTATATCCCGTTTCTGAACGAGATAAGCTCTGATAAATAACAAGTTGTATAAATTTGTTGTCCCTTTACAAAGTGTAACAAGAGAATATATATATGTCTCAGTCGATTCTTTATGTTTAAAGCTATGAAAGTTCTCTTTATTTTATGCAAAATAACACATAGAAATTTAGTTTTAAAGTTGGAAATTGATCAAATTTGGACTCTTCACCCTTTTCAATGAACGAGATAACTACAAGAATGATTATAGTTACCTTGATATTGTGCTGCCATTTATTTAATCAGGTTATCTCCATGAAAAGAATTGCAATCAAACTAGGACATGGCCGCTAAAAGAAATGGTACAACTTCCATAGATATGATGTTAAATAATATTGGAAGCCCATTGTAAGTTTATAGAACAGCCTTTGACTTCTGAACTAACGGGGATTGCCCACGGTTTCATAACAAACCTAGACTTTTCAAACAGTTAGCTTGTTTTCATCACAAGAGCTTGCATGCAAAAGAAGCATGGCATGCATATGAACGACTTCAGCGATTAAACAACTGTTTCTATGACAACTTCGATTCCTGAAAGGCCAAGCTGTCAATAAATTATAGTTTGTCCACATCATTCTTTAAAGGAAAAACGATGTTCATTGCTCTGCAAGTAACTTTGGGTGGAAGTAGCTGCCAACTTCTCCTCCCTTTAAAAACCCTTTTCTGAACGCCTCTATTGACTTCGGATATATCTTTTGCTGATTTTCAAGAGCTGGCCCATTCCTCTTTACATAGTTTTCACAGAGAAAATTATTTTCTTCTCACTGATTTCAAAACCGTTAAGGTGGTAGATAAGAGGGAATAATATACTCCAGGGGGAGAAGTACAGTTTGCAAGGGTGTAAGTATGAGTTATCAAGAACAACGAGATCAACAGGTTTGGGAATGTGGAGATAGGATTCTGGAGAATGTATGGGCCACGTTTGTGGGGTCTTCATCTATCACTTCAGATGGTGAGACCTCTGGGCTTACCAAATCCTCATGTCCAAGTATAAGTACGGCATCCGGCCGTACTTCTTCAAGCCATGATGAGGAGGAGATTGTTATAATCCCAAATTTGAACGGAAGCACATGCTCTCATTCCTTTGAAGCAAACAGTGAAGAAAATATGGCTCCTGAATGTTCAATTAATGACGATGAGCATATCATGGGGTGGGATCAATTACCATCATTAAGCAGTAACCATGAACCTCAGAACGCTTTGGCATGATGGCCTTCTATGGACTTTGAAGCTTTTAACTCTCTTGTAAACGAGATTAATGGCTGGCAGGATTTGCAGGAGAAAGATACAGTACTAGAAAAAGGGTTTTCAGGTCATTCAAATCCGGAACCAGTGGCAACGGCTTCCGAATTAATCCAGACGAAAACTCAAAGTTGCAGTTCAGAACAAAGACACCAAGGTCGTGTGGAGAAAGCTCCTACAAAGCATTACAGAGGGGTTCGGAGGCGCCCTTGGGGCAAATTTGCAGCTGAGATAAGGGACTCAACCCGGCAAGGAGCTAGGTTGTGGTTGGGGACATTCGATACCACAGAAGAAGCAGCCATGGCATATGATAAGGCTGCTTTGAAGATGAGGGGAGCCACTACATATCTCAACTTTCCTCTTGAAATCGTATCTAAGGCCTTGGCTTAGGATCTTAATTCGGTTCATTGCATCCTGCCTAGGGCTAAATTAGCTCACTCAGAAACTATATCTCCTATTCCAGTAACCCGTTATCCTGTAACAGGGTGTGGCTCATCTTTTCCCTCTTATGCAAATTTCAATGATTTATCAGTATGTGGTATGATCAGAAAAAGGGCCAGTGGTTTAGGGTTTTCAGAAGAAGACCAACCACCTCTCAAACGGTCGAATACCACACAAATTTGGAGCGGGACGGCCGTTGATGACCGTTTGACAGGCATGGATGATTTTTTTTCAGTTCCAGATGTAGTGGAGGTGCAGGATCTTGGTGCAGATTACTTAGAAGAATTGCTTCGCTCTACAGACAGTGAAGAATTCATCCGTTTTTCATATCCCCTGTTGAATCCCTTCTAGCATCTCAAGTTTTCTTCATTCTCTCCAGAATCCTCTCATAGTTAATTATACCATAAACCATGGAAGTTTTCTTGGTTATTTCATTTTCTAGTTAGAAGCCATGGCTACTTCTTTTTTCTCCTGTTTTTTGTGAGCATACCTACCAAAGAGTAGATATATATTTCTATTACAGATACGTTATTTACTGAATTCTACAGGATCCTCCCGATTCTCACATTACGCCAAGAAATCTCATTCTGGAACTCCACAATCGCGGAGGAGTGAGACTTCACAGATTTTGTATACTGATTGAAGCAAAATTTGCATACTACTTTTGTTGAAAATGTCAATTGTAAGTATATGATAGACCATACCGATTTCCGGCCTTTCCAAAATTAAAGTTAAAAGCTTGGGCTTGAACGTCATGACAAGGAAACAAAATCTTCATTTCTTAATTTGCCTAAACTACGGCCAATGCAAAGCTCCTTTCCAAATCAGATCTTCACTGTATTCGTCCTAGTCGATGTTTTTCAAAAACACAGTATATTCTTCAATATATTGGATTTTATGCCATTAATTTATAATATAGGTAAGAAATTAACATACCTGTGATCACCAAAGTTGCCCAGATCAATTGAGAAAGCACCGAACAGACCAGCAAGCTACAAAACGGATCAGGCCAGTTGAGAAAGCACATAACAGACCAACAAAGCAAGCTGCATGCACGTAAATTGGGGAAAAATGGAGTAACCAACCTCAACAAGCAAGCATCCAAGCATCCAGGATTAAGTAAACTGGGTAAAATGGAGTAACCAACACTTAACAAGGCAGCATTCAGCATTCAAGAGTAAATTGGGGAAAAATGCATAGCCCACATGTACGAGTAAATTGGGGGAAAATGCATAGCTTTGGAGGGAAAGGAAAATGCATTGCTTTGGAGGGAAATTTTTAGATTCACCCGCGCCCTGAGTGACTTTCCATTCGGCTCACGCCAACTGAAATCTTAAATGCGGTTCAATTTTTTAGGAGACACCTCCCACCTGACTGGCTGTTCATTCGGTTGTCCATCACGCCAACTCAATGCAATTTATTGAGCTATTGATAATAATAGTGGTTGTTGAGATTTGCAAATCACTTTGCATTTTGACCGTTAGTCGAAATAGATTTGTGTTCATCCAAGTGAGATATCCATAGTTTTTTTTTTCAAGAGAAGTTATATATCTATAGTTATATAGCACTAGCCTTTAAGTTTAAATATGAATTATAATGGCAATTGCAATGGTTATAATTCCTCGAATGTAATTTTTAATTTTATTTTTATGTAATTTTTAATATTCTTTTCATTGTAATTTTTCTAATAATAATTTGTTTTTAAATAATGAAAAAATTAGAATTATTATATCATTTCTAAAATTAATATAAATTTTTTAATTTTATACTTTAAAGTTAAATTTTAATTAACTTTTATATAAAATTTATGAATTTTTAAATCTACCTTGTCTTTAAAAAATGATAGAATATTCATTTTTTTTTGAGTGAAAAATAAAACTATTGTATCATTATAAAATTATATGATTCTTTAAATTTTGTAATATTAAGTTAAATTTTAAATAAGATCAAATTTGATTTTTAGAATTGATATGATTTTTTAAATTTTGTAATATTATTAAGTTGAATTTTAAATAAGATAAAATTTGAGCTCATATTTTTTGTCTATAAAAAAACTTCTAAATATTTTTATTTGAAAAAAAATATAATATATATATGAAAAATTGAATGAAAATATTATATCATTTCTAAAGTTAAACTATTTTTTAAATTTTGTAATATCAAGTTAAATTTTAAATAACTTATATAAGGTTAGAATATGAAGGTAAAAGTTGAGCTTGTAATTTTTTGGTGTAAATTTTTTTCTTAAATATAATTGTTTGAAAAAAATTATATATATAGAAAATTTGAGAACTATTATGTAATTTTTGAAAGATAATAAATAAATTTAAGAAAAAAAACATAAAATATTAAAGTCAAAATTGTTAGATCTACTTCTCATAAATGAATAATTTTTCACCCTTACCACAATTTAATTTTTAAAGGTGTTTTGGGATTAGAATTTTTCACCCATTACCACAATTTAAATCTTAAAGTTGTTATGGATTATTCATACATAGTGGTTAATTGTGCAGGGCTTGCATTACATTCCCCTTGCACACATAAGTGCATTACACTAAAGTTATGGCCATAATTTGGGGTGGTAAGAGACTAAGTGACAAAAAGAAAATGAATAAAAATAAAAAGCGTATCATTACATTCCCCCTGCACACATAGGTGGATCACACTAAAGTTATGGCCATAATTTGGAGTAGTAAGAGATAAAGTGAAAAAATAAAATGAATAAAAGAAAAAGCATATATCATTTTGTTGTGTAAGTTTGCACATGTGATTTCCATGGTTTCCATCTCAAAGTTGTTGGGCTTTAATAGAGTGTTTCTCGATTAAAATATTTTCAAGCTTATTTATTTTTTGGTGTTTTTGGACCCTCTATGCTAAGTGTTTTTCTTTATGGATGACCATACTATCAAGTGTTGAGTGTATTGTCTCTTCCCTGGGTATTGTAAAAGGGCCATACACATTCTACGGGAGAAACATTTTCACATTAAGGCCCAAGTTTCCCACTCCAACCATGTCAAGGTACTCAAGATCAATACCCATAGCTCAACAAGTGCTAATGGAATCCATATCACCACTCAAATGCAATTGAATCCATCAAGCGGTCAGTTATGGTATTTAAGGTCATTGTTCTTGGACATAGATGACTAGAGCCTTCATTTATGGAATGAGGCTTTGGTTTCTTAGGGGGGGTTTGTTGGTGGATGAAAGCTTCTTAGTGTAACATCCCTCAAATTTGACCCCTATTACTATTATTACTAGTTTGGTAAATGTAATTGTAACTGTTTAAATGGACCTGATGAGGAGCTTAAGGCCAAGGCCCCATCACTCGATCTTGAAAGAATTATTTTTTCTTTTCCTAAGTTGTAAATATTGTTTTTGGATATCGAGTTTTACTTTATATGTTGTCAGATATATAAATATTGCCGAAATTGGCTATCACATTATAGGTTGTCGAGTATCTTTACATATGATTCTGTCGGGTTCTAATTATGTGCAACCTCATGTATCGTTGAGATCCAGGTATAGGATCTCTGTGGTTATTATTGTAATCCTCTATTTTGAGTAATAAAATAAGATACGCCGGTTTTGTGGACGTAGCCCAAGGAGTGGGTGAACCATGTATATGTGTCTCTCTGATGTTTTACTGTTCATTATGCTATGGTCAAGCGATTAAGATGGTTTTAATTACTATGGACTTCACGCAGATCAAACATTACCAAAGTTTTCAATTTTATTCATCGAAAATATAACTCAAAGAAACATGTATTCTTTCACCCCACTTTCCCAAGGGAAACCTTGAGGTATGTTACACTTAGCCCTAGATGGCTATAATATTCCTTTATATTCAAAGTTCATGTCTCCTCCATTGACCATGTACAAAGCCCCAAGACCACAAGAACTATAAACATAACACTATGGACACCCATGCGAAGTAATGTATAATGCTTTGAGGCATTTCCCATGGATTTGGAAGCCTATATGGTTTCTTTCGGGCCAAATTTATGATCTTCTTCCCAAAAATGTCATTCCCAAGGCCCCAGGGAATCTACATAATGCTCAAAACCACCTAATGGCACCAACATCCTCAATCATAGGCCAATGACACCCTCAGTAGGCCATGTGTTGTTCCAGGAGGAAACCTACTTAGCCCTAGATGACTAGAAGATTCCTTTAGATCCCGAGGCTTAGGTTTCCTCCACTAACCATGTCCAAGGCCCTAAGGCCACACGATCAAGATATATAGTGCTATCAATACCCCTACAAAGTCATGCAGGGTGCTTTGAGGTAGTGTTCTTGGATTTGGATGCCTCAATGATTTATTTAGGGATAAAGGCATGGTATTGTTCCTTGGAACACAATTCACAACACTATAAGACACCTACTTCCTGGTCAAAACAACCTAATGGAACCAACATCCCAAATAATAGGCCAGTGATACACTTAGGAGATCATGTGTGGTTGGTGGAGGCAACCTACTTAGCCTTGGATGGATAGAAGATTCCTTTAGGGCCCAAGGATTATGTTTCCTCCACTGACCACATCTAAGGCCCCATGACTAGAAACCTAGATACATAGTTCCATGGGAACCCCTATGAAGCTATGCATGTATCCTTGAGTTATTTTTCATAGCTATGGATACCACACCAATTTATTCAGTTCAAAAAAATGGTCTTATTCTTTATAGCATTATTCTCAAGACCCCTAGACACATAAATACTACTCAAAACCACCTAATGACACTATCAACCTCACTGAAAATCCAATGATACCCTCAAGAAACCATGTGTGGATGGTGGAGGGAATGTTCTTAGCCCTAGATTGATATAAGATTCCTTTAGGATCCAAGGTTCAAGAGTCCTCCCTTGACCATAGCCAAGGCCCTAAGTCCCAAATACTTCGATACATAGTGCCATGGATACGTTACGAAGTGATGTGTGGTGTTTTGTGGAATTATTAATGGATTTGGATTCCTAAATGGTTTCTTAAGGATTAAAGGCATGGTATTCTTCCATATAATTGTATTCCCAAGGCCTTGAGACATGTGCATATTTCTCAAAACCACCTAATGTCAATGTCATCCACAATCATAGGTCAATGATACCCTTAGGAGGCCATGTGTTGTTGGTAGGGGCAACCTTAATAACCATGGATAGATAGAAGCTTCCTTTATGGACCTAGGTTTAGATATCCTCCATTATTCATGTTGAAGGAATCAAGGAAATAAGACCTAGATGCATAGCACCATGGATACCCTTTGAAGCCATATGTGGCACTTCAAGGAATTGTTGATGGCTTTGGATACCTCAACAATTTATTGATGGCTAAAGGCATGGTCTGATTCCCTATAATATCATTCTCAAGGCCTAGAGACATGTATATAATACTAAAAAATACCTAATAGCACGAGCATTCTCAATCATAAGCTAATGGTAATCTCAAGATTCCATGTGTGGTTAGTGAAGGAAACCTTCTTATCCCTTGATGGCTAGAAGATTCCTTTAGTTCCAAAGTTGTAGATCTCCTCCCACGATCATTTCCAAGCCCCCAAATCCCCAAGACATGGATACCCCTATGAAGTCGTGCATGGTGCATTAAGCCATTGTTCATGGCTCTGGATGATTCAATGGTTTCTTTAGGGATAAAGACATGGTTTTTCCCCTAGAATTCCATTCCCAAGGCCATGTGTGGTTGGTGGAGACCATCTCCTTAACCTTAGATGGCTAAAATATTCATTTAGGGATTGAGGATCAAGTGTCCTCTACTGACCATGTCCAATGCCCAAAGGAAAAAAAACCTAGATACATAGTGCCATGGATACCCCTACGAAGTTATGCATGATTCCTTGACACATTGTTCATGGCTCTAAATTCCATAAGAATTAATTTAGGGCCAAACACATAGTCTTCTTCCTTAGAATATCATTCCCAAGTCCTTGAAACAAGTAGATATTACTCAAAATATATAATTGTACTAAGATCCCCAATCATAATCCAATGCTTCCTTTAAGAGGCTATGTGTGGTTGGTTGAGGTATCCTTCTTATCCTTCGATGGATAGAATATTTCTTTAGAGACTGAGGTTTAGGTCCCATCCCTTGACCATGTTCAATGCCCCAAGTCCTAATGACCTGGATGCATAGTGCCATGGATACCTATTGAAGCCATGTGTGGTGATTTCTGGCATTATTTATGGCTTTGTATGCCTAAATGGTTTCTTTAGGGCCAAAGGCATGGTCCTCTTCTTTAGAGTGTCATTCCCAAGGCCCCGAGACATGTGTCTAACGCTAAAAACCAACTATTGGTGTTAAAATAACTAATCATAGATCAATGATACCCTCAAGAGACCCTTTGTGGTTGGTGCAGGCATCCTTCTTTGACACAGATGGCTGGAAGATTCCTTTAGGTCCCTATTTTTAAGTCTATTTCATTGACCACGTTGAATTCCCTAATGCCACAATACCTAGATACATAATACCATGGATATCCCTACAAAGTCATGTGTGGTTCTTCGAGGCATTGTTCATGGATGTGGAATCCTCAATTATTTTGTTAGGGATAAAAGTATGTTATTCCTCCCTTGAAATCCATTCCCAACACCCTGAGACATGTACATATTCCTAAAAACACCCTAATGTCACTAACATCCTCAATCATAGGCCAATGACCCTTGAAAGGCGATGTGTTGTTGGTGGATAGAACCTTCTTATCTCTAGATGGCTAGAAGATTCCATTAGAGCTTGAGCTTCATGCCTCCTCCCATGACCATTTCCAATCCCCCAAGTCCCCAAGACTTGGATACATAGTGCCATGGATACCCTTGCAAAGTCACACATGGTGCTTTAAGGCGTTGTTCATGGTTTGGGATGCCTTAATGGTCTTTAAGGATAAATGAATGGTATTTCCCCTAGAATGTCATTCCCAAGGAATTGAGACACATACATATTTTCAAACCCGCCTACTGGAATTGTCATCCTTAATCATAGGCCAATGATACCTTTAGGAGGCCATGTTTGGCTGGTGGAGGAAACCTTCTTATCCTTGGATGGATAAAATATTTCTATAAGGCCCAAGGTTCAAATTTCTTCCACTGACCATGCCCAAGACCTCAAGAACATAACACCTAGATACAAAGCTTAATGGATACCTTTGCAAAGGCATGCATGGTGCTTTGAGGCATTGTTTAGGGCTCTAGATTCCTTAGTTGTCTATTTAGCGCCAAAGGCATGGTATTATTATCTATAGCATCATTCCTGAGGTTCTAAGACACCTACATACTTCTCAAAATCACATAATGGTGTTAATATCCTCAATCATATGACAATGATACCCTCAAGAGGTCATGTGTGGTTGGTTGAGGAGATCTTATTAGACTTGGATGGCTATAAGATTCCTTTATGGATATAGATTCAAGTCTCCTCCCTTGACCATGTCCAAGTCTTCAAGGCTACAAGAAATGGATACATAGTGGCATGGATATCCATGCAAGGTCATGCATGGTGCTCTAGGCATTGTTCATCACTCTAGATTCCCCAATTGTTTCTTTAAGGAAAAAGGCATGGTTGTTTTCCCTATAACATCATTCCCAAGGCCCCGAGACATGTAGATACTACTCAAAACCACCTAATGGCAATTACATAATCAATCATAGGAGAATGATACCCTCAGAGGCCATGTGTCTTTAGTAGAGGAAATATTCTTACCCTTAGATGGATGGAAGAATCATTTAGAGCTCAAGATTTATTAATATTTTATAATAGTAATAAATCAAAAATGTTTGTATTTAATTATTTGTCAAATTTAAGAATCATGGGTATTTGTTTGCTTGAATAATATTAAAAAATGAATACTCGACTTGAGCTATTTAGAAAATAATTATTTGTGAACTTGTTGTGTTTGTGGTGCAACACCTCATAAATGAATCATGTGAGCTTGTTGGTTTAAATAGTGATAAAAGCAAATAATTGAATTTGTTGTGATTGTGGTTTAAAACCTCATAAATTAATCATGGGCATTTATTTGAAAGAAAAAAATTGAATTAAGTTATTAAAAAATAATTATTTGTGATATTGTTGTGTTTATGGTGCAAATCATCATAATTAAATCATTTTTGTACATGTCCATGTGACAAATATGAGCTTAGCCCCACTATATGATACTTGACAACATGACATTTCTTTATGCTTAGGATTCCTTTAGGCTAAGGCCTATGATTGTTCGTTCAACAATGTTGAGGGCCATTGGACCTATCCCTAGTGATTAAAAAATTATAATAGTGTGAATGCCCACACTTAGAGGCTAAGAATAATCTTAGGAATATGTGTGGAGACCTTTGTGGTGTCTTTCTTGGTCCTAGATTCCTAAAAGCTTCTTTTAGGACCTTAGCTAGGGGTTTTCTCCATTGATCATATAGATGGATCTAAGACCCATGTCTTGTATTAACACCTAATAACAATACTAATTTCCATCAAAAAAATTTAAGATAAAAATATCTCAAAGGAATAATCAAATTTAATTTCAAATAATTTTATTACTAATTTATAATAGTAATAAATTAAAAATAGTTGTTTTTATTTATTTGTTAATTGTATTTATATGTTTAAATAATATAAAAAATGAATAAATGAATTGAGCTATTTTCCAAATATGTTTTTTGAACTTGTTGTACTTGTGGTGTAAACTTCATAAATGAATCACTTGAATTTATTTGCTTAATATTTGAACTTTTTGTAAGTATGGTGCAAAAACTCAAAAATTAATTTTTGATCATTTATTTTAATTGATATGAATAAATAAATAAATATTGAATTGAGTTATTTTCAAAATAATTATTTGTGAATTTGTTTTGGTGCAAATCCACATAATTAAATCCTACGTGTACATGTCCATGTGGAAAATAATAGCTTAGCACCACTTTATGGTACTTGCCAACATGACATTTCTCATAAAGGTAAAACTAATATAACACCATATTAACACCACAAAATATAAGTGGTGCTAAAACCACCACTTTAACACCACAAAATATAAATGGTGCTAATAACACCACTTTAACACCACATAAATGTAAGTGGTGCCAATACCACCACATTAGCACCACAAACTATAAGTGGTGCTAACTTGTGGTGCTAAAAGATGGCTTTTCTTGTTGTGATAATACTCGATGGTCGACTGACGTCCAACGCATATTCAGTCGACTTCTACTACCAAGGCAGAGGTATTAACGTTCATGTCCCACCAAGGGGCTACTTGCGATTGGAATGGAGCAGGTGAGCATCACTAATATATTCGTGACCTTATGAGTGCATCCCGCGGTGTTTAATTATTCACGCCTATCATGATAGTGCATACCTATGCACTATTATGATAGATATCTCTTGAAATTGCTGGAATTGTGCAAATATATGGTTGTCCCACACCAAGGAACTGCTAGAGGGGAGATACTTGAGTCTTAATGCTTCCTTGATCTTGGATGACATCGAGATTTGGTCGACAGGCTACTCATTCAATTAACAACAGTAACCTTAATCTCATGATACAAATGAAACTTCAACTCTCATATCGACCAGTATTTTACACAACATATACAACATCATGGAAACATCCCCCTTTTTATTCATGAATCAAAACTTTACTTACAGTACTTTTGTGCATGCAGGTTTTATACGAACAATTAAGAAATGCAAGCGGTCTTTGATTTCTTGATTTCTTCCAGGTTCTTGGTCAAACTTCTCCATTGTGTGCAGTCCATAACTGCCAAATCAATTTTTCTAAAAGACTCATCCATTATGCATGATGTGGGCGGATTTCACGAGCTTGGGAGTTCATCCATTAGCATACAACAATCTTTAAATGTTTCCTTGCAGGGTTCCTTAATATCCTCAGGATATCCTTCAAGTTCGAACTGCTCTTCTTTTGTTGTTGTTGTCACCTATCCAAAAGAGAATGAAAAACGGTGTCAATGTTGTATTCAATCAGGCATAAGCATTATACATAGAATAATCAAGATACAAGAGAATGCGTCGAATGCATTCAACCACTTTATTCATTCTTGCTGTTATTATTTATACATGAAGAAAGAAGTTGGAGTAGTTACACCCGCTCCAACTTATCATGCATTATATCTTTTAACTAATACATTCATTTAATGATAATAATGACATAGGAAAGGCCTTACGGACCCTCAACACTCCCCTTCCACTAACCACCTCCCCATCCCTTTCCTTTTTCTATATCCCTCTTCCACCCCCTCATTCATCCTCTCCTAGTCTTTCACCTAATACTACCACTAACCACCACCACCTGATCCATCTCTCTCTAAACCCATAACCCGTAATATCTCTTTCTCTCTCTCTCTCTTAGAGAAATCGAAAAAATTCATAGTAGTTATTGGTTAGCTTCTTCATATTTTCCTTCAATACTTTACACTCTTTCACATTTGCTTCTCTCTCCCTCTATGTTTGTCTTAAGGGAATCCAAAACATCATAGTAGATATTGTTCATATTCTACATCTTTTCCTTCAAGACTTCACACTCTTTCATGTTTTCTACTCTCTCTCTCTCTCATCATCTGTCTCTCTCCCCTTCCAATAACCACCTCCCCCTCCATTTCTCTATCTCTATATCCCTCTTCCACCCACTCATTCACACTCTCTTGGTCTATCACCTACTCCTACCACTAACCACTACCACCCCATTTCTCTCTCTTTGTGGCATCCAAAACTTCAGGGTAGATATTGGCCAAATTCTAACTATTTCCCTTCAAGACGTCACACTCGTTCATGTTTTCTACTTTCTCTCTCTATATATATCTCTATGTTTCCCCTAATTGCCTCCCGATCCCCTTCCTTCTCTCGCTACCCTCTTCCAGCCCCTTATTGAACCTCTCTTGTTCCCTCACCTACTCCTACCACTGACCACCACAACCCGATACCTCTCTCTCTCTCTCTAAACCCCTAACTCTCTCTCTCTCTCTAAACCCCTAACTCTCTCTCTCTCTCTCTCTCTCTCTCTCTCTCTCTCTCTTTGGGGCATCCAAAACGTCATAGTATATACTAGTCATCTTCTACATCTTTTCCTTCAAGACTTCACTCTTTGAAATTTTCTACTCTCTCTCTCTCTCTCTCTCTCTCTCTCATGTCATATGTGTCTCTCCCCTTCCACTAGGAACCTCCCCATCCCGTTCCTTCTCTCTATATCCCTCTTCCACCCCCTCATTCACCCTCTCTTGGTCTCTCACCTAATCTTATCACTAACCACTACCACCCAATCGCTCTCTCTCTCTCTCTCTCCCTCTCTCCCCTTCCACTAACAACCTCCTCATCCCTTTACCTCTATATATATTCCTCTTCCAACCACTCTCTTGGTCTATCACCTATTCCTACTACTAACCACCACCACCCAATCTCTCTGTCTCTCTGTAAACCTCTAATCCCCAATCTCTCTCTCTATAAACCCCTAATCCCCAATATTTCTCTCTCTCCCTCTCTTTTGGATCCAGAACTTTATAGTAGACATTGGTTAGATTTTGCATATTTTTCTTCGAGAATTCACACTCTTTCACATTTTCTACTCTCTCTCTCTCTCCCCTTCCACTAACCACCTCTCCATTTCCTTCTCTTTGTATGTATCCCTCTTCCACCTCTTCATTCACCCTTTGCTAGTATTCCGCTTACTCCTACCACTAACCATCACAATATGATAATCTTATTCTCTCTCTCTCTGAGCCCATAACCCCCAATCTCTCTCTCTCTCTCTCTCTCTCTCTCTCTCTTCTCCTGTCTTCAGGGCATCCAAAACTTAATAGTAGATATTTGTTAGCTTCTGCATCTTTTCCTCCAAAACTTCACCCTTACTCCTACCACTAACCATCACAATATGATAATCTTATTCTCTCTCTCTCTGAGTCCATAACCCCCAATCTCTCTCTCTCTCTCTCTCTCTCTCTCTCTCTCTCTCTCTCTTCTCCTATCTTCAGGGCATCCAAAACTTAATAGTAGATATTTGTTAGCTTCTGCATCTTTTCCTCCAAAACTTCACCCTGATTCATGTTTCCTAATCTCTCTCTATCTCTCTCTCTCTCATCATCTGTCTCTCCCCCCTTCCACTAACCACCTCCCCATCCCTTTCCATCTCTTTGTATTTGTATTCCACCATTATCCCTCTCTATCCTAATCCTTCCACTAACCACCACCACTCTCTCTCTCTCTCTCTCTCTCTCTCTCTCTCTTCAGGGAATACAAAACTTTAAAGTAGATATTGGTCATATTTGTCATCTTTTCCCTCAATACTTCATATGATTTCACGTTCTCTAATCTCTCTGTCACACATCATTTGTCTCTTTCCCCTTCCACTAACCACCCCCCATCCCTTTCCTTCTCTCTATATCCCTCTTCTACCCCCTCATTTGTCCTCTCCTGGTATCTCAGCTACACTTACCAGTAACCAACACCACCTGATCTCTCTCTCTCTCTCTTCAAGGATCCCAAAACTTCATAGTAGATATTGGTAAGCTTCTGCATATTTTCCTTCAATACATCACACTCTTTCATGTTTTCTACTCTCTCTCTCTCATCATCTGTCTCTCTCCCATTCCACTAAGCACATCCACATCCCTTTCCTTCTCTCTATATTTTTCTTCCACCCCCTCATTCACTCTCTCCTATACTCTCACCTACCGCTACCACTAACCACCACCACCCAATCTCTCTCTCTCTCTCTCTCATCATATGTCTCACTCTCCTTCCACTAAGCACCTCCCCATCCTTTTCCCTGTCTCTATATCCATCTTCCACCCCCTAAGTATCCTTCCCATGGTCTCTCACCTAGTATTACCACTAACAACCACC
Organism: Larix kaempferi; assembly: GCA_027924585.1. Lineage (NCBI taxonomy): Eukaryota > Viridiplantae > Streptophyta > Pinopsida > Pinales > Pinaceae > Larix > Larix kaempferi. The sequence continues at coordinate 222,423 of BSBM01002449.1, read as the reverse complement.
ACCTGATTTCTCTCTCTCTCTCTCTCTCTCTCTCTCTCTATACATATATATATATCATCACGACATTCAAATATTCAAGTCAACTTCTGCATCTTTTCCTTTAAGACTTCACACATTTTAACATTTGCTACTCTCTCTCTCACACATCATCTGTTTCTCTCCCCTTCCACTAACCAACTCCCCATCCATTTCCTTCTCTATATATCCCTCTTCTACCCCCTCATTTTCCCTCTCTTGTTCTTTCACTTACTCCTACCACTAATCACCACCACCAATCGATCCCTCTCTCTCTCTCTCTTCGGGGCATCCAAAAATTCATAGTAAATAGTGGTTAGCTTCTTCATCTTTTCCTTCAATACTTCACACTCTTTCACATTTGTTACTACTCAACTACTCCCCTCATTAACGTAAGTGGACAAAAATCCTAACTAACTTACTTAACTCTACACTTGACATATTCAAAATTCCCAATTTCCGGGAAACTCGGTCACTTCATCAGAGTTGACTCCTCTTCAGCGGACCACTTTGTCTTGGCCCTTTTCACACCAAAATTGTGGAAATTTTTACCTCAAAACTTGTTGATGTATATGTAACTTCGGAATGTATTTCATCTATGTATTTTATTGTACTCCGATAGAGATGTATTATTCCTCTATACGGAAGTGTTGTCATTTGTATTGACAAGTGTCGTAACTTGCCGATGGGTTATTAGACCACCATGTGTGGGGTTGGCCCTGATTAAGTTAACCTGGGGTTATTAGGCTGAGTTAGACAAGTCGGCCCCATAGGTTCATTAGGCTGCTTAGAACAAGTATAAATAGAGAGCGGGATCTCTCTATTTGATCACTTCATTACTCACTCATCCATCACTCGGAAAGTGGCGCACATGTGAGGAGGAGCATCAGCTGCTAGGAGGAGTCTATCTCTGTGTACTTGGGTTGTACTTTGGTTGTATCATTGCTCTATCTATCTCTGAGGAAGTTGTGGGGTTTTTCACCTCAAGGTTTTCCCCACGGAAACTCTGTGTGTCTATTGTCTCTTATGTTTGCATCTTGTGATGATTGATATGCTTGCTATGATTGATATGCATTGATATACTGTACATGTTATTCTCTCAGTAAAGATCCTAGAGTATATTGAATTAATGCTCAAAATTTAACAAAACTTTACATGGCCCGAGAGGCCCCCAACACTCACATGTGGCTCGTCCTGAGCCACGTTAGGTCTGTTTCGCTGGTGCTTTGCACTGTGAGACAAACTCTCCATAGGTCTTTGTTTCCAACTTAGCAATATATTTTAACTTTGCAGCATGCTCTTCCAAGGCCGTAGCTACCTGTGCAGTTATGCCACCCTGCACTTCCTCTTCATCTAACTAAGTTGTTTTCTTTATTTCTTAAATCTCAACCCTAATAATATCAGAGACGTTGACTTCTTCATTTTGCAGAGCCTCCACCTTCTCACTTCTTCATTATTTCTTTTGTCATAACTGATTGATTTCCATTTGAACTTATTTATTTTCCACCACCTTGTTCATCCTTTCATGGGGTGGCAATGTCTTTATGAGCTCTTTGAGCTTCACAGCTCTCACCTATGCATCTTCCAATTTATTTGTTGCTTCCTAAAATGCTTCATAATCCATAAGTGTTTCCCAGGCCTTTGCATTCTCATTGAACAACCTAGCCCATTCTTCCTTAGATTGCTCGATTTCAAGTAAAGAGGCCTTTGTATCATTGTATCGTTGATCCCTTACCTCTTGTGGTGTACTTGGTGTTAAATGTGCTTCCAAATCCCAAATTTCCTCCTTATATCCCTTGATGGCATTGCTAATGTTTGAGACTATACTTTCCAGTGGAATTCCCTCAGACATCTCAATCTCGATTGCCTTACTGGAAACTGTTTTAATAGATATTTTTCAATCTTGCTCTTTGTTGCACTACTGCATCGCACTCCTGTTGAAGTCCTTTGTAACATTCTGCAAGTTGTGTCCACTCACTCTCTTCCCCCATCATTGCACTATAGCTTAGCTCCTCTCTTACTTTTATTCATCTGCAATACTCAAGTGAATAGTATGCCGAGTGTGCATTGGCACTTCTGCCAAATGCATGTCTAGAGTTCTCAATTCTACTATACTTGTATGCAAATTTTGTTCCAAACACTTAGCTGCTTTTGGAAGTAAGGAGATGACCTTCGACAACATGCCTAACATGGACTATGGCATTTAAATCTACTCTAGCAAAGGATCATCCTGTCTTCCTATTGCTGTATCTTTTGGATATGCTGTAACCTGGATTCCTTCTAACGCTTCCTACAGTGCATCGAGTTGGTGTGTTAGGCCCCCATACAACTTCAATTGCTCATCAATACCTTTTTTCTAGATGTCTTCTATAGTATCTCGGATTCTATTCGTAAGAATATTGAGATCATCTTCTATTAAATCCATTACTGGTGTATCCTTATGCATGTTGGCATGGGATAAGTCTATAGGAAGTGCGGAAGCCGACAGGTGCGAAAGGGTCAATCCGTGAAAGAAGGATTATTTGCGGAGTTCGAGGAAGCACAAGAATAGTTAAATTAGTTAAAATTGGTCATGTGGACCGTTTTGTAACCGAATAGAAAGCATATAAATTGAGTAGGATTGTAAGCCTAAGGGCATCCATTTTTTGATCTATCTTTCCATCTTTTTTATCTGCTTTGTATCCGCGACATGGTTTATTGACTATTTCTGCGAGGTTCATTCCACAGGGTTATAATGAATGCATGAGGATGTTCGATTATGATTCCATTTCTGTCTCTGTCTTTATGCGATGATGAATGTGAATATTTGCAACATGTTTAATATTCTGTGGGTTCAATGATACTGTTGATGCGAATCAGTAGTTTAATATGTTGCTGCGAATGTTTACTATCTGTTGAATCTGCGAATGGTCTAATGTGCGAATGATAAGTTGGTAGTATGATGCGAAGGTCATAACCTCTAGTTTCTGTGATACTAATATAAGTATGAAGCATATCCTCAACTCCACTGTGGAAACTTGGTTCCTGCAGCCCCCTTATCCATCTCGGGTGAGACTGCACTTGCTCCGCAAGTGTTGCTGGAAAGGGTTACACATTTCTGGGCCGGTGCATAAGGGAGTTTGGGTTGGTGTTTGTTGGTGACAGTGTGAAGTGAACCCCTATCAATAGACGCTGCATCAACAAATGGTTCCGTTGTCAGGACCTTGAGAAAGAAAAGAAGAGGATATGCTGTGCCATCCGACGAAACCAGAGATATAAGAGTGGTTCGATAAGAAGGCGGAGTAATTCGCAGAAGGCAAAAAGTGAAACCCTAAACAGACATCAACTAGTTGGCTGCAGAAATACATTTATTCATATATCCATGAGATATTCTTTTGTGAATTCCCATTATTGTTGTACGAGTGGCTAGCGCAGTTGACGTTCCGGAAGAATCACTGCCAGAAGACTGAACCTGATTGTTGGACCCCAGAATTGATCCGACAGCTGAAGCAAGTCAACAACAAGGTATCGCGTCTTGTTGATTTTTTGGTGGATAGTATCCTCGAGGGATACGTGACTGAGTTCGCAGTAGACACTATCAAGTCGTATAGTGACGCAGAGAGGAAATTATTCAAGGGGCCACGGCGAAGGTTCTTGTCGCTATTAAAACTGTGGATTAAGATGCTTGTCTGCGAAAAAGGAATATTGAGGATGTTGTCTAACGAGTAGAAAAATCAGTGTGCGAAGGTTGAGGGTATCGTGTAAATGCGGATCTGATAGAAATATGTGGGGTAGATGGACATAAGCGACGACGAGTATCTAAGGGAGGATTACGAAGAGTGCAGTACCTTGAGGAGTGGGGTGATATTCTGGTGTCCTGAGAAGAAGAGGAGGACTGAGAGAGAGTCTCCTGAGAGGACCGGAACGGAAGACTGCGAAACAAGACCACAAGGGAGGAAGCGAACTTATTGTGAAGGAGATGTTGACTAGGCTAACCCAGAACTAGAAGAGGGATAGATCATAAGTTACAACATACCTTCAACCCCACGCACTACTCAAAATTTTATAAGAAGAAACATAAACTACTTGTGAAGTTTCCCTATGTGCATCGGTAAGAGTAGCACTTCAGTAAACAATAATAGTAGAAACATTAGGATGGAAGGCAAGGCGAAGATGCCTCCTTTCAGAAAGATGGGACCGAGGATCCCAAACAATATTGGTTCATATGCGAAGCAGTCTGGACTGTGAAGTAGGTCCAGGAAGAAGCCATAAAGATGGCACAGATAGGGACGACCCTTAGGGGCCGACCATTAGACTGGTTCATGAAGTTCATAAAGGTTCTGAAGGGATCAAAAGCCAAGACTGTTATAGGTCAAATTTGCACTTCTCCATCTGTGATCACCTTTAGCTGTTGATCACACAAAATGACAACTTGGATTGAAGAGCAAGATTACCCTAGATGATATATGGACTAGACTTACCCCTCTACAGCTGACAAAACACCGTTTTTACCTATATTTTGACATGATCGCTACCCTATAAGGATAACAATACCATACAACTCTCAATATGCTCTACTTTGCTTCAGTAGACTAGTGTACACCTGCTAGTATACTCTACTTTGCTTCAGTAAACTAGCATACACCTTCAAAAATCTTGCAAACGCTGGTTGTAAAGCATGAAAGTTGCATATTGTGCACTACTCCACTTGAGAAAAATCATGTACATCCTTAAATGTAATAAAAAATATATTAATTTGACGAATTGGGATTAATTGAAGTTGGTTTTGCAACTTCCCGATCCTCCCAATCAAACTACCTGTTAACACCGAAATTGACCCCCAAGGCTGAAAGAGGGTAATTCTGGGTAACTACTAACCAATCTTTGGCTTTTGCTACTGACCAAACATAGACAGAGAGGGATCTCTTTAAAATCTCATGAAAAGACTGCAATAATCAAGATTGTCAATAATGAAAAAGAAACACCAGCATTCACGACCAATATATTCAATTACAACAATTATACAGAAGATCAGTTTTCTGTTTGGAATAAAATAATTCACGCGCTGTTTGGTTGAAAACGTATGAAATTTCGTTTGGGAAATGGAGTCACCTTTAACAAACTCTGAAACATCATTCACAAAGATTCTACAAACGCATTCACAAGGGCAAGGTAGCAAGCAGCTAGTAGTCAAAGAGATTTAATTTGTGGAACAGAAGATAAAAGAAACAGTCCATCAATGTAAGGCATACCAAGATGAATCCTACATCAACTTTAGTAGAATATGTTGGTGAAATGCTTGGAAAAAACTAAGCAGAGCATAACTTCTATGAATTCCACTTAATCATTACCCTGATCCAAGCATGAAAGAAATAACACAAAATGGGATAACAAAGAGAGAAAACACAATTGCACACGGGAAGAGAGAAAATACAGACTACCAGACCAATTACATAGGAATCCCTGTCAAAATGCAAGCTTCGGCTCTGTAAACTTTATTAAAACAACTCAAAAATGTCTTACAGACTAATCCTCAAAATACCAAAAGATTTCGAAATAAGGTTTTCAACCCTTGTTCCTTTGATTATAAACATATTTATAGATCTCTTTGAGCTCTAGGCGTGACTCTTCTAAACCAAAAATGTTTTACAATAGAATGACACCTCATCAAAGTTTGTTTGTCATAACTGCTTTGAAACAAAAACAGGTAGAGTTGGCCTAACTATTTCTTACAATTGCCGATATTATCATTGAATGAGATTTACCATATAGTAAAAACAAACATAGTAAATATAAAAGTTATAGCTGGCTATCCATTTAGCCGCCTCAAAGAATATTACAAATTATATCAAAAATTGAAAATGTCTTATGTGTCTTCGGACCTTTCAAACAATATTTGAAAACTCATAAAAAATTAGACAGTTACTGTAGCTAACGGAGAGTATATCTCATATTTGCATATCCATTTACAGCAACCTAGCGTTCAGCTGAAGGGAAGTCGTAATCTGTCATCTCTTTCACCATCACCCAGATTTTAATGTGGTCAGAATAGGAGGCTGGCAGAAGCCTTTCGCCAATGTCAATCAATCTGTTCAGGATTTCAAAATCGTCTTCGATCTTTTCCATTAAAGTTTTTCCTATGAGCAGCCGTTCCATATGTTTGAACTTCGAATGATCCATTCTTATAGTCGAGATCTTCTTTTTGCAGGCATTTTTAGAGATTAGCTCTAGATTATCATTCCAAAAAGACAACAATCCCAATTCATTTAACTTACCAAATGAACTTCTGAAGTCCACTACCTACCTTCTCATATATTCTGCTTTGGCCTCCACGCTTTCTACTTGAGCATACTTTCCCAAAACTCTTCGAGCTGCAGCGATTGTCACGATCTAGTTCCCAATGTTTAATCTGATCCTTTCTTCTTCTTACAAGTCATTTAAAAAGTACACGACACTTAATGTTGTTTCTTTGGGTTTTCGGGCCAAAGTTTCTCTCGCGGCTACACATCCTGACAAAGCATCACTGATTGTCTTCTCCTTGAATCTTATGAACTCCAGGGAGGGCCAAAAAATTTCAGCCTCTTTATATATCCTATCCCACACCAAATGTCTACACCCCTGCATAGCAGCCTGTCCTGCAACTTGACGAGTGAGATTTTTATTTTGCTCAACCGATTCTTTCTGTTTTTCCTAGAGGTCGTTTATCTCCTCCTCCTGCTTCTTGTTCTCTTCTTCTAGTTTCCACACTCTTTCTCTTAGCTCCCTGATCTCATTGTCTTTCAGGCTGACATGTGACATAGCCTGTGCCAGATCATTGGTACTGTCTTCATCACCACCTTGACTCACATTTGTAGGCCGCATGTCCAGACTGGACAAGTTACTTCTTAGGTCTTCAAGTTGCTTTTCTAGGCTAGTTTTCTCTTATTTCCAATTATCTTTTTCTCCAACAAGCTTCAGTATTTCTGCTTTACAATCATCCAATTCCTTAGATAAAGCCTCCCTTTGTATTTCAAATCGTGTTTCCTCGAGGGCCTGGATTAGCTGGATGTTAGGGACTTTGGCATTTTTCTACAGGTTTGAAATTAGCTTTTCTTTATCAGCTAGCAGCTGCTTCATGGCTTTTCCTCCCCCGTCAACTCCAACAAGTTCAATTTGTAACCTTTTTACAAGTTGCTGAAGGGCTCGATTTCACTCTTTTCTTGTTTTGGCTGATTCGCTAATTTCCCTACAATAACTTCCAAATTATCACCTCTCAATGTTGCTTTCACAAGATCAACATGGATAAGATCACCAATCTGCTGCTGAAAATTGATCTTGTTAGGTACTGGTATCGTATCCCATCTGAGCTTCATCTCTGTTACTTCGGCTTCTATTGATACGGCCAAATTTAAAGTGTTATCCTTCTCATCTCTACTGGTTACTAAGGAAGTCTTAGTTTTGGACAAATTGTCGGCTCTCGGCATTAGGTCAAAAAGCTTATGGGCCGAGGCTTGCCTAGTTTGTTTATATTGCTCGCACAGATCAGCTTTAGAGTGGAATCTACTGCTGCCTTCATCTGCTTTAACATCCTAAAACTTGTATTCTCTTATTTGAACTTCGAGGGTTGGGGACCCCTCATTATCTGCTTTCTCATTATCCATCCAGACGGTCAAATATTCATGAGGTGTCCCACCAACCGATTCTTCTTCATCGAGGGAAATCAATGACTCGACCTGAATCCTTTCACCAAACACCTCAACTGGTGTTATCATCCTAGGTTGTTTGTCTTCACCCCCCATTTCGGTATCCATATCCTGAATTTCCTCCAGATCTCTCTTCCGGCCCACTTCTCCAATGTCCGGCACCTGTTCGGTATTTATTAGAGCATCACACATTACGGGGTCCCTTTCCCACAAACTTGGTACTTCTTCTGCCTCGGGCTCCCATTGTAGCAGGTTCCATCCCCTGAGTGCCCTTTCTGGCTCCTTGTGTTCGAAAGCGCTTAGGTTACACTCCTTCCTTCTTCTCGAAATAACATGCAGGGGGTCGTATTCAAGAGCTATGTCTTTTTTGAACCCTAGAAGTCTCATCAATTCCTTTATCTTCGGTAAAGCTTTCTTGCTCGCCACAATAAACGGGCCGACCTTCCAAGGGTATTTTATATCAGTGACCTTTTTGAACTGCAGGAACAGTGCCTCTTCCAAGCTCAATTTCTGCCTGTTAAATTCCAGGGAAAAGATTCTTAATTTCAGAAAGGAAGGAAAAACGTAGGGTTCCTTCACAAAGCCATACAATCTAATGACTGTAGCATCTTTTGAAAGGAACCAGTCTCCAACGGCCACTTCATCCTTTAACTGCATCATTGACTTCATCTCGGGCAGTACTCTCAGCAGTCCCTCCCCAAAAATGACTTTATGCACAGGGGGTAAAACACAGTTGAAATAATCAAACACATTGTCCAACAAAGCATTTGTCTCAAGCAAAGGGCGAAAATGCGGGCTTTCCGCGTTACTATACAGGATCATCTTCATAAGCTGCGTCTGGTATCTGAAGAATCTAGTATTCGGGAATTTTTCCAACTGTACATGCATTCTTTTTGCTAAAAATTCATCAAACTTAAGAGGTGGGATGAGTCCAGTGTCAGACCTCCCTAAACAAATACTAATCCTAAAGAGTAGACTCAGTTGGACCTCCGTTACCCATTGGTCAGTATCTAAACCTAAAAATTGAGCCAGCAGTGAGAAGAACAACTGGGAATCGTCATAAAAAAGGTTGACGTCCAAGGGGTACGGATTTTCCGCAACTTTGGAATGGGGTTTCAGACATGTGGCTAGGAAGGTTCGATGACTTTACGGGGTGATTTGACGGAACAGGGAAACCACAGACTCTTTTGAAAAGCTTTCTGACTCCTAGTACTGCGACTCGGGGATAAAAAATGAATTCTTTACAACTGATGCATCTAAAACACAAACAACCTTAGACATGGGGGCATCCATGATTATCCTTGTGGATTCAGAGTAATTCACGGAGCACCATGTTACAAAATCGGGGAAAGAGGGTACTTGGTCTAGGCAAAAGAAAATAAAAGACGACCTAAAGACCCCGTGTATGTCCAGACCTTGTTCATGTAGAGCATCTAACTTTGTTTTAATTTTTGGGACAAAGAGCCCAAGGCATGGGTCAAATACATCCGCTTCCCTATCTTCCAGGGCCACCCTAGCTTTACGGCTGGTAGAAGCCTATTCCTTTTCCATTTTATGACTTAAAGATTCAATTTTTAAGAGAAAGGATGGTTACAAGACTCTACCTATCGGTTTAGAAGCTCTGAGCAGGCTACTGGAGGTTCTGTCGCCTTCGCCGTCTACCACACACCGAGGGACCACCAGACTTCGACAATCTTCGCGAAAAAATGTCAACACTCGCGGTTGTTTCTTATATATATATAAATGTGCTAACATAACCCCGGCCTTTCTTCACATGCCGTCCTTTAATCTCCGCCGTCAGTTTTCTCACGTGTCTATTCACTATTGTCAGATCGACTGCCTCTTTATCTCATGATTTGACTGCCGAATCTTCTTTACCGTCGGATCTGGTTTAACTTTCCATGTACGCCGTTCCTCTAGACCACCATTGTCCATAAGACGGCCTTGCATGTACCCTAGTGGTCCCTACTATGATTTTCCTCCTTCGTGCGACGGGCTCTGAGGTTGACATCTGGCAGGCGGGAAAGTTTCATCGCATCCACCCTTTTCCTATCCAACGCACTACTTCTTCATGCGATCTACTACGAGAGCCGTTGATGTACATCCCTTTCGCATTCCGAACCGTGGATCTTTCCACCAGCTCATGCCATCGCATGTGCCCAATCTTATACATGGCCTTTTTTCATTTCTCCTTATGACATCGTCTGCTATTGACACCTGGCTGGAGGGGAAGGTTCATCGCATCCACCCTTTTCCTATCCTCCTCGCAACTTGGCTGTGCGGTATTTCATATAGGGCCGTGGATCTGATCCTCGTGCCAAATCTATGGCGCAGATCGGTGTGATGTTTAGTTTCCCATTATTTGACTGGCGGAATATAGGTTATAAAGTGTGTTTCTCGTCTATTAATACCTATACTTCAACATTTCCTCATCTTTTGCACATTTGGTTCTCCTTAGACCCCTTAGTCTTTCCCATTAGCACCTAGCACTAGAGCGTGGAGGATATCTCGGTTTCACTACTAGGTACATTTTGACCCTCCATTCCTTCCATTCAACTGCATCTTGTAGAAAAATATATGGGTGTTAACAACTGGCTCCAAAGGGGATGCTATCCTCCCTGCGAGGTAGCAAAGAACTCCGTAGATTAAGTGCCTGATCCATTTGGCAGCTCCTTCAAACCCTAGACTGAGACTTCTTTTTAGTAACTGAGGACCATACTTGCCGCATATCTAGGCTGAACCCTCAAAAATAAAATCCTGGCTTCTCCTTCCCGATCTTAGGGCATTCACTTTAGGGCTTCGAAGCTCTCCGTTTCGCCCCAAAACAAAACTTCATAAAAACTGTAACAATAAAAAATATACATATATATAAGTTATGGTACATGGGTCGCCTGGCTCCTTTAGGATAGAAAGTGCTTTAAAAACCTTCCATTGACCGGTCCTCTAGACCAGGTGGATCCATCCTGCTTTTCTAGGATAAAAGAATTTAACCCTCGATTTGCTGCGATAACATATGGCCCCATCCACATATGGTCAAATTTCCCGTGTTGATCTTCTCTGGGGGTATCCCATTTTAGGACCAAATCGTTCACCTAGAATTCATCTTCTTTGGCTTTCTTGTCGAAAGCTTCTTTCATCTTTTCCTGGTGCCCCTACACTTTGTTGTAGGCTTTTGTCCTTAGCTCATTTAGTTCGATTATCTGGCTTATTCTCCTCTGCATATGGTTCGGTTCTTCTTCCATTCCTTGCAGCAACCTCATAACCGGCAACCCTAGAGATGCTGGGAACACCACTTTGGCTCCATCTACCAACTGAAAAGGGGACATCCCAATGGCTCTTTTCATGCTTATTCTATCATCCCATAGGGAATATCTCAGTTTTGTATGCCAAGCCCTTTTATTCTCTTCTAACAATTTCTTTATGATTCTTACTAAGATTTTGTTGGAGGACTCGGCTAGTCCATTTCCCTGTGGGTAGTATGTTGTAGAGTGGTTCAGACTGATATGGTATTTGTGACAAAAATTAATCATCTTCTTCGAACAAAAGGTAGGCACATTATCAGTCACAATTCTTTTGGGGCATCCAAACCTAGATAGGATGTTATCCTCCAGAAAGTCCATAATAACATTTTTAGTTGCATTTCTGGTGGGTATAGCTTCTATCCATTTGGTAAAGTAATCAGTAGCTGTCAATATCCACCTATGCTTCCCAGAAGAGTTAGGGTTTATTTCCCCAATGATATCTAGTCCCCATTGTTGAAAAGGAGCTTCTACTATGATTGGGTGAAGGGGTAGTGAGACAAATTTCCTCTTTCCTTAAAAAAATTGACATTGGTGACAAGCAACAGTTTCTTTATACACATCTGTGAACATGGTAGGCCAATAGAAACCGGCTCTCAAGATATTATTTACTGTCACTTTCCAAGAATGATGTCCACCACAGTCTCCCTCATGAAATTCTTTCTTAGTATGCTTAGCTTCTTCCTCCAATAAACAATTTAGAAACACCCCTCCGGGGTCCTTCCACTACAAGAACTGATTCATAATATAGTATTTCGCAGCTTTTAATTTCACACCCCAGGACCTACTCTTTCTTAATCCTGGAGGAGCTTGTAAATTTTGTAACACATAAACACTGTCGGCGTACCAAGAGGATGCAGAAAACTCTGGACTTATCTGTACTTTAGTGTCTAGCTGCCGCGAATATCCTTCTAAAAAATTCATCTGCAAGGAATCACAATTGGACTTGGTCATCAATTTTTCTAATCCCTGCCCTTTCACCAGTTTTGTAGGCCTTATCTCTAAGTCATATTCTAGTAATACAACAATCCATTTTTCCCTTCTACCTTCAGGATCTGCTTGGGTAAGAATACCTTTCACAACACTATTTGGTACATGGGCGATGATGTGTGAGTGAAGTATGTAAATCCTGAAATCCTTTAGTGATTTGATCAAGGCATAAGCTTGTTTCTCCATGATGTCATATTTCAACTCTGCATCTCTCAGCACCCTACTGAAAAAAGCAATTTGTTGTTCTGCATTCTAGTCATTCTTTTGTAGCAGCACTCCTGCCACTGTATGCTCAGAAACATAAGAAAAAATCAAAAAGTCTTTAGAAAAATCAGGGCTGGCTAATACAGGGGCTTCAGTGATAGCACTCTTTATTCCCTTGAAAGAATCCCTAGCTTCCTCCGTCCATTTTATTTGACTTTCCTTTCTTAGAATATTAGTGATACTCATCATAATTTCAGCGAAACTAGGAATGAATCTTCTCAGAAAACCAACTTGTCCAATGAAAGACTACACCTCTCTTTTGCTTCTTGGTTCTCCAACTTTCTGGATGGCACTAACCCTTTCAGGGTCAATCTTGATACCTCCTTTGGATATGATATGTCCTAGGAGTTTATCTTCTTCTAAAGCAAAATGAGATTTCTTTGGGTTGAGGGAAATACCATATTTTATGCATTTCTTAAAGACCCATTCTAGGTGTTTTAAATGTTCGTCATCAGACTTTGAATACACCATTATGTCGTCCATGTACACCACTACGAACTTATCCTTTTCCTCAGCAAAGGCAATGTCCATCGCTCTTTGGAAAGTAGCTCCAGCATTCATCAATCCAAAAGTCATCTTAGCATACATGAAAGTGCCCCATGGAGTAGTAAAAGCAGTCTTTTCTTGATCTTCTGGACTGACTTTGATCTGATTATACCCAGAGAAACCATCCATTGTAGAAATCCTTTCTGCTCCTACTACCTTCTGCAAGATGTGTTCCATTTTTGGCAAAGGGTAATTGTCCTTTAAGGAGGATCTGTTCAAGTTCCCGAAGTCTATACAGATTCTAATTTCTCCATTCTTTTTTCTTACAGGAACTAGGTTTGCCACCCACTGAGAGAATCTCAGAGTGACAATAATCTTTGCGTCGAACAACCTCTTGATCTCTTTTTCTATTACCAGTACCAACTTAGGATTTATTCTCCTCAACTTCTGTTTGAAAGGTTTTTCTCCAGGCCGAATTGGGATAGAATGTTGGATTATTGAGGTATCATATTCTTTTAACTCTTCATAGCTCCAGGCGAAGGCAGCAGCATACTTTTTCAACAAATCGACATACTGCTTTTTCCTCCTAATCTCCAATTTTTTAGACAACTTTACCATCCGAGGTTCCCCAATAGAACCCAAATTCTGATCTTCTACTATATCCTTGGGAGGTTCGAATTTGGGATTCCTTGCCACATCATTTTGATCAAAGAGCTTTTCTAGAGGTATCAACCCTTTGGGAATATAGTTGCTTTTTAGCTGGACAATGTCTTTGCCTCCCAAAGTATTCTTCCAACCCTTATTTTCATTCTCTTCATTTTCTGACTGTTCCTGGTCCATTAGACCTTCTACATTCTCGTTTTCAGAATCGATCTGAACATTAGCAAACTCATGAGATAGTTCTAAAAGCCTTCTAATTTGTAGGTCATCTTCAAACACTTGCCAATACTTGGAATTGTTTGGGATGGAGGGTCTTTTTATCACTTCGACCTCGTATTTTTCTTGGGAAAAAAATGGGTGTTTTAAAACCACCTGCAGTAGTGGCCAAGGAGTCTGCTACTTGATTGTCACATCTCGGAATTGCCCAGATCTTATGTTCATCGAAAAAGTTCCCAAACATGTCCCAAAATTTGTTTCTATAAGCTCTCATCCTGGGGTGTTTTTCCTAATAACTATCATTTACCTGGTTCACCACCGGCTCTGAATCTCCAAATATGTGTACTCTCCTGGCTCCCAAATCTTTCAGAGCTCTCAGTCCTAAAAGTAGAGCTTCATATTCAGCCACATTGTTTGTGCATTCAAAAGTCAATTTATAGGATAGGGCCCTAGATTCTTGGTCTGGAGGTATGATCCAAACCCCAGCCCCAGCTCCATTTTTACTTAATGAACCATCAAAGTACATCTTCCACAGTCCTTCTTTGTTTTTTCGCCTCTCTGACGCCTCATGCCTTGCTGCAAATTCTTTGTCTTCCTCGACTTCATGGAAAAATGGGGGTCTAGGATCAGTATGTGGACCATCATTGAAGAGGATGGAGGAACCTATGTCTGTATCCACAACAAATATAGGGTGATTTTCAAGCTTGTCGTCACTGCTGACTACATAAGCCATCCTTTTCTCTTTGTATAACTTCCTATTGCTTCCGAAAAGTTGTATAGTAGCATAAGATAAGTCCATCTGCATGGTTCCTTTTAGCTTTTTTACCCAGGATCTTGATAACAACATCCCAAACTTAGCAGGTAAATCAGCCACTACTATGTCCATCATGACGCTCTTCGCTGGAATCTGGGCAAGGGTTACCACCACATCTTTAATTAGTCCTAAACAGGGTACCTTTCTAGAGTCGAAAGAATATAGGTCTTTGTAGGGTCTAGTTACCTCTAACCCCAACTGGTCCAGCCGACTTTGACATCAAGTTGTGCGAAGCTCCAGAGTCTATCAGGGCGTTGTGTAATAACTTATTATGGATATTCAGACTCAAATAGAAGGGAGGGACTTCTTCATCATCTGTCTCCTCTAGTTTGGAACCAAAGATTATAGTGGAGGCATCATCTGTCACGTCCAACATGTCTTGTGTATTTCCTGCCTGCCCCTTTACTAGGCTATTTATCTCTTCCCTATATTCATTGTTTCTCAATAGTTCATTCAGGGGGATAGAGATCTTTACCTTAGACAGTTTAGCCTTCAAGCTGAATATTGAAGTTGGCTTCCCTACTTCCGTGACTTCTGGTTGCCTACCTTCTTTGGAATGCTGCCCCTTATCTTCTGATATTTTTTGTGCAGGATCCTCTAGTTGTTTTTCCTTTAGATTATCTATATTCTGTTGAGTCTTAGGGGGCTGACTCTGGGCATACTTCCCTTCAGTTATTGGTATTTCTCTGTTTCTCAACCTCATCTTTCTCTGGATATCGTCCACAGCATTCATGTAGCCCATTTGATACTGTTCAGAATCGAATTCTGTGGCTTTATCAACATTTCCCTTGGTGAAAAAATCATGCTCATTTTCAGTCAAATGAACTACATGTTCTAGGGTGTCGAAGAGATGTATTTGGTCGGCAGCAGGGTTTTCAGGTCTCTCTTCATCTATCAAATTCTCAAGAAAGAGAGGCCTTATCTGGTGGTCTTCTTGGTTTCTTGGATTTCCTGGAGGAGACGGCCTTCTAAAGTTTGGGTTCCTTATCTGATTTTCAGGATGTTCACTAACATGAGGCTTATTTTCCATGGCTAACCTATCCATCAATTTTTCCATAGTTCTCATCATGGTATCAAATTTAGCATCACTAGAAGAGGCTTGGGTTTCTTGCTTCTTCTTATCTGCTTCAGTTTTGCCCTTTATTTTCCTAGAAGCCATCATGTTGGCCTCAACCTCCATGGCGTCTTTCAGCATAGCCGGCAGGGAGGCGGATTTTCTTTCTCTTAATGTGCATGAGAAGTCTACATCAAAGGCATATGCATAGTGGAGCTTTGCAGTGCCTACCGAGGGTTTTAGATCATCTGGAATAGAATGATAGGTTTTCATGAATCTGGCAGAAAACTCATGGACTGATTCAAACCCACCTTTCTTTAAGTGATTATACTGGGACAAGACCATGGCAGGACTGCCCAATGTTTCCCATCTTTATAGAAATAATACTTTAAAAGCTGTAAAATCTGCTATGGAAGCATTGGGTAGCTGTCTGAACCATTTCTTGGGTTCTCCAAACAGGATTTGGGAAAACAATCTCATTTTAGCGTCATCGTGGTCCACTTCTTCCAGGTCTATAAAATCTTCAAATCTATCAACATGTTGTTTGGCTAACCAGTCTCCCTCTCCATTATAAGAGACAATTCTTTCAGCGTAGTTCTGAGGGAGGTCATGCAAAGTAGTAGGCAAGACCAAAGGTGCAAATCTAGCAGCCATAGGTCTAGGTGGATTCTGAGCTTGCGGGGAAGTATTTTGAGCAAGATCACTCGCTGGGATTGTAGCGTGGGCTTGGGGGGCTTGAGAACTGGGTTTATTGTCTTCAATTTTGGCAAGATTTTTAGAATCAAACCACACAGGATCTAAAAGATAAGATTCAAAATTATTCACAGCTTCTTCACCTAGGCTTAGGTATGACTCAGATTTTGTTCTTGACAAAGTTTTGCTAATATCAATCTCTAGATCCAATTCCTTAAAAACAGATGCATTTTCTGAAAAAGGGACAGTCTCGATGATAAGAGCACTAGCCCGATCTTTCACGGTTCTACGTCTGAGTAAACTTTCCGGATTATCTACTCCTAGCAGGATTTAAGGGAAAGGATTACCTCTCGTATGGATATTTCTTGAGGCCAGGATGCCTTTGGAATTTCTTCAGTAGTATGTTTCGGCGTACTGATCTTTCTCCAGTGGAGTCTTCCTGAATTGTCTGATCTTTGTAAGTGGAGTTGCCAGGGCAAAATTCTTCAACCTTCTTGAAAATGCAGAAACCTCTGTTTTCCCACAGGGATCTCTCTTGTTCTTTGAAATTCAGACTTATATGTCGTTCTCCTAGGGATTGATAAAACAAATCGTATCCCCGGCAACGACGCCAATTTTGTTAACATCGAAATTGACCCCCAAGGCTGAAAGAGGGTAATTCTGGGTAACTACTAACCAATATTTGGCCTGTGCTACTGACCCAACACAGACAGAGAGGGCTCTCTCTAATATCTCATGAAAAGACTGGAATAATGAAGATTGTCAATAATGAAAAAGAAACACCAACATTCACGGCCAATATATTCAATTACAACAATTATACAGAAGATCAGTTTTCTGTTTGGAATAAAATGATTCATGCCCTGTTTGGTTCAAAACGTATGAAATTTCGTTTGGGAAATGGTGTCACCTTTAACAAACTCTGAAACATCATTCACAAAGATTCCACAAACGAATTCACAAGGGCAAGGTAGCAAGCAGCTAGTAGTCAAAGAGATTTAATTTGTGGAACATAAGAGAAAAGAAACAATCCATCAATGTAAGGCGTACCAAGATGAATCCTACATCAACTTTAGTAGAATATGTTGGTGAAATGCTTGGAAAAAACTAAGCAGAGCATAACTTCTATGAATTCCACTTAATCATTACCCTAATCCAAGCATGAAAGAAATAACACAAAATGGGATAACAAAGAGAGAAAACACAATTGCACATGGGAAGAGAGAAAATACAGACTACCAGACGAATTACATAGGAATCCCTATCAAAACGCAAGCTTCGGCTCTGCAAACTTTATTAAAACAACTCAAAATTGTCTTACAGACTAATCCTCAAAATACCAAAAGCTTTCAAAATAAGGTTTTCAACCCTTGTGCCTTTGATTACAAACATATTTATAGATCTCTTTGAGCTCTAGGATTGACTCCTCTAAACCAAAAATGTTTTACAATAGAATGACACCTCATCAAAGTTTGTTTGTCATAACTGCTTTGAAAAAAAACAGGTAGAGCTGGCCTAACTATTTCTTACAATTGTCCATATTATCACTAAATGAGATTAACCTTATAGTAAAAACAAACATAGTAAAGATAAAAGTTCCAGCTGGCTATCCATTTAGCCACCTCAAAGAATATTACAAATTATATCAAAAATCGAAAATGTCTTATGTGTCTTCGGACCTTTCAAACAATATTTGACAAGTCATAAAAACTTAGATAGTTACTGTAGCAGACGGAGAGTATATCTCATATTTGCATATCCATTTACAATAGCCCAACGTTCAGCTGAAGGGAGATCATAGTCTGTCATCTCTTTCACCATCACCCGGATTTCAATGTGGTCAGAATAGGAGGCTGGCAGAAGCCTTTCACCAATGGCAATCAATCTGTTCAAGATTTCAAAATCATCTTCGATCTTTCCCATTAAAGTTTTACCTATGAGAAACTGTTCCATATGTTTGAACTTCGAATGATCCATTCTTATAGTCGAGATCTTCTTTTTGTAGGCATTTTTAGAGATTAGCTCTAGATTATCATCCCAAAAAGACGTCAATCCCATTTCATTCAACTTACCAAATGAACTTCTGAAGTCCGCTACCTGCCTTCTCATATCTTCTGCTTTGGCCTCCACGCTTTCCACCTGAGCATACTTTCCCAAAACTCTTTGAGCCACAGCAATTGTCACGATCTGGTTCCCAATGTTCAATATGATCCTTTCTTCTTCTGACAAGTCATTTAAAAAGGCCACGGCACTTAATGTTGTTTCTTTGGGTTTTCGGGCCAAAGTTTATCTCGCGGCTACACATCCTGACAAAGCATCACTGATTGTCTTCTCCTTGACTCTTATGAACTCCAGGGAGGGCCAAAAAATTTCAGCCTCTTTATATATCCTATCCCACACCAAATGTCTACACCCCTGCATAGCAGCCTATCCTGCAACTTGGCGAGTGAGTTTTTTATTCTGCTCAACCGATTCTTTCTGTTTTTCCCGGAGGCCATTTATCTCCTCCTCCTCCTTCTTATTCTCTTCTTCTAGTTTCCACACTCTTTCTCTTAGCTCCCTAATCTCATTGTCTTTCAGGATGACATGTGACATAGCCTGTGCCAGATCATTGGTACTGTCTTCATCACCACCTTGACTCACATTTGTAGGCCGCATGTCCAGACTGGACAAGTTACTTCTTAGGTCTTCAAGTTGCTTTTCTAGGCTAGTTTTCTCTTGTTTCCAATTATCTTTTTCTCTAGCATGCTTCAGTATTTCTGCTTTACAATCATCTAATTCCTTAGATAAAGCCTCCCTTTGTATTTCAAATCGGGTTTCCTCGGGGGCTTGTATTAGCTGGATGTTAGGGACTTTGGCCTTTTTCTGCAGGTTTGAAATTAGCTTTTCTTTATCAGCTAGCAGCTCCTTCATGGATTTTCCTCCCCCGTCAACTCCAACAAGTTCTATTTGTAACCTTTTTACAAGTTGTTGAAGGGCTCGGTTTTCACTCTTTTCTTGTTTTAGCTGATTCGCTAATTTCCCTACAGTAACTTCCAAATTATCACCTCTCAATGCTGCTTTCACAAGATCAACATGGATAAGACCACCAATATGCTGGTGAAAATGGATCTTGTCAAGTACTCGTATCGTATCCCATCTGAGCTTCATCTCTGTTACTTCGGCTTCTGTTGATACGACCAAATTTAAAGTGTTATCCTTCTCATCTCTACTGGTTACTAAGGAAGTCTTAGTTTTGGACAAACTGTCGGCTCTCGGCATTAGGTCAAAAATATTCTGGGCTGAGGCTTGCCTAGTTTGTTTATATTGCTCGCACATATCAACATTAGACCGGAATCTACTGCTGCCTTCACCTTCTTTAACATCCTGAAACTTGTATTCTCTTATTTGAACTTCGGGGGTTGGGGACCCCTCATTATCTACTTTCTCATTATCCATCCAGACGGTCAAATCTTCATGAGGTGTCCCACCAACCAATTCTTCTTCATCGAGGGAAATCAATGACTCGACCTGAATACTTTCACCAAACACCTCAACTGGTGTTATCATCCTAGGTCCTTTGTCTTCACCCCCCATTTCGGTATCCATATCCTGAATTTCCTCCAGATCTCTCTTCCGGCCCACTTCTCCAATGTCCGACACCTGTTCGGTATTCATTAAAGCATCAGACATTACGGGGTCCCTTTCCTACAAACTTGGTACTTCTTCTACCTTCGGCTCCCATTGTAGCAGGTTCTGTCCCCTGAGTGCCCTTTCTGGCTCCTTGTGTTTGAAAGCGCTTAGGTTACACTCCTTCCTTCTTCTAGAAATAACATGCAGGGGGTTGTATTCAACAGCTACGTCTTTTTTGAACCGTAGAAGTCTCATCAATTCCTCTATCTCCGGTAAAGCTTTTTTGCTCTCCACAATAAAAGGGCCGACCTTCCAAGGGTATTTTATATCAGTGACTTTTTTGAACTGCAGGAACAGTGCCTCTTCCAAGCTCAATTTCTGCCTGATAAATTCTAGGGCAAAGATTCTTAATGTCAGAAAGGAAGGCAAAACGTAGGGTTCCTTCACAAAGCCATACAACCTAATGACTGTAGCATCTTTCGAAAGGAACCAATATCCAACGGCCACTTCATCCTTTAACTGCATCATTGACTTCATCTCGGGAAGTACTCTCGACAGTCCCTCCCCAAAAATGACTTTATACACAGGGGGAAAAACACAGTTGAAATAATCAAACACATTGTCCAACAAAGCATTTGTCTCAAGCAAAGGGCGAAAATGCGGGCTTTCCGCGTTACTATACAGGATCATCTTCATAAGCTACATCTGGTATCTGAAGAATCTAGTATTCAGGAATTTTTCCAACTGTACATGCATTCTTTCTGCTAAAAATTCATCAAACTTAAGAGGTGGGATGAGTCTAGTGTCATACCTTGCTAAAAAATACTAATCCTAAAGAGTAGACTTAGCTGGACCTCCGTTACCCATTGGTCAGTATCTAAACCTAAAAATTGAGCCAGCAATGAGAAGACCAATTCGGAATCGTCATAAAAAAGGTTGACGTCCAAGGGGTATGGATTTTTCGCAACTTCAGAATGGGGTTTTAGACATGTGGCTAGGAACGTTCGACGGCTTTCCGGGGCGATTTGATGGAACAGGTCAACCACAAACTCTTCTGAAAAGATTTCTGACTCCTGGTACTGTGACTCGGGGATAAAAAATGAATTCTTTACAACTAACGCATCTAAAACACAAACAACCTTAGACTTGGGGGCATCCATGATTATCCTTGTAGATTCGGAGTAATTCACGAAGCACCATGTTACAAACTTGGGGAAAGAGGGTACTTGGTCTAGGAAAAAGAAAATAAAAGACGACCTAAAGACCTTGTGTATGTCCAGACCTTGTTCATGCAGAGCATCTAACTTTGTTTTAATTTCTGGGGCAGAGAGCCGAAGGCATGGGTCAAATACATCCGCGTCCCTGTCTTCCAGGGTCACCCTAGCTTTACGGCTGGTAGAAGCCTATTCCTTTCCCATTTTATTACTTAAAGATTCAATTTTTAAGAGAAAGGATGGTTACAAGACTCTACCTGTTGGTTTAGAAGCTCTGAGCAGGCTACTGGAGGTTTTGTCACCTTCATCGTCTGCCACACGCCGAGGGACCCCCAGGCTTCGACAATATTTGAGAACAAATGTCAACCCTCGCGGTTGTTTCTTATATATATATAGCCATGCTAACATAACCCCGGCCTTTCTTCACATGTCGTTCTTTAATCTCCGTCGTTGGTTTTCTCACGTGTCTATTCACTATCGTCAGATCGGATGCCTCTTTATCTCTTGATTTGACCGCCAAATCTTCTTTACCGTTGGATCTGGTTTAACTTTCCATCTACGTCATTCCTCTAGCCCACATTTATCCATAAGACGGCCTTGCATGTACCCTAGTGTTCCCTACTACGATTTTCCTCCTCCGTGCGACGGGCTCTGAGGCTAACATCTGGAAGGTGGGAAAGTTTCATCACATCCACCCTTTTCCTATCCAACATGCTACTTCTTCATGTGGTTTGCTACGAGAGCCGTTGATGTACATACCTTTTGCATTACGAACCGTGGATCTTTCCACCAGCTCATGCCATCGCATGCGCCCAATCTTATATATGGACTTTTGTCATTTCTCCTTGTGACATTGTCTGCTGCTGACACCTGGCTGGCGGGGAAGGCTCATCGCATCCACCCTTTTCCTATCCTTCTCGCAACTTGGCTGTGCGGTATTCCATATAGGGTTGTGGATCTAATACCCATGCCCAATCTACGGCGTAGATCGGTGTGATGTTTAGTTTTCCATTATTCGACCGATGGAATATAGGTTATAAAGTGTGTTTCTCGCCTATTAATACCTATACTTCAACATTTCCTCTTCTTTTGCACATTTGGTTCTCCTTAGACCCTTTAGTCTTTCCCATTAGCACCTAGCACTGGAGCATGGAGGATATCTCGGTTTCACTACCAGGTACATTTTGACCCTCCATTCCTTCCATTCAACTGCATGTTGTAGAAAAATATATGGGTGTTAACACTACCTCTCGATCCAAACTGCCTACCTTGTCCCATAAATATAAGGGGGATAGATGAGAGAGGGGAGGAGAAACTATACATTAAGGGTTGTTATGTTGGAGCAATTCCAAAGTTAGTGTGAAGAGCAGGAGCCCAGAATCTGGTTGCACAAGCACTTTGAATGATCAGGTATAATTGTACTGGTTATTTTCTTTTGACAATAAAGGTTGAAATACCCTTCCTATCCCAATCAAATGTCTAATGGATTGCATGTTTGTTTGGATTAAATGCTTGACTGTATTTGATGTCTAAATTGCATTTCAATTTCATCATTGTTATATCAGTCAAGATACACTGAGGAAGGTATCTTTTGTATTGCAATTTCATCAAACGGAAGATCAAGTGAAGGATTGAGTGGAGGATCAAGCAAAAGCTAGGATCGAACGTCGTTAATAAGGTATTCCTTCTAAGATCTTGGTCTCTTTCCTTTTGTAGAAACCTATGTGATATGATCAATGTATTTACATGTCACCCTAGAAGTTGGTAGTGTCCCTCTCCTCGCTATAAGGTAGAAATCCTAAACAACACACTAGTGACTCCACTGGGGACCCGGTTGTTTTCTGCTCTAGGAGACCTAGTTAGTTTTCCTTCCAGTACTTATTGGTCTTTTTTATCCTCTGAGAGGCCCCATAGGTCACTTTTACCCGCTGTTTCTTGCTTGGTTCATCTTAGTTTCAAGTTTCAAATCCCGTTTCAGACCTTTCCTGACATGAACGCTGGTCTTCCATACATACAGTAGCGTACACCAGATGAAAAACACTGGTTTCCCTACTGCACAGTAGGGTACATCTCCCAGTATACGCAGGTTTATACACTGCATAGTAGAGTATTTTCCTGTAAGTCTCTGTTTGCTTTTGAGATTTGATTTCCACTTGTTTGGTTTGATTTCCAGCCTCTTGCTTTGTATTCTTAACTGATCCTTGAGGTTTGTATGCCCTTGTTGAGTCTTGTTTGCCTCTCCTAAGTCCCTTAGGTCATCTTTTGCTTGCTTGAGTACTTTTGAGGTGTCTTGCTTGTTTGTGACTCTTTTTGAAGACTGTGCATTGTTCCTTGTTGGACATAGTTGCATGTTCATACCCTAGTTGCTTGTTGCAGGTATACAAACCTTTGTTTATAACATTTTTTGTTTGTGGCAACATTAGTACACTTTGACGGTGTCTTGTCCTTTGATTTAGGGTTTGACCCCAAGTTGGAGTCGTTAGGGTGTTTTCAAATTTTTTTTGAGCCTAGACACTTTCTGATTGCTTTTCAGTTTTAGTCCAAGTAAGGTGGAGTCCTTTATTTTTCTTTCTTTTGAGTTTGTGTGCTTGGTAAGTTCTCTTTTTGGTTTGCTTGCTTACTTTTACTTGGCTTAAGTGTTTTTCTTAGGGTTTTGATGCTTAGGAGCAGCCTTTGAGGTCTGACTTTCCGCTTAAGAGTGTCTCTTTTCCCTTTTTCTTTTGTGCTTTGTCTCCAAGTCTCAAGTTTTTCTTTTGTGAAAACTTGGTA
The DNA here is from genome assembly GCA_027924585.1 of Larix kaempferi. Taxonomy (NCBI): domain Eukaryota; kingdom Viridiplantae; phylum Streptophyta; class Pinopsida; order Pinales; family Pinaceae; genus Larix; species Larix kaempferi. The sequence goes on along the minus strand of BSBM01002449.1, from coordinate 198,676 downwards.
AGTCAAGTCTTCCTCAGATCATTTGATTTGTTTGTGTGAATCATTTAGCTTTTAGTCTTACCCACACTTTTGCATTTAGGTCTTACTTTCACTTTTAACTTCTTTTTCTTTTATAGTTATCAGAAAAAGCCCAAAAAATTGTTTTAAGTAGCTTAGTAGTAAGATCTAGCTTTGCTTTGAAGTAGCGTAGTTTGCTTCGAAACATTAAAAGAAAATACAAAAATATTTTGTTTTAGGATTGCTTAAGTTTTCAAGTTTTTGAAAGAATCATAAACGAAAAGAGAAAATTTTGTGAAATTTGAAAGCATCATTTTACAAGTACTATACTTTCATATACAAACCATTCCACACACCGCACTACAACCCTTGAGTAACAAGTAGCCCTTTAAAAGGAACATTAATAAATTTACTAGCAACATTTTTCTTTTTAGGGATACACGACACCAACTAGCTTAGGCTAGAGTTTCGAGCTTAAAACACCTTAAACTACTCAGAGCATGTTTCATTACTCAAAAATCATAGTACGAATTTCATATAGGTAAACCCATCTATATCAAATATTCCTGGGAAAATCTACTTACACCAGAGCTAAGCACGAGGTCGTGGAATATTGGAATTGTTGAGGATATCCCCTCACTTTCCTCTCAACCATAAACCAGGGTTGACTCGCGTACGGGGGTCCTTTCGGACTTCGGGCTTTGCTACCCTGCCCACGCGTTTTGACCAGGCTGATGACTGTCCCCCCAGGATATTTTGTATTGATGGTAGCCTTAGTATCAAACCTCTAGGATTCTACACAGGTAGAGTGGGCGGTTATTCCCACTTCACCTCGGACAGGCGTGGAAGGTAACCCTCTGGCAGTAATCCCGGGAAAGCGGTTTGGTGATTCAAGCGCTTGCACCCAGTGGAACTCCGGAGGACGCCACAAAACTGACCATCGGTACTCTATTAGTCTGTTCTGGGCCCTAAACATCCCAGACTCACTTTCGAGAGTATTTTCCATTGTTTGCCTGGTCTGATTACCTAGTAATTTTTAGTGGTATGTTGTTTTCCCCTTAGTTGTAGTGGTCACTAGGTTTTTACTTAGTTTTATTTTGTTATAATTGTGGAATACCAACATCTTCATCGGTCTCAGAGGTTGCAAAACCTTCCCCCACTCATAGTGGAGCCTCCACCACCACCGTAACGTAGGAGAACTAATTCCTGTGGTTCTTTTGAACTGATGGGAGAAACAGAGGTTCCTGGTGAACCAAAACCCAGAACCTCGGATCGACAAGTCCCTAATACTGTCGAGGTTGAGGATGTAACTTCTAGAGAGTTCAATATTCCTTTCAACCCTCCTCTTACAGGACCTAACGATCCGCTTCTAGTACCTGTAGGTTTCCAGCAACCCAAGTATAGTACTTATCTGTTTACACCGGGTTATTCTATGACTAACCCAGGAGAGGAACAGGGAGTTCCACAAAATCCCACAACTTCGATGGATGAAAGGATGGATAATCCTACTTTCACAAACACTGCTACCTCGAGTTCGTCATAGAGTATTTCTGCCTCAACTCCATCCTTTGGTTTCAATGCTGGTTCTCTAGGCATGCCAAGCTCATTTTCTTCGACATCTGCCTTAGTTTCCACACCTACTTTTGGATCCAACAATATTCCTTTGTCAGGGATACCCGCAGTGAATTTCACTTCGTCTTCTACTACACAACAGTTGCAGGGTGTAATACAACCTGTTGCTTCCACTTCCACTGTAGAATCTAGTCCCTCTACTTCTATGCCTATCATGAGTACCATGACTACGCCGTCCACCACAACCACACCTGGTTTCAACCCCTATGCAGGGTACAATGTGAATCCATTGAACATACCTGCAGGGAGTGTCCCCATCTCTTTGTTTGTTGGAGGTGGGGGCAATATGTTTAACCAACAGTATGGCAGGGCTAACACTCAGCCACAGTGGACAAACCAGCAGGTATTTAATCCGCTTTCTTTTGGGTGGAGTAATTTCAATCCTTTCGTTTCACAACCAATGCCTAGGGGCAACCCCACCCACAGTACACGAACAAGGAAATGGGTGGTTCCCAATACCAGGTCCCTGTTTACCAGATGTGATCAGCTCAACCACATTTACCTTTTCTGGAAACTTTAAACTTGCTAGATCTTTCAAAGCTTACAAATGACCCCGTGCATCATGAATCTGCATGGCCACTTGTGCCCACTAAGTTTCCCTCGGACATACCAAAGTTTGAAGGCAAGACTTGTGAGGACCCTGGTGACCATGTTACGACATTTCATCTCTGGTGCTCCTCCAACTCACTGAATGACGATTCCATAAGGTTGAGGCTCTTTCAAAGAACCTTAACTAGTGTTGCGGCCAAGGGGTACATTGAATTGCTAGCAGCTGCCTATGGCACCTTTCGGGATCTTGCCATTGTGTTTTTGAACCACTTTCAACTCCCTATTCGGTACGATGCCAGCACAGACCTTTTGTCGACATTTAGATAGAACAAGGCCACTCATCTGTCTGATCATATTCAGGAGTGGCGGAGAAGAAAGAGGCTCATCAAGGCCGACATCCCCCCAGCATTCTTATTAGAATGGTACCTTAAGTCACTGCTTCCCTATGTTTCTAAGGAAGTTGCCACTTCAGGGGTGTCCTCCGAAGAGGAAGCCATTTTGAGAACCCAACAGCTAGACTTGGTCTATGCTCAATCTGGGCTGTTATATGAGATTATTCTTGATACGTCGAGGTCTAATATAGACTTAGGTAAACCTAAACCTAGACCACATGCGGATGGCATTGTGGTTTCAGTCGACTCTGTAGCGTTTGATGCCTTAACAAAGCAGGTTCATGCCTTGTCAGTCAAACAATCTGCTGCAGAAGCAACTTCTGTTGTATCCTCCCCTTCTACTACAGAATCTGTACAGCAGGTGCAAACAAACCAAAAGGACTCTCGGAAGTCCAAAATAAAGGGCAAGAAAGGGGGGGGGGAACCAACAACACACAAAATGCCGAGGAGGGAAAAAAAGAAAAGAGGAAGGCTAAGTTCCCTTGCAAGCTGTGTCAAAAGGACCACCTTACCCATCAATGCCCTCTAATAGAAGAAGCCTAGAAGTTGATCCGTGAAAAGAAACTAGCTGTCTTAAAAGACCCTTTCCCTTACGGACAGAGTTCAACTTCTGGCAGCTCTAGTGCTAGGGGCACCACTCGTGCCACCTCATCTGATCAATCATTCGTTAACATGGTTAATTCAGATGCCCTATTGCAAACTCGAGCAAGGAATTATACCCTGGATCCGCAGTAGAAAGATGCTCCTAAATCCTCTACTCCTCTTCACATACCAGTGGAGACACTGCCGAAGATACCGAAAGGTGTTTTCAAAAGAGATCTGCACAACCCTAATGCGAAGGCTTCCCCCAACTATAATGTTGTGGAGGATTCATCCCAAACCCCTTGTGCCATGTCTACTTTGGAGGTACTGCAAAGTTACCCATTGCAATGCAGCACACTCCTTGCAGCGATTGGAAGTGTCGATTCATCTGCCATGTCTGCGCATTTTGATATGAGAGATATCAAGTACCAGTTGCCGTATCATCTCGCTCTCTAAATAGAGGTCGTTCATGGTCTTATGACCATTGGACGAGCTGTCGTAGATGAGGGTGCATCCACGTGCGTAATGTCTATTTCTTGCTGGAAAGATTTAGGTGAACCTGGGTTAGACCCCTCTAATACAATACTTACATCCTTTGATGGGAGATCTTTCCGTCCACACAGAGTCTTACCATCATTTAATGTGGAACTCACAGGAAAGCAGTATCGGTAGAGGTTGAAGTTCTAGATGCTCCACTTGATTATAACTTGTTATTGGGTAGGAACTGGAATTACGCCATGCAGGAAGTTCCAATAGCTATTTTTCGGGTTGTAATGTTCCCTCACAAAGGCAAGATCATTACAATCGATCAAATTTTTTTTACTCGAAGGACCAACCAGACTTCATCAGATTCTACTATCCCATTGGTTGATCAGCCTGGCCCAGTCACTGAGAGATTAGGAGTAGGTCTTTATGGGTCCTTAATAGGCACTTTTGACCTGCCTGCTCCTACCTTGTTTGTTGGTTCTGAAGAATGTTCTTCATCCGAGATTTCTACGGTCAGTTTAACGACTGATCCAGGGATCCTCCCACCTGAATCAGAACCAGCTGTGCCTGTACCTATTGCAGAGATAACTCATGTGGACTCAGAACAACTCGCAACAGAACATATCATGACTCCATTGGTCTCTACTGAGTCAGATATGGACTATGCTTCTGCATCGTCAACAGACTCTACCCTCTCTTCTGATAATTTAAAGACAATTTTGCCTTCTAATGAAGCCATTTTGGAAGCCATGACAGGCTTGGATCATGTTCAAGAAAATATAGATCCCAGGTCCTATCTACTTCCCATTCTAAATTTGATAGAGAGAGGTGAGTTCTATCCGAGACCCAGTGAAAATGGTGATTGGTCCCCCATCCTTTCCATTGCGCAAACCAGTTTTGCTGAACGAAATATGGCATATTCATTAAGAAATATTCCAATCAACATTTCCACTGCACCTGGGGTCACTGAAAACATTTTTATTGGAACAGAATGTTATCTCGACGAGATGATTTCTGTGACATCTTTTCTCGGCCTCATCAAGAGGTTCCAGGCATTGCCCCTACTTGAAGAAGTACTACGCTTAGGCATCTGTGCTTTTTCTGTATTTTTAGCTGTACATTTTTGTATAGTCAGTTTTTGTTTACAATTGTAGTTACGTCTTATGCATCCATTGCTTTGTGTTTTAGATGTTGACTGAACATTTTATAGGATTTGCTGATGGCACTAGCCGCCACACTCGTCAGTTGGCTGTGGCTACTTGGGTTATTTACTCACCAACTGGTCAACTGGTGTCTTCGAGAGGGGCTTGTCTAGGTCCCACAATGAACAATGTGGCTGAGTACAGTGCAGTCATAGAGCTACTCCGAGATGCTCTGTTTCATGGCATTTCACATATGGAGGTATGGATCGACTCACAATTAGTTGTATTTCAGTTACTGGGTGTTTATCAAGTTAGAGATCCTACTTTGCTGCGTCAGTTCTTGCGCGTTAAGCTTCTTGAGAGACAATTTGATTTTATTACATATCATCATAGAAGAGTTCTCCTTTCATTGTTTTATACTTTTTAGGGGGAGGAGACTAACTATACGAAAAAGGCCTTTTGGAGCCTCTCTTTAGGGTTTTCAGGCTCTCTAAATATGAAAACACCAGGCGAGCATTCACCTACTCGGGCTCGATTTGAAATCCACGAGAGGGTGTATATAGGAATGTTTAAGATTTTTAGACTCTATAAACAGGAAAACACCGGTGAGCATTAACCTACTCGGGCTCGATATTAAAATCCATGAGTAAGTGTATGGAGTTATTGTTTAAGTTTTTTAGACTCCTTAAAATTGAAAACATCGATGAGCAAGAATAGATCTCGGCTCGATATTAAAATCCAGAGATCAGTACTATAGAGTATTCTTCTATCTCTTCTTCGAACTCTTTCAAAAAATGAAGAAGGTCTTGAGACTTACCCCTCTGCAGCTGACAAAACAATGTTTTTACCTACATTTTGACATGAACGCTACCATATAAGGATAACAATAGCATACACCTCTCAAAATGCTCTACTTTGCTTCAGTAGACTAGCGTACACCTTCAAAAATCTTGCAAACGCTGGTTGTAAAGCATGAAAGTTGCATATTGTGCGCTACTCCACTTGAGAAAACTCACGTACATCCTAAAATGTAATAAAAAATATATTAATTTGACGAATTAGGATTAGTTGAAGTTCATTTTGCAACTTCCCCAACCTCCCAATCAAACTACCTCTTGATCCAAACTGCCTACCTTGTCCCATAAATACAAGGGGGATAGATGAGAGAGGGGAGGAGAAAATATACATTAAGGGTTGTTATGCTAGAGGAATTCCAAAGTTAGTGTGAAGAGAAGGAGCCCAAAATTCGGTTGCACAAGCACTTTGAATGATCAGGTATAATTGTACTGGTTATTTGCTTTTGACAATAAATGTTGAAATACCCTTCCTATCCTAATCAAATGTCCAATGGATTGCATGTTTGTTTGGATTAAATGCTTGATTGTATTTGATGTCTAAATTGCATTTCAATTTCATCATTGTTATATCAGTCAAGATACGCTGAGGAAGGTATCTTTTGTATTGCAGGTTCATCAAACGGAAGATCAAGTGAAGGATTGAGCGGAGGATCGAGAAAAAGCTAGGATCAAACGTCAGTAATAAGGTATGCCTTCTAAGATCTTGGTCTCTTTCCTTTTGTAGAAACCTATGTGATATGATCAATGTATTTACCTGTCACCCCAGAAGTTGGTAGTGTCCCTCTCCTCGCTATAAGGTAGAAATCCTGAACAACAAAGACATTGGCATAGGTCAGAACGACAATGATTGATGAATTCAAAAAGCCAAAATCAGAATCACAGTATGTTACTGAGCTCAAGGAGATTAAGCAATTCCCAAACGAGCCGCTGTGGGAATTTGACCAATGGTACAAGACGTTGATCGCAAAAGTGAGCTTTCCGATAAATGAGATGCAACACAAAGAGTGGTTCATCAAGGGACTGGTATCGCATATCTGCGGACCACTGATGCAGAAAAAAGTAACGACACAGGCGGAAGCATTAGAGATTGCGATGAAGTTGGAGGCTTCACCAATCAGCGAAGCAGGGATGGGAATGGATAGAATCCAGGAGAAATTAGCCACCTTGACACTTCAACTGGAGGATATCAAGAAGGGGAAGGAAACCTGTAGCAACATATGGTGCACAAGGTGCAAAGCTGAGGGACACCATAAAGATAATTGCCCAGAATTCCGTGAGTATTTGCAGTCGGGGGCACCAAATCCCCTTCGTCAAGGAGGCATGCCATGGTGTCCTATCTATTAGACCAGAGGGATTTGACTTGATGAATGTCTATATCTACAAAAGATGGTGTCGAAACCAGCAAACTTGTATTGCAAATTTTTTCGGTCGGTTGGCAATGATGAGAAAGACTGTAGGGCCTATAACTTGCTATAGGACCAGATAGCGGACACATATTTCATGAAAGGAGAGGATCAATCGGCGGTGCAGCTGCAACTACAGTACACCTAGCCGCAGCCGTAGTTCCATCAACCACAACAATATTACCAAGGGAAATATGGGCAACCACAGTATCCGTCACCATCGTATGGCCATCTACAGTATGGGAAGTCGTCGTATCAACAGCCACAGTATGGGTAGCCATAGTATCTTCCATATGGGCCACCGCGTGGAGGTTTCATAGGAGGATTCCATGGAGGTCGAGGTGCTGGTGTTGGACGTGGAGGAGCTGCTGGACGGGGAAGAGGGCTGATCATCTGTTATAATTGTGGATAGTAGGGGCATTATCAGAGGAATTTCCCAAACCCAGCACCACAATGTAGCTATTGCAGTGCGGTGGATCACAGTGTGGAGGAATGCCCTCAGCTCATTGTGAAATGGTAGACCAAGAATCCGCCACAGAACCAAAACTAGAACAATCAGAACGCACCATCGGCTGTACGAAAGATATCGACGAAGGTTCGAAAACATAATGCGATTGTTGGAGTTGTGACACGAGGAGGAGCTATGACGGGAGCTGACAGGTCACATGCGAATGTCTGACCAACAGTAATGAAGCAAGTCACCTTTGATGTGGAAGCCGAAAGGGACGTTTTCTTGGAGGTGTAGAAAGCGATGAGGAATAGGAGGCAGATACCTCTTAAGGAAGAAATATATGACATGCCACCGACGTTCGACTCGACAAAGATGTGGAGGAAGGAAAACACTCTAAAAGCCTTCTGGGAGAGTTTCCTGGAGTTGGAAAAAGACCCAGACGCATTAGAAGAAATATCCAGTCTATTACATCGACGGGAGGGTGTACGTCAGGAACAGAAGGTTAATCGCATACACAAAAGAAAGACAAGAAGGGAGATGCGATTGTTGGCACAAATTGGAGCCTTTGATGTTGACTCCATCATTTTGGACCTGGGATCGAATGTGAATATTCTGACCAAGAAAACATGGGAAACAATGGGGAAACCGCAGTTGGTCTAGTCACCAATACAACTGTGATTGGAAAATCAGAGTAAAGTAACCTCACTTGGTTGAATATGTCAACTTCCAGTCGAAATTGAGGGACTCAGGACATATGCCGATTTCAACGTCATAGAAATTGTCGATAACACCAGTCCCTATCCGATACTGTTGGGGATAGACTGGGATTTGGACAACCAAGCGATTATCAATTTCAAAAAGCGGATGATGTCATTTGAGAATCACGAGATGAGGGTTATCGCACCACTGAATTTGATGAAGGGGTAGTGATACGTGGAACTAGCCAGAGATGCGTTTGCGGAAGGCTGTGACAGTTTGTATAACATATTTGAGGATTATATTAATCCCACCGTCGATGGAGAATTGAGGTGGCGCAGCGCCAGTTCGGCATCATCAGATTCAGACGAGGCACTTGAGAATTGGCAGAACCAGTTACATGAAGTGTGCTTTCGAAGGTGCGCAAGGGTAACGTAGTCGCTGCGATGGGTAGCCACGGAGGAATGTGCACTACCTACATATGAGTGGTTTCCCAATATGAGCAAGTTTCTCTCTGAGTTTGAGGAGTGTTGATGCCTCGGTTGTGTATGTGCTGGAATACTGTCCAACACAAACAACAGGGGATGAAAACCCAGTCAAAGGCTTTAGATAATCCTACGCAAGTATTACCCTATCCTCGAGTTGTTTGGTGTGGTTAACACCCACGAATATTCGGCCTCCGCTAGCACTCTTTGAGTTGGTGAGTTTGCTCCTTAAAAGGAAGACTTTGAATTAAATTTGAAACTAATCCTAAATGTAATTTGGATGGAATCTAAAATTAATGTGCAAACTAAAATTAATAATTCTGCAACTATGAGAAGAAATTCTATAATTACATAATTACAGATTTAAACTAAAAATATTAAAGTAAAATAATATAACTAAATTAAATATTAATTAGTACTCTATCCCGGGAGCAAAGTAATTTGAAATGGAGAGAATGATTTAATGCTCAAAAGAATAATTAGATCATCAACGATTTAAAAACATTTAAACATTGATGTCATAAACACATCAATTCTAACATGAGAAGTAAAACATTATCTTCACTATGTTAAAATTGTTTGAACATAGAATCATTTATGCAATGATTAAACATAACTAGGTTAACAAATAAACTATAAACATATAGAAAATTGCTTAAATATGATTATGATCCGATCTGTGCACAAAAAAGAAACATCTGATTAAATGCACATGAACAAATGGAAAATAATTGTAGAAAAGAAATTGTATTAGCATCTCAGCTTGATAAAAACATTTACAAAGATTCAAATTGATAATCAACAACCACTTCAAGCAGAGCCTACGCTCTCCAATCTCTTAAACACAAGAAATTGATATCAAAAGAATCATAGCAAATAAAAAAGAAATTCAGTTCTCTGTCATACAGAAATCATCTCCTCCCTATGGCAGAGGCATTTCTCCTTCTTCCTTGTCAATACAAACATTGCAAGAAGAATGCAAAATGTAGGAAGAATGAAAATCATACCATTCTTTAGATACCTCTTCCTCCCCTCATTCTCAGAATTCTGAGGTCAAATTTATAGAAATTAAGAGCAATGGGAAGGATGACATCAAATCCCCAGATGCCTAGTTCGTTCAACTATGCCAAAACGACCAGAATGAATTTTTGGAAAATTCACCTCTGTTCGGTCACGTTTTTCTCCCAAAATGTTGATAGATTTGCAAAACTGTTAGCACTTAGGGGTTAATGAGCCCATTTGGGAAGTGGGTTTTCCACCGTTTGAGCTAATTCCTCATATTTTGCTCACAATGCTCCATGAAAAAACATGTCTTCTACAGGTGCGCGGTCCGTTTTTAAACTTCATCCTTCACGGCAACAACAAATTAGGGTTTAGTGAAATACTATGCATTAACATTGTAAATAGTATGATATCAAAAGCCAATTATATAAATAAATTATTAATACTGTTCTTTAAAAGTATATCCAATATAATTTAAACAATAATAATAATCTTATCAACAAGCAAAGCTAATTATTCTTTGTAAAATAGAATACTTTGCTTAATGAAAAATTATTGACACTTTCCATGGTTTGAAAGTATGTATTTTTTTTAGGATTCAATTGAATTAGACATAACAAGGCCTTGAAAAATCTTTGTCATAAAATTATAGATTTTCACAAAAGGACAAATTTTATAAAATATTCAAGGCTTAGTAAAATTCAGTAATCCTTTCAAAGTTGATAATTAAATGCACGGTTTCATTATTTGATATACACCCTTTCAAGTCACAAATCAAAATGATTAAAAATGAGTGTTCAATCAAATTATTCGAACCCGTCAAGATGCTCTTTAAACTTATTGATTCAATGAAGTTCAAATTTGTTGCCAAGACTACCGAAACATCATATGAATTTAATTAGTAAAAATTGAAGCATGTAAATGACTCAAACAAGTTCAAATAAGGATAAGAAATAATTACACACAATAGTCGGAATCGAATGACAAGATCTTTGAAATCTCAAAAAACCAATAAAATGAATCAGCTTATGCAGTGAAGAACAAATCTAGGTGAGAAATGTGAAAGATAACACGTTAAGTTAACCACCGAGATTATGGAACCAACTGAAATGATAAAAACCAAATCAAATGAATCAAAACAAAAAAATAAAAATGTAAACAATGCGCATTCCGCAATCTGCAATCCGCAATGCGGGTTGCGGAGAGAACAAACTCAAAAAGTAACCAAAACATTCTTCAATCTGCAATCTGCAATTGCGGGTTGTAGAACATAAAACACATCATGGAGTAAAAACCTTCCCACAATCCGCAATTGCGGGTTGCGGGTTGTGGGCGCGTAAAGTGCGCTTATTTGAATAACTCTTCCACAATCCGCAATCCGTAATTTTGGGCTACGGGATGTGGAAACGCAAACAACATGAAAAAGGAATGACCTCTCCGCAATCCGCAATTGTGGGTTGCGGGTTCAACAAAACGTAAATTTATTTAAAACACTTTCCTCAATCCACAATCCACAATTGCAGGTTGTGGGTTGCGGAATGCAAAGTGAAAACTACTGTGAAAATATTCTCGCAATCCGCAATTGCAGGCTGTGGGTTGCGGGTGCGACAACCGCGATTATTGAAAAATATTTTCGCATCCGCAATCCGCATTGCGGGTTGCAGAACCAAAAAGTTCCAAATCCAAAGACCAAGCTCCCGTAATCCGCATTGCGGGTTGTGGGTTGCGGGGATGACACACTTTTGGGAAAAATTAGTTCTTTCCGCAACTCACAAAAAACACACAGAAATGCATAAATTTTCAAAATGTTAACTAAATCAAATCATGACAAAGGCGAGAATGCATGCAAACAGGATGAACAACCCCAAAAAATTGACTAAGTTACCCTTCCATATAAACTGGGGCTCCCATGTTTTGAATAAAACATGGGATCTATTGTGTCTACAACAAATGGTGACACGCTGGGACGAAGCAGTTATCTCTGCCTTGAAAAGATAGAAGCTTTACATGTATGTAAAGACAAAATATAAGGTTTCTGATGCAAAGAGAGTTTACCCTGTAACATGGGTACCACATTAACGAGTCAACCTTCCAAGGATATACCCAGCTGCAATTGATTTTTAATTATAACTTTCTAACCATCATTGAAAATACAAAGACAAGTATTGATTGACTAGATTTCCAACAAAATATGTTCTTCATTGGAACACATTCTAAAAAAATAATTCATGATGGCGAGAAGATGTTATCTTAATGATTAGCCTCTAATACCACAGGCACGGACCTGTTGCCAACAAGCGTTTATAACCTCGACAGGTTTACCTTTTAACCAAATAAGTTGTTTTTATCCCATCCATTAGATAAATATGCAAAGCTTGTCAATCCTTGTTAAATATTTGCATCCTTGGAAAGAAGCTGGAAAACACTGTCCTGACTTGGTGATAAGATTGTGACAGTGTCATTCACACCAACTTATAGATAATGAGCGGGTTGGCTCGTGATGAGGCCCCCCGTCTTGCAACCATTTTTGTGGCTACAAGCTAGTATCCTGGCTTGGTGACCAAATATTGATAAAGTCATTCCATAAGAAGGTATGATCATGAAAAGATCGGCTTATAATAAGACCTCCTTTTTCCCAACTCACTCCTAAAGATGTTAAAGACGAGGATTGGGCTATATTTAATGTTAATCTCATAAGAGATTACTTAATGGATGGAGAAGTGTTGGCACCCCAACAACTCCCTTTGATTTTGCCAAAATCAAAGGGTCCCCATGTAATTTTTGTAAATATTTTTCTTTTGGTTTTCTTTCATTTTAACTTGCTTGATTTGAGAGGTGATTCCATGGCTTCTTTTCTTTGATCCATCATTCTTTGCACTGCTTGGTATTTGGCTTGGTTTTTATTACATGAGGATTTGGTGATTTGGATGAACTTGGTTATTAGTTGTCTTGGTTTCTTAAAGATGATTTCATTTGAGGTTTTCTGAGTTGAATATCTTTCGAGAGTCATGTTTTCTTTTAGCCTTCATTGCATCAACGAGTTGAAATGGCATCTTGGCACACTAAAATTATTTGATCAAACATCTAATATCAAATAATTCAATTCATCTCTTAAAGATTAGTATATCAAAAGTTTAAGGCAAGTTTGTAATAGTCGAGCAAAACATCAATTTTTATTAAACTTTTCTTTTGGTATTATCACATTTCAAATGGTCACAAATTTGATTATTATTATTAACTTTTGAAAATACCTCAATTACTTTTAATAAAGTTTTTTGGGTTATTTTATAATTTTGAAATCTCATTTCAATTAAATTTTGTGGACAATATTTATCCCAACATGCCAAACCAAAAATGAGTTTAATGACCTATCTTGAACAATCATTCAAAAATTCAATTAATAACTTGTATGCATAGCATGACTTTATATCTTTGTATGTGATTTTATATAATTACATCAATATTAAAATAAATAAAATATCATCACAAGGAGTATAAATTTTATGAACTCTTTCACAAGAAAATATCCTAAAAAAAAGTCTATTATATTTATAACTTTATCACTATGCATAAGATCTGATTATCAAAACTTTTATTTAAAAGTTGATAAACCCAAAACTTGTCATATACTAAAATGGAACGGTTGACATTGGAATTGGCAATAAGAGGTGACTTACATGAAATCATAAAACACATTTGATTGGTTGGCTTATGTTACCAATAAACACATGGAATTTAAAAAGAAAAAAGGTTGTCTTTTCTTTCTTTAACAAATGATGTGGTTTGATAATAATGAGATATGTTGGTTTGGGCATTTGTCATTATCCTTTGACTTCAATCCCTCTAATGACTATGACTTAAAACTTAATATTGAGCATGCTTCATATTTACCTTCAGAGAATTTCGAGGTAGTTACTCATGTCAAAGCAATGCCACGTTGGACTAAGGCTAGTATGTGAAAAGAAACATTCAACCTTTGATTCCATTAAATTACGAAAGCAATCTATAATTTCTGAGATCGATTTTCTTTTATGAAAGGTTTTGCATAAAAGGTTTTGATTTCATGACATTTTTATTTGTTTTACGAGTTTGCCCAGGTTGACTCAGGGTAATAAGATATACCATGAACTATTTTGAAGTCATTCCAATTGCAAAGTTTTAGTTAATTCGCCGCGATTTTGCTGTAGATAATATCATTAAGTTATTGCACCTATGTATTTTGTTTACAGGATCACATAGAAGAAAAGAAGGCTGCTACTGATCTATTTGATTGGGAGCCACGTGACAAGGTCCCACCGGATGCAAACTACCTGCCACGATAAGATTCAAGCTTCATCCAAATCGCCAGATCTTAAGGGAAAAGCCATTGTTGGTTTTAAAATAAGTTACACCAAACACGTCGCTGTCAGCTACTGATTTCTGCAATTAATTTTTATCTAGAAGGATGGTTGAAAATTAAACACAGTGATATTTATCCGGGAAGGATCGTTATGGTTGCCATAAATGTGCTTGCCACGAAGATACTTACAAGAAAGTGATGAAGGAGAACTTGCCACCATTTCAAAAGAAACCAGCTCAACGATTTCAATAAAAGCCAGGATAAATTCAAACTGCTGTAAAATTTGCCACGATGCATCATAAAACCTACCTGGATATATATTGTTTCCACATTGATATGTATCGCCAGGTGTAGATCGTATTTCTACCCGTCCTTAAAAAATGGAGGCTACATTGAACTGTTAAAGTTACAATTAAGGAGATCCCAGTTATGTTCGGATAGATAACTACCATATATCGTGAATTCACGAAGTAAAAAAGGGAAAATTCTTGTCCTTTTACCTTTCAGAATATTGATATTGATGCAGCACACACTATATCTTTCTCTCGGTTATTTGATTTATCTTTTATGTGTTTGCAGGTATTTCCTTTTGTGAGGTTAACGCGCTCCATACATTAACACTGGAACATTGAATGCAACGCAGAGATTAACCAGCAACCTCATTCACCGGATAAAAGAATATCGTTACTGCACAATCAACATATGAATTTACCGGCTCTGCGGATTTGATACCAATAAATTAATTGGTCACTTGCATTATCATCAGGTTGATCAAAAGATTTCTAAAGGGGGAAGATTTTATCATTTTACCACATATTTCTTTTATCGTTTTCCCTCTCTGTTTAATTTTAAGAGTTGGTTAGTTATCCTATAACTGTAATTGTCTTATTTATCATATGTTATCATGCAGGTTTTCTGGATAAGAAGATTAAACCATCGATCAAATTGCATTCAAGAGCACATTGAAGGAAAATAACAAATCGCTACAGAAATTCCCCATAATTTTCATTATCATTAAGAGCTCAGGAAGTTTTCATCAGATCGATTCTAGGTAAATATGCGACCAGATTGCAGGAATATCTGACATCTCGAAGATAGGACGAATCGGTTCAGCCGATTGGAGGAAGATTTGATTTCCTATATAAGGAGTTGGGATTCGACTACCAAAGGGGGCATGATGAGGAGGTTCTGAAAACTATGAAGGGAACCGTTTCCCGAGATTGTTTTCTCCTATGATGGTGGTTTTTGCATTTCTGAGAAGGAACGTTTTCCTTTTTCTGTAGTCTTTCTCCCTTGTAAACCGTGCTTCATAAGGAGATAAAGATTGGAAGCTGTTATCGCTGTCATATCCTCACCAATGGAAGATACTGGACAGAGGAGAGGAAATTACTTTCTGAATCTCAACACAGTTTTCTTCTGTTCAGTAGAGTTCTCTGCGGAGTTGGGGGCACTTTTGTTTTTTCATACTTTGATTCTTTTTATAATTCTTAAATTGTAAGGAGTGGAGGCGCTGCTGCTGGAAAGGATTTCTGGATATGTAATTAAATCTGTATAGTTTCTTATCAGAATTATTTTGTAATCAGAAATTCTTCTTGCTTTTGTTTCAGATTCATTGGATTGTTGCAGAAAAGTTGTTTTCTATTGATCCACTGGAATAGATACAATCTATCTGTTTATTTCTTTTAAATGATAGATTTGTTGTATTTAATTGTCTGGAATAATTGCAGCTCTGATATATAAATCATATATGCAGAATCGAAGTAGTTTTACAAGACTTTGTTATATTGATGTGCTTCAACATATTGCTGTTTGTTTAATCTTCATTAAGTAAACAGTAATGTAATTTTTCCTTTATATATCTTATATCAATCTCAACTGCTCATTTTAGAAATAGATTAATTAGAAGTTTTGTTTAGATTTTATTTCGTAGTTAAAACCTACATGACTTTTTAGGAGCTACTAAACTGTCGTTTACAGTTTAGGAGCTACTAAATTTCTTGTTTTCAGCTATTTTAAATTTTGCATCTTGGGGTTAGGTTGCATCTTAGGGTTTTAGTTACATTTTTAGGAATTTAGACAACCAGATTGAGAGACTCTCTTTTTGGGGAGCACATCATACAGGTAGCAGGGCCTGCCTTGATCCTGTGAAAGACAGCCATTCCAAACACATACAAGATTGCATTAAGTCGAGTGTGTGGGCTGTTTTTCCCTAAGTTGGCCTAGGGCAGTTTTCCCGACCAACAGGAAGCCACTATACTCTTACTTTAAGAGAGAGGGATGGCGTTAAGAGGTTCGAGATGATAACAATAGTAGCATCACTCATTTGCTCCTAAAGAAGGATTGAATTAGAACATAATCACATAATTTAGTTTAAAATAGCTTTGTGTATTGATTTGTGATAATTAAAAGTAGAAAGATAATCAATGCAGCAAAGGTTATGTATGGAGGTAAAACTTGGAAAGTGTTCCACCATGGAAAATGGGATAGTCTCTTCTTGAAAATCACCTTGAAAAAATTTCTTCACATACAAGACTTCAAAAGATGTAGGCTTGGAATGACCGACTTGCCCCAAAGTATCATTAACTAAGGATCAACAATCCCCTATCAATCAAATTTTTAGAAAAGGTTGATAAATAAAACATGATTAAAAAATGTAGAATAATTGGAATCGATTTTTTGATACTTAACATTTCAACCTCTCACCCCAATGCAAATGATTATCAAACTAGTAAATCCAAGTCTAATCAAACAATTTGAAAATGAAATGAAAAGTGATCTAATCAAAACAAAATCAAGGCAAACAAGGCTTTACAATTATGACTAACATCTTGTGTGGAAAAACATTCGTTTAAAAGTTTTGTAGTCGAAAATAATTTTTTATTATATAGGGGTGATAAATAGTAAATTGATTGTATCAATTCATAAATTGTACATAATTATTTGAATTGATTATAATAAAACTCTTAAAATAACTTTATTCTTCTTCGGTTGAAGAATTATGATCAACATTGTTCTTTGTCACATAAAGTTGTTTAAGATAATGAAGCCTTTCTCTATTAAAGATTATGACCATAAAGAAATAAAATGAAATAATACTAAACTAAATTGCAACAACAAAATATGTAAAACCTCTTTTTTTTTTAAGTGCATATCCAGGAAAGATCAAAATTTGTGTGACATGAAGATGTTCTAATTTTAATTACTATGTCTCATGTCAAAATGTTCTTGCTCTTAAAAATTGGAAGATAATTAATTCAACACATTTCATGACAAGATCATTATGATTTAAAACTAAAGACATAATTCAATCATGAATGCCTTGAAAAAAGAATAAGTGAGAGCATAAATAATAGAAAGTGAAAAAGGATCAAAATACTTCCCCAAATACATATGAAGAAGCGTTGTTCCCAACTTTGACTTGGCTTACTGTCGCAAATACTTTATTAAAGAAAACCAAAACAGTAATCTAATTATTAAAGAAATTATCAAAACTAATCTATTCTACACATACTCCTACACTACTCTAAAAAGAAAACAAAAATTAAGTATAATCGAATTTCCAATGCAACCATGAAAGCATATGGAATCCTGCAAAAATGAAGAAGTGAATAATCAAAAGGCATGATATGAAAGCTTGAAAATAAGAATGGAAAAAGAGTGCATTAAAGCAAATAAAATGAAATTTATGTACAAATAAAGAGAATGGAGCCTTACCATATTTATATACAAATAAGGAAAACAAAGTGTTACCAGAATGATCAAATCTCGCTGAGAAAGATTTATCAAGCCAATCAACAACCCAATCATGGTATGTTCAATGAAAATAAAAATAATGACAGAAAGAGTTTGAAATATTTATGCGATGAAATGAATTAAATGAACCCAAAACTTCTTATTGAACAATTTTCTCCTTAGAAATATTTTTCTGAACAAGATCAGCTAAATCAGATCCAATTTGTTCTAATTTATTCTCATACAGATCATCGTAAATTGGTTGATTTGATTGGAAATTCTCAAAGAGATAAAATTTCTTTTGAGTATTTGTTTAAGAAGAATGAAAGATACAAGATGTTATAAGTGTAGAATTAGTATCATTAACATCCTGATAAGAATATTCTGCATCAAGCAATTGATTGTAAGAAGAAAATATTTCTTCAATGAATGATGAATCATAAAAAGAAGAGTTCTGAAAATAATCATTAGAAATAGTATTTATTTCCAGCAAAGAAGAACGACAAGAAGACATAGATTGATGACAAAGATAAGAATCTTCTTGATCTTCTTCATGTATCTCATAATTAAATTGTACCTCTTTAAGACTTAACAATGGAGAATTAGAATCTAAAATATATAATTGAATGTCATTGTTATCAAATAGATCATGATACATAGAAAAATATGAAGAGGAAATAAGTGCATGGAATTCATCTATTTGTAGAATATTTTCAGATTGAGATTCCTTAAGAGGATTTTTCTCTTCAAAAGAGATATGTATGAAAGGTTTCAAATCAAGATTTGCTTCTTCTTCTAATGCAGTATCATCATTTCGTGAAATATGTTCTCTTATAGAATCACTTAGGCCAGAAAATGGTAATTGGGAAAACATATCACAAATTTCAGAACAATTAGTTGATTCAAGATCTATCAAAGGTTTAAGAGAATAATAAATATCAGAATCTTGAAGGTCTTTAATTATGCTAGAAGAATATTGTTCGATATTATGATCAGAACTATTCTCTTGTACTTTAGAAGAATCTTCTATAGAAAAATGATCTCCTTCATGTGAAATAAAAATGGGCATATAAACATTTAATTCATCTAAATCATCATATTGATTATGATCCATATCTAAAAAAGAGAAGGAAGTCATTTCTACAATTTTTAAATCCTTAGATTCTTCATGTAAATCTAAACCAAGAGGTGGATGATTATCAATGTATGATTTAGATTTATCATCTACTAATTGATCAGATTCAAGTGAAACGAAACTAGTGTGTTGAAACCATTCAAGTATAATAGGACGATCTATTATAGGGAATCTACAATAGAGATTAAAAATTCTAATTACAAAATATTCTAATGATTCACCCTTTTTCTAGTGAGTTGTTTCGATTCATTCCATAAATTAACAAAATCGTAGTGTCCAAAAAAAGTATAAAAAGATCTGCAAAATGTTTAGAAGAATGGACAGAGGCAAAAGGTAAGGTTACAAACCACTCTTTGACTTGTCCTTCGAATGTGAAGGCTAACAATCTGCACAAAACACCCTGATCCAGAATTTTGTTAACAAGACAATTATAAGTAAATTGAAGAACATTTTCGTGTGCTAAAATTTCTCCCTCACCGTCGAATTTTACTTCTATCAATTGCTTCAGCAAATCTGTTTGAAAATGAAAACTAATTTGTCTAGAAAAACAACTAAATACAGATTCTTGAGCAGAAAAAGAACTATATATAGATTTTTGGGCTGGAGTCATTATAAGATAATTTGATTAAAGTGGATATCTCAAATGACCTTACATGTCAGATGGTCCTCCTTCTAGTGCCATTTGTTGATGCCTTGGTTGTGTATGTGCTGGAATAGTGCCCAAGAAAAACAACAGGGGATGAAAACCCAGCTAAAGGCTTCAGATAATCCTACACAAGTATTACCCTATCCTCGAATTGTTTGGTGTGGTTAACACCCACGGATATTCGGCCTCCACTGGCACTCTTTGAGTTGGTGAGTTTTCTCCTTAAAATGGAGACTTTGAATTAAATATGAAACTAATCCTAAATGTAATTTGGATGCAATCTAAAATTAATATAAAAACTAAAATTAATAATTCCGCAACTATGAGAAAAAATTCTATAATTACATATTTAAACTAAAAATATTAAAGTAAAATAATAACTAAATTAAATATTAATTAGTAATCTATCGCGGGAGAAAAGTAATTTGAAATGGAGAGAATGGTTTAATGCTCAAAAGAATAATTAGATCATCAATGATTTAAAAACATTTAAACACTGATGTCATAAGCACATCAATTCTAACATGAGAAGTAAAACATTACCTTCACTATGCTACAATGGTTTGAACATAGAATCATTTATGCAATGATTAAACATAACCAGGTTAACACATAAATTATAAACATATAGAAAATTGCTTGAATCTGATTATGATCTGATCTGTGCACAAAAAAGAAACATATGATTAAATGCACATGAACAAATGGAAAATAATTGCAGAAAAGAAATTGTATTACCATCTCAGCTTGATAAAAACATTTACAAAGCTTCAAATTGATAATCAGCAGCCACTTCAAGCAGAGCCTATGATTTCCAATCTCTTAAACACAAGACATTGATATCAAGAGAATCATAGCAGAGAAAGAAGAAATTTAGTTCTCTGTCATACATAAATCATCTCCTCCCTCTAGCAGCAGCATTTCTCCTTCTTCCATGTCAACACAAACATTGCAAGAAGAATGAAAAATGTAGGAAGAACGAAAATCCTTCCATTCTTTAGAGACCCTTCCTCCCCTCATTCTTAGAATTCTAAGGTCGAATTTATAGAAATGAAGAGCAGTGGGAAGCATGGCATCAAATCCACAGAAACCTGGTTTGTTCACCTATGCAAAAACAACCGGAATGAATTTCTAGAAAATTCACCTCTATTCGGTCACATTTTTCTCCCAAATTGTTGATAGATTTGCAAAACTGTCCTCGGCTAACGGTAAATGAGCCCATTTGGGAAGTGTTTTTTCAACTATTTGAGCTAATTCCTCACAGTTTTCTCACAATGATCCATGAAAAAATATGTCTTCTACAGGTGCGCGATCCGTTTTTAAACTTCATCCTTCACGGAAACAACAAAATAGGGTTTAGTGAAATACTATGCATTAACATTGTAAATAGTATGATATCAAAAGCCAATTATATAAATAAATTATTAATATTGTTCTTTAAAAGTATATCCAATATAATTTAAACAATAATAATAATCTTATCCACAAGTCAAGCTAATTATTCTTTGTAAAATACAATACTTTGCTTAATGAAAAATTATTGACTCTTTCCATGGTTTGAAAGTATGTTTTTTTTAGGATTCAATTGAATTATACATAACAAGGCCTCGAAAAATCTTTGTCATAAAATTATAGATTTTCCCAAAAGGACAAATTTTATCAAATATTCAAGGCTTAGTAAAATTCAGTAATCTTTTCAAAGTTGAGAATTAACTGCACGGTTCCATTATTTGATATACACCCTTTCAAGTCACAAATAAAAATGATTAAAAATGAGTGTTCAATCAAATTATTCTAACCCGTCAAGATGCTCTTTAAATGATTGATTCAATGAAGTTCAAATTTGTTGCCAAGACTACCAAAACATCATATGAATTTAATTAGTAAAAATTGAAGCATGTAAATGACTCAAACAAGTTCAAATAAGGATAAGAAATCATTACACACAATAGTCGGAATCAAATGACAAGATCTTTGAAATCTCCAAAAACCAATAAAATGAATCAGCTTATGTAGTGAAGACCAAATCTAGGTGGGAAATGTGAAAGATAACACGTTAAGTTAACCACCGAGATTATGGAACCAACTGAAATGATAAAAACCAAATCAAATGAATGGGGATGCTTTTAGTATATAGTAATGATGTTTGGGTTGAATAATGCTCCAGCGATTTTTTCAAGACTAGTGGTTGCGGCGTTTAAAGACTACATTTATAAATTTCTTACCGTCTATATGGACGACTGGACGGTATATGGGTTGGTCAAGGATCATGTCACAAACTTGAGACTAATGCTAGAATGATGTCGACAACACCAAATTTCCCTGAACCTCAAGAAGTGCATCTTTTGTGCTCTGTTTGGAATTTTGTTGGGGCACATTGTCTGTAGAGAAGGAATGTTGGTAGACCCAACAAAGATTGCCATCATTTTCGACCTCTCACTATCGATGATAGTCAAGCAACTGCAAGCGACGTTGGGACATACGGGCTATTACAGAAAATTCATCAGAGGATATGCAGCAATTACGGCCCCAATAGAAAAGCTATTAAAGAAGGATGCCAAGTTTGAGTGGAACAAAGAATGCCATAAGAGCCTTGACATATTGAAAGCAAAGATAGTCACAGGACCCATACTCGCATTTCTGGATTGGACAAAGGAGTTTCATGTCCATGTTGATGCGTCATCCATCGCACTAGGTGTCATCTTGGCCCAACCAGGAATAGGCGACATCGACCACCCAATAGCCTTCGCAAGTAGAAAGTTGTCTACTGTGGAGAAGAATTATATGACCACAGAGAGGGAAGGGTTGGCTATAGTCTATGCTTTACAGAAATTCCATCATTACCTCTTAAGGGGCACTTCAAAATGTTCACCGATCATTCTGCCCTGAAATACCTGGTGAACAAGCTTGTGTTGGGGGGGAAGATCTGTCGTTGGTTGCTACCATTTCAGGAGTTTGATTTTGAGATAATTGTAAGGCCGGGATGATTGAATGCAGGACCGGATCACCTATCAAGGATAGAGTCTGGCAAGGACCCAAGGAGCATTGACGAAGGATTGTCGGATGCTTAGTGGTTCAGAGTTGGAATGGTCGACGACCACTATGAGAAAATCATTCAATTTTTGGTGACAGGGGAGGCGTCGTCCGAGTTCACTACCAATTAGAAGAAGTAGCTAGTTGTCCGAGCTACATACTTTCAGCTAATTGTAGGGGAATTGTGCAAGATGGGACCAGACTAGATACTGCGACAATATTTCCTTCCGCATGAGCAGGAGCAGATTCTGTTAGAGGCTCACGATGGGATCGTTGGGGAACATTATGGTGGATGCGTAACTACTAGGAAGATCCTTCGAGCAGGATTGTGGTGGCCAACCATGCATGGAGATGCTGCGGACTACGCCAAGAGTTGAAACGTATGTCAACGGATAGGGAAGCCATCACGATTGGATGAAATGTTGTTGGTACCACAAGTGACGCTCCAGGCATTCGAAAAATGGGTAGTAGATTTTGTGGGACCCATCAACCCACCCAGGAAGAGAACAGGGTCGCGCTACATCATCACTACGATAGACAATTTGACACGCTGGGAAGAAGCTGCACCAGTAAGAGATTGTTCCACTGCGACTGCAGCACGGTTCCTTTTCGACAATGTGGTCACCAGGTTTGGGTGCCCCAAAGTGCTGTTAAGTGACCAAGGGACTCATTTTGTTAACTAGATGATTGCAGCAATGATGGAAGAGTTTCAGATCCAGCACAAGAAGTGTACCCCCTATCACCCTCAAGCGAATGGGATAGTTGAGGCATTTAATAAGGTATTGGAGCATGCCCTCACTAAGGTGTGCAATGTGAACCACGATGATTGGGATTTAAAAATTCCAGCGATTCTTTGGGCGTATCACACAACATGCAAACGACTGACTAGCCAGACTCCATTCAAGTTCGTTTATGGACAGGAAGCAGTTATGACGATGGAGTATATTGTACCAAGTTTACAGATTGCAGTAGCTATAGGGATGTGTGATGATGGTGCAGTGGAGGAACGTTTGGCACAACTGGTACAACTCGACGATGATCGGTTCGTCGCAGGGTTCCATCAAAAGGTGGAGAAAGACCAACAAAAGGCGTGGCACGGCCACCATGTGAAACAAAATCACTTTCATCGCGGGGATACAGTTTTTTTGTATGACAGTAAGTTTGTGAAACACCCAGGTAAGTTGCAAATGCATTGGCTAGGACCATACATCATAAATTTTGTCACGGACAGAGGTGCAGTGCAGCTACAAAGTTTGGATGCAGTGTTGTTGCCTAAATTGGTCAATGAGATTAGGCTGAATCCCTATCGCCATGATCCGTCCCAGAGCGGTTGAGCACAAGAAATAATAATAATAATAATAATAATAAAAATAAAAAATAAAAAAAATAAAAATAAAAATAAAACAATAAAAAAAATCAACAACTGGAAGCATGGCCAGCCGGGTCACTCGTTGATGTCGCATGGTTGGCACGTGAAGAGTCAAGTCCGAGCATGATTGTTGCGGATCAACTTCACGAGACGATGGAGAAGAAGTATGATGACAGGATCATAAGGTTATGGGAATGGATTTGCCAATGATTTCACAATCACGCATCAAGGACACAACAAATAAGCATAAATACAGGCACAGGAGGTGAGCTGAGCAATGAATTGATTATCAGTTGGGAGAAATTCATGCTTTGGAAATGATCAATTTCATTTCGTGCGACAACACTCCAAGTGCGCTGAGGTCCAGAACGACGAGTGTGCATGAACAACCAGAGAAGGAAGCGATGCAGACACTTGGGAGGAACAGAGACGAGGTCTTAACCGATATGTCTATGTGCGTGGTTGAAGTTAGAAGATTCAGGGTCCCCGTGAGCACTAGAACACTAGGGGTGGAGGCGCCCTAGCCCAGGTAGAAGGTAGTCCATGGTGCGAAACAGATGTGCTGGAGCAGTCGGCCTGTTTCCCACCTTGGATGCGTCAATGAACTTGTCCCCAGTCTAGAACGAGCAGGATGTGTACCGGCAGACGCTGCAGAGGTAGATGATCAAGGTTTCCAGAGACTGGAGGATGAGCTCAAGAAGTCAATGACAACGAACCAAAGATCGACGGATGAGTTTGAGAAGTACACAATAGCGAGTTCTAGACAGTAAGAACAGCTTCAGAAGTATAGCACAGCGAAGGATGAGTACAAACCGGTAATGTACAACTTAGGTGGCTCGGGGACGATCCATAAGTTTGTGTTGGGGGCCTGTTGGAACGGGATAAGTCCGCAGGAAGTGCGGAAGCCAACAAGTGCGAAAGGGTCAATCCGCGAAAGAAGGATTATTTGCGAAGTTCGAGGAAGCGCAAGAATAGTTAAATTAGTTAGAATTAGTCATGTGGATCGTTTTGTAACTGAATAGAAGCATATAAATAGAGTATTATTGTAATCCTAAGGGAATCCAGTTTTTTATCTATCTTTCCATCTTTTTGATCTACTTTGTATCTATGACATGGTGTATTGACTATTTCTGCGAGGTTCATTCCGCAGGGTTGTAATGAATGCATGAGGATGTTCGATTATGGTTCCATTTCTATCTCTGTCTTTATGCAATGATGAATGTGAATGTTTGCAACATGTTTAATATTCTGTCGGTTGAATGATTACTGTTGATGCAAATCAGTAGGTTAATATGCTGTTGCAAATGTTTACTATCTGTTGAATATGTGAATGGTCTAATGTGCGAATGATAAGTTGGTAGTATGATGCGAAGGTCATAACCTCTGGTTTCTGTGATAGTGATATAAGTGCGAAGCATATACTCAACTCCACTGCGGAAACTTGGTTCCTGCAGCCCCCTTATCCATCTTGGGTGAGACTGCACTTGCTCTACAAGTGTTGCTGGAAAGGGTTACACCTTTCCGGGCCGGTGCATAAGGGATTTTGGGTTGGTGTTTATTGGCGACAGTGCGAAGTGAACCCCTGTCAATAGACGTTGCGTCAACAATGCGCCTTCCTTTTGGTTTTCTTTTCCCTTGGTGACTTGGTCGCCTTTATTTTTCCCATGGTTAAGGGACCCGGATGGGTCACACTCAATTCTATTCCTTGGTCCTGCGAAGGTGTTGGATCTTTATCTATTGCAAACATCCTCTCCTTCACCTCCTGTTTCATCGTTCTATTCTTCCGTCAAACCCTTCCATTCTTTTCCTTTTGAGTTTATGTCACAGGGTCTGCTTCCTGTGACACAGTCGGAGATTATTCTTTAATAAGGACAGGTACTTTCCACTCATTATGCCATTCATGGATGGTTTCACCAATCTATTTCTCTTTCACCTTGTATCTTTCTGGTAACCATTTCTTATTTGGGTCTTACCTAGCTCGAATGTATATATGGTGCGGGGTTGCCTTAAAATGAATGATATCCTTAAATAGGTGGACCACCAGCGGTTCAACCCTACGAGCCTTCCTAATATTAAATTTCAAAGCCTCCTTATAGAGGTAAAACACCACATTAGACTCTCGCTGACGATATTGATTTCTATTGACTCCCAATGATGCAAACCGATCCCCTACAAAGAAACTAGGAAGCAACCTGGAAAAATGTGAATCTTCTGGTTCCTCCCATGCTACTAAAAAAATTAAGAACAATAACTAGGAATAATGAAAAAATTTACCTAC
The DNA here is from genome assembly GCA_027924585.1 of Larix kaempferi. Classification (NCBI taxonomy): domain Eukaryota; kingdom Viridiplantae; phylum Streptophyta; class Pinopsida; order Pinales; family Pinaceae; genus Larix; species Larix kaempferi. The sequence continues at coordinate 172,470 of BSBM01002449.1, read as the reverse complement.
ATCCTGAGCATTGCGATAATCACTCAAGAATTCATTTAACATATATGTAGCACAATTCATCTGAACTCCCTCAGCACATTGCTCCACCAATGCAATTGCTGGAGAAAGCACTTGATTTGGCCAACATTTGCTCGACAACTTGCTCACAAGGATCCGCATATAAAATCACATTGTTCAATCTTCGATGGAGGCTACTTCATAGCCTTGATTGCTCTTCTCCAAGCATATTTTTCTTTAATCCTACTGGCTACATTCTAGTCCTTCTCTTTGCCTCCAAAATATGTCCTCGGATCCAACCCTTGCATAGATAGACCTGTGATCCGAGCAATGAGGTCTGTATCAATGGAAATATGCCTATCTAGCCATAGAAATTCACTATGCATGAATAATAATAGCTACTTGACACAGACAATGGATTCCGTGCCTCGACCAAAATGGGAAACCTTCAAGAAACCCAATATGTTAGACCTCTCAAGTCTCGACGCCCATTCTAGCGTTTCTAGCACATGGGATCCTCCTTATATTTCTGGTACACTCCTTGAATAATTATTTAGCTCAAATTATCGACATTTTTCTCTATCCACTAGGTCATGATCTGGGTATCTTAGAGAGGGAACCCTACCCAGATCATTAATGAATCAGTAAAAATGGAACTGATGAATTTTTAGAACAGTAAATCATTAATTTTTAGAACTGATGAATCAGTAAATCATTAGAACAGTAAATCATTAATGAATCAGTAAAAATGGAACTGATGAATTTTTAGAACAGTAAATCATTAATTTTTAGAACTGATGAATGGGAGGGCTGAACGGTCGGCTGAATGCAGATGGACATCCTCAGTGTGAATGCGCGGCTGAATGAAGGTCCAAATGATGACCGCAGCATGTAGAACAAAAACTAAATGCCAAGAATGTCTAGAAATAGATGATGATAGTCAATAAACCATAAAAAATGATAATAATTATTCATAATTCGTATGATTTTCAAATAAATGCATACTTGAATCTGTTTGATGGATTCGTCCAATCATAAAACAAGTGCAACCAAAGCCCTGTATGGACCATTAATTATAATATGCAACGCCGCAAAAAGAATGACTTATCATAGCAAAACAATGAAAATAACGCCAATCAGAAGTGTTTGATGATAAAAATGGTGACAAAATGGACACCAACATTCCCCCAAACCGGAGATATGCCAGGTCCCACTGAGTAAAATAAGAGAAATTCAGGAAGAAGGCTGAGCTGCGATAGCAGTGTTGATGCCTCGATTATGCATGTGCTGGACTAATGTTCAAGGAAAACAACAGGGGGTGAAAACCCAGACTGAAAGGCTTCGAAAGGCTCTATGCAAGGATAGTTCTATCCCCGGCCTATTTAAAGTAATAAACTCCCATGGATATTCGACCTCCGCTGGCACTCTTAAGAGTTGGTGAGTTTTGATCCGAGATGGATCAGTCTTCCTTGGTGAGAAAATTAAGGTAACTAGACTTTAAATGACAGTCTATCTAGGAAGTAAATCTAACTTGACTTAAAAGAAAACCTAAGGTAAACCTAATCTAAGTTATAATGGGAATGTTTTGATGCAGGACAAGCTGTTTTGTTTGCTGAATAAGCTTTTAATACCAATTTAAACAAAAATGTGAAATGGTTTTAATTACTTATCAGTTTCAAGACATAACTAGATAAATAAACTTACATAATTATAACTTGAAAGTTAAATTATACACCCTGTTTGTTCTTTATATTAAATGAAAAATTAACTTTGAACTGCGATAGTAATAATGAATCGTTTTGCAGAAATAGATAAAGAAATTTAACCAAAGAAACTCAATTAATTTAACCAAAGAAACTCAATTAAACTCTTTATAACACAGATCATAAACTCAGAAATACCTTCTAAATTATAGATCAATGTTCATATGGTTAACTGCAAAATTATCAATGTATAATTTCGATGAAATAAGTAAGGAAATCAAATACAATTAAGGAAACTTAACAGTATAAACGAAGAAGATACCAAAAGACTGGCTTGTATTCATCAAGTTGCAAAAAATTACAATGCATGGATTGAAACAGCGCTTCCTTAGTTCTTCTCTGTTGATTCCCTTGACTCGATTCCTCCTTGGCAGCGCTTCCTCAGTCCTGAAAGAAAAATCTGTCCAGCTCTGTTGAGCGCTTCCCCCTTTGACAGTCGAATAATCTATGTTAAAATAGGGAAATAAGTCCATAACTAATGCCCGAAAATGCTGCTGAAACTGTTCCATTAATATCTTTCATCTTCTCAGCATTTAGCTCTTCGGAACCCCCGAAAAAACAACAACAACCTGATCCTTTTGATTTGTAGCCCTACACGTCGAAAGAAACAATCCATTTATGATTAAAGTGGCAGAACATAATCCACCCTTTTCTGGTTGCGTTCGGTGAGCTAACTTCCACGAAATAGTTATACTAAATCCTGTTCTCCATTATACCTACACATAAAACATAAACCAATTAACCCTGCGGTAAAACTTGTTCATCAAGAGAATACAAAACAAATTCGCCAATACAAGAAACGAATAAAAGATTTATCTGAATGGGAAAATGACATAAAAGTAAGAGAATCCTCCCTTGCTCTGTAACTTCAAATCGAGATTTCTTTCTTGCGAACAGAGTCCTTCTAGATCGCCAGCTGCTTGCTCAAAATCTGCAAAAATACTTGCAATCTGGTGTAACAGCGTCTAAATGTTTGCGTGGCAGCAAACTTGATGCTATTTGGTCTCGTGGCAGTCGGGGCCTCTTTTTTCTTATTTTTTTTATGGCAGGTAAAAGGCTGGTGTCTTTCATATTAAACAATCTCACTTTTGTAACACAACTCGGGGTATTCATGGTAATTTCTATCTTACTCTCCGCGAACTCGTTCAACCATGTTTCATTCCGAAAGCTGCGAATTGGTGGAATGATAAAAGGCCATCTTCCATAATTAGTGGAACGATCCTCTTCATGCCGGCTCCATATAACTCGGTTTTGTAATCATATTATTTAGGTAACCGAAACAGAAGCATTTAATATTTGTTCACCATTTTTGGCAGTCTTTTTTAATAGAATCATGACAGTTCAGCTCTTTGTAGAGCCGTGGCACCCTCCCATCATCTGGCGGTTAGCTAACAAAATCCTGAATCTCAGGCAACAAACAGCTCAGAAAAAGTGCGCCACGATAGAATAGAGATCCAACAATGTGATAATTTACTTTGATTTGGCGTCCGCTATTTGGCTTAACTTGTGGCTGGAAATATCACTTTCACTGTTCTTCAATGTGAGTTCTGGCATGAATAATAAATGTGAAGATACTGATTCTTTTCAGTAACAAAATTATCCCATTTTGCATGGCGAGCAATGTGATGGCTGGTGCAACTGACAAGTGACGCGGTGAGGTTTCTAGATCTGGCATTGATTTCCGGCAAGCTTGGCATTCATTCATTTGTTTGCGGATGGATCAAATTTCATAACTTTTATGTGCTTTAGACGTAACAATACTTCTGATTTCCTTCATTTATTCCTTGATTCTTTTCACGTGATAATTGCATATCGTCATATTGAGAATACCGTGGTTTTCTAACAATATCAATCAATACATACTTTGTTGCGGCCTTTGTAAAACCTGCAATGATTAAAACATACGTTAACTTAAGTAAACGAGAGATGCATAATTCCCAAACGTAAAGGAACCATAAAAATTATGTAACAATATTTTAATTCCCTACAATATACATATTTCCTTTTGACTAATGCGCAACCTTCATATATATATAAAGAAGTTACTTACCTCGCTTAAAAAGAAAAGAAAACCAAAGTTAACATATTCCGAAATTCAATGTGAAAGCAAGGGAATTCAAAAATGACTCAGCCTTCCTTTTCAACATTCACACACCAATCACGAATAAAATAATATCATAATTATATGATATTAAAAGCCATAGAAACTAAAAAAACATAATAGGGTGATAAATGTGTCAAAGTGTCAAAAAGTTTAAGCCATGGATGAGGTCACGTTCCACTAAATGGTTGAATGTTTTGCCAAATTAAGATTATGTTCAAATTAGAACAATTTTAATAAAAGTTTATATATATGGACATTTGAAAATTTCCAAAGCAAGCTTGAATCAAATAAATTTCAATATTCTTAATCTCCCTTAATTGAATAATATGCAAATGGGTCCAAGATTTGGTCTTCTTTCATAAAATAAAAATGAGAAAATTTGGGCATTTAACTCTTATGTTATGGGATAAAATAATTTCTTCTATTAAAAAGGAAAACTTAGAATTTTATAATAAAAGAATTATAAAAAAAATCTTAAATAAAAGTATTTTTTTATTTTAAAATTCTTTTATTATTAAAATAAAGAGATTTGGCTCATAATATAAAGAAAAGAAAAGAAATAATGAAACTAAATGTATCTAAGTTTTAATGAAACATAAATTTTTTTCTCAATTTGAAAAGGATAATCCCAATTAAAGTAACTAGAGAAAACATGAAGAAAAATGACCAAATCGACATAAATTGATGGAATTATCAAAACTTCATCTCCAAAACCCAAGAATCAATAATCAAAGACACTCAATCAAGGATGAAATCGAACACAACCAATCAAAAGCAAGGAAAATCTATGCATTTACAAGGTTCTAAATGGGGGCCCCTTGAATTTTATGAAAATTTGAGGGGAGTTGTTGGGGTGCCAACAAGCAGCTTCCTTCGACTTGGAAGAGGAAGTGGTTTTATCTCTAAGCTTCTGGAACTGCTCCTTCAAAGCATCATGCTTCAACCAGAGAGAAATGTTGGAAGTTGTTTTGGCTTCATTTAAATCTTCCACACACTTCACCTGGAAACGTAAGTCCTTGTTCTCTTGATGACGCCCAAAGATGATCTTGACATACTTCTCCTTCTGGATTTTTAACTCTACTATGTCCTGGGTTAGTCTGTCCACAGTCTGATGGAGTGGAGTAGACGCTTCTGCAAAAGACTCAGGGTCTTTTTGAGGGATCGATCCCCTTAGAAATGTTTCGGGATCAGCAGGTGCAATGTGTTCCTCGGGGGCCTTATCTTCAGTATGTGTAGGGGCAGGTTCCAAGACAGGGTATTCAAGTAAACTGGCAGATATATTGGCTAATGCGAGGAGCGGTGATTCAAAGAAAGGATCGTTCGTCCGGTCATCAGGACTGTCTGTATGTATTGGTTGAACAACGGACTGGATGACGGTCTAGTCGATAGACTGGTCACGATTGGCCTTTCTTGACTTTGTGGGTATTGGTGAGAAAAATGGTGGTTCCATGGTTGTTGTTGAGCGCAGAATTGGCCCTTTTTAATCATCTTTAATCATCTTTCTTGCCCCTGTCCTACACCACTTATCATGGCAATCAGACCTATTGTCCTTACCTTATTCCCCAGATTACCAAGGTATGACTGATCATTGTTTTATTTTATTAATGCTTATGATTGTGATAATTAAAGCTGTGCATATCTCAATTGTGCTAACATGTTACGATTTATGAAGGTAGTTGAGATAAATGGACTGTAGGAAGATCGGGGCTGAACAAGTCATGAAGGAAGGGATGTTCGTTGCTTGTAAAGGGATCCTTGGGGCTCGAATTATCAATTAAGGCACAGCTGTGACAGGGCAGCTGTAACAGAATGCGCCATTTTGAGTATGTTGCTGCTCGAGTCTAGCTGTGATTTGGAAGGACCGCTACTCTTGGGTCAATTGATGACTCTCTCATATTTTGATGTCTCTGCTCTGCCCACGTATTATAACAGCTAGCTATTTAGGGCGCTTGAAGATCAGAGATCTTCATGGCTGCCCGATTATAGGGTTTGTTATGATTTGTATGTATAAATATGGGGAGTTGCTTCAATCTAAGGGTTGAACAGCAGACAATTAATTCATTGTATTAGCAGCCGAGCAAAACTGTGTAATCATTCTTCTGTTAATATAAGGGGTTACTTCTGAGCTAAAGGAGTTTGTGTTGTTCAGCCAGCGTCTCTGTGTGAAGGCTGGGCCCGTCTTCCACAGAGATTGTTGAGTTAATTTAGGATTCTTTAACTTATTATTGTGTGATGCTTTGTTCAAGATATTTCTTCTGTACGCAGCAGTAGTAGTTATTGTGTGGATTTTCATCATCGTTAAAGATTGTATTTCTGTGAGATTGGTGAATGGTGTAGAATAACAGTCGACTGAGTAAGGGTTGCTTTATGCGTTTCATTTGCAGTTACACACAGCCGTGTTCATCTTATGGTTAAAGTTGTGATCCCATGAGTCCTGGCAATTTATCTTTTCTGTTATGATCGTTGATTTCCATTCTGCAATTCAATTTCTTAGAATAGTTGACTCAATCTTTTGCAATTGGATTTCTAGATTAATGTTCAGTTTATGCTTTATGATTTCCAGAGTGATTAGATCAGACAAGTGATTGTTCTAGAATACGAATGAGATTTCTTTCCTGCAATTGTTGATTAGATCTGATACCATTTCTTATTGATGCATGATAGAGAGGAATTGAAGTGTAGCAATTAGAAGGCAATTGGGATTGCATAGATTTTTGGGATGAACATGGATGATAGAAGATAAAAGTATTTACTTCTAATGGTTTGGTGTTTAAGCGTAGATTGTGCACTTATCCTTTGAAATAAAAATACTTTCTCGGGTTGACAATAAATTTCATATGCTCTGTGTGTATTGGTAACAATTTATCTGCATATAGAGTGCTTGACATTTTGGCGCCGTTGCCGGGGAAGGATAAAAATTAAACACAAGTCATTAGTTGCATCTGATAATTGTTTTTAGTCAGTCTCTTCTTTGCTGAAATGATCTGCTTCGCATGAATACGAGGAGGGTAAAACGCGATCACCTCCCAACCCCCAAAACCCCACAAAATACTAACAGCGCAGGTGGTTCGGGTCGTGGTCGAGGGCCGCCGTTGGGTAGAAGAACATTCATCGACGATCTTGTTAACAGAACTGATTCAGCTACCAGGACTCGTCAACGGGAGACTCCTATCAGAAGAAGCCCTGCTGATCCTGGAGCGCCAGCGTCAGGATCCACGGTGGAAAATACAGGAGCAGCCGTGATTCCCGCATATACCCCTGCTAAAGAAGGTACAGCTGATTCAGCTGTTACAACTAAAGAATACGCAGTTGTTACAACTGAAGAATACGCAGCTGTTACAACTGAAGAATACGCAGCTGTTACAACTGAGGTAAAGAACGCAGGAACGAACGAAGAAGAGGATACAGAAGAAAAGATGAATAACAGACATGAGAACGAAGAGGAAGAAGCAGTGGTAGAATACCATCATGAAAATGATTTCCTGCCAGAAGGAACTACAGCTACATTACAATTTCCAATACAGCAGTTAGAAGGGACAGCTCCTATGAAGAACATCTCACCATCAGTGTTGCCTCGCTTCCATGGCAGGGCGGCAGAAGATCCATACGAATTCCTTTTTGAATTTGATATCCTCTGTCGCAGCTATGATTACGTCACTGGTGCCCAAAAGCTGAAACTTTTTCCTGCCACCCTGAAGGACAATGCATTACGATGGTTCATGAGCCTTGGGGGAGGAACTGTTGCTAATTGGAATAAGATGAAGCAAGTGTTCCTGGAAAAATATCAAGAATATTGCAACACCAGGGACAAAAGAGAGGAATTATTCAAGATGGTGTAGAAGGAGGATGAAAGTTTGGAGGATTTTGTAAAAAGGCTGCTGTACAATGTGCAAAGAGCTGGGCAGACGAACATGGGGCTGGACGTGCTCAAGATAATCTTGCTTAGAGGGATCAGGGATGATTGTTTAGACATGTTAAATATGTTAGGAAAGGGAGATATCTCCAAAGAACCCTTTGAAACGATTGTGGAATTATGTAAGAGATACTCCAGGGGATCTTCCAGGAATAATAAGCAAGATAAACGAGATAAGCTGGAACGTGATGTCTTCGACAGAACTCAGAAGTCATCTAATGGAGGAGCTACACGTGCAGAGATAGGCAATCTCCTTGAAAATTTCAAAACAGAAATGATGAGCTCCATCTCTTCGGAGATTGATGTCCTGAAGGCCAAACAGAAACAGGCAGTGGAGGATCTCACACTAGGTGTGTTCTGTCCCCGATGTAGAAAGAATCATCCACTGAAAGAATGCCCTCTTGACAAAATACAAGTATGTCAGCTATGTGAGCTGAACCATGACATGAAGGAATGTCCCACACTTCCTCAAGTGAAGGCTGTCCTGCAGGCATCAACTCCAGAAGTAGAATCAGCTTATTTCATTGCGCAAAAGAAACCTTAGCAGCCTCGAAATCAAGGTATGCCTCCGGACTCGTTTCCACTTTTGAATAATATGAAAAATTGGAGTAATAATATGCAAAATGTGAATACACAATTCCCTTCAAATTATGCTCAGTGGAATCCTTCTCAACCTGCAATGCAAAATTATAACTCATGGATTCCTTGGACACAGCCGCCACATCAACCTACGTCATGGTCTCCGGGATGGAGGAACTTCCATCTTGGGAACCAGTTTCCTCAACCACCTCCACCTCAACAGTCACCATATTCTCCTCCATACCCTCAATTTTCTCAATTTCCTCAATATCCTCAATACCCACCTCAGCAGTCGCAGCTGCAGCTGTAGAATAATCCTGTCCCTAATATACTATTACGGCCTCAGCTGCCTGCCCAACCTAATCCTAACCCGAATAATAAAACAGTCCATCAATTGGAGACTGTCAATATGCCGGCCTACTCTCTCTCCCCTGTACCTTGTAATGATATTCGTTTATGATCTGGGAAGATAATAGAACCTGTAATTACAGAAGATAGTCCACCTTCTGTGCATGAAAAAGGAGAGAGTTCACAGCATCCATCCGATCCGGTTCCTATCACTGAAGGTGCTGAGCATCCCTTAGATGGGACGGCTGAAACATTAAATGAGAAATCAGATAATACACAGCCTACCCAGCTGGTAAGGAAACCACCATACCCTAAGAGACTAATGCTACCAAAAATAGGGGGGCAACCTCAGTTCAACCTCCTAGGAGAGTTGAAGAATCTTTATGTTAAAATCCCCCTTCTGCAAGCCCTTCAAGACGTGCCTATTTATGCCAAAACCGTTCGGGACCTGTGCACTAAGAAACCAGGGAGGAAACCTAGAGACCCTCCCACTGTTCACATCATAGGGAATTTATCTGCTTTAATAACAGGAAAAACCCCTGTGACCAAGTATGATGACCCTGGCAATCCTACTGTCACTGTACATATAGGACAAACGCAGATACCCAATGTGCTAGTCGACTTAGGAGCAGCGATCAATGTCATAACAATTGAGACTGTGAGGAAGCTTGGACTCACTAATTTTAGGCCGACCCCTACCATTTTAGAATTGGCAGACAGATCCACCATTAGACCCGAAGGGATTCTGGATGACCTTGTCATCTCAGTAGATTCATGGGAATACCCTGCTGACTTTTTGATATTGCAACCAAAATCACAGCTGGGGGGACATCCATTGATCCTGGGGAGGCCTCTGTTGGCCACAGCTGATGCTTGCATCAGCTGTCGATTTGGGTCCATGACTATATCTGATGGTACAGAGATTAAAAACCTCACCCTGTATCCTCCAGCTCGGCCAAGTTTAGAGGCTGAAACTTCTCTCTGGATAGATGTAGCTAGGGTTTTACCCCTAGCTTGTGCCAATGAGCACCTACTAAGGAGAATGGACTCCTTAGTAGCAGTTCAGTATATTAAACTAATTAAGCTAAAACAACAATTAAATTACTTCTAAAATATTGCATGAAACATAAACATCAAATGAAAAGAATGACTTTTTCTATTAATGTTACCTTGAGTGTCAAGGTTTGATGAAGCCCTTTACAGTGTCCAAGAGGATGCTCCAAGCTTCAAGATGCTCCTTCTCCTTCTCCAATGATGGGAATGGGCCAAAGGTGGCTCTCAAGGTGAAAATAGTTCAAAGGTGAACTAGGGTTTCGAGAGAGATTTTGGCAGAGTAAGGGTGCTTATGATTGTGGATATGGAATAATGGATCTCCATCACCTATTTATAGTTTTTTGGTGGTGGAGTGCTGACCCATGGTTTTAGGAAACACATGGTTTAGAGTAGCTGTATAGGGTTTTTTCCTCCTTTTCCTCATTATTTTATATTTTTTATTCCCTTTTTAGGGGATTTTTGCTATTTTTGGAGGAAAAGGGGGTTTTTTAGCCTTTTTAAGGCTATTTTGAGGGTTTTTTGGCCTTTTGGAGGCATTTTAGGCCTTTTGGAGGCTTTTTAATGGGATTATGGTAGGAAAATGGACAAATGAGCCATATAATGTGGTAGATGAGGTAGTGAACACTTTTTGGGTGTTAACAGATTGCCCCCTGATGTGCGAGGGCAGGAGCTCATCGTATGGCCGATGGACATCATAAGTCATGAATGGTTTTCCTGGGATGTGGAGAGAAGAGAAGAAACAAACTGGAGCCCGGAACAACGATCCCGAACAACTGCAAGAACTAAAAGTACATAACCTCAATAATGGATGAGGAATCATCTGATCGTATGGACGAGGCGGGCATTCCCATGCTCGTATCAGGATATAACATATCAATAACAATGGGGTCCAAAAAATGGGGACCTGAAATATACATGAACTCAAAAACTGAATGAGGAATAATCTCAATATATGGACGAGGCGGGCATACCCATGCTCGTATCAAGATACATAAACATAACTGTGAGGCCCAAAAAAAAAGGGGGACCTGTAAGATACATGACCACTGTGTACATCATAAGAGTCCAGAGGGGACACAAAATCTGGGACATACTGCTGAGCTGATCATGTCTGAGCTGAAAAACTGATACACTGGAACAATCAACAGTGCTACTGAGTGTGGTACCAAAGGGGCTGATGAGCTGCTGGATCAGAGTGACAAGGGGTACACTCACAATGGTACACTGAACTGGAACTGATCTGGGTACTCAAGGAAGCATGTAACTGGATGGCTTCCGAATACAAACGCCAACGCAGCCCGGGACATCCACGGGAACATACAACTGGTCGTTCCGAAGTGACTCACCAATGTGCTAGAGTCAGGGGAAATCCGGGGTCTTCGACTAAAAACGGATGGGGTATAATCCTACGCGATCCTCAACGATGCGATCAAGGTGCTGAAGTCGAGCATGTGAGGAACAACCACTCGGAGAGGCAATGATGACTCCTCTCAGAATGGTCCGTAGGCACTTACCACAGATGGTGATAAGTCCAAGGCGTAGGGACCTCTGGGCCTATCCTCTGGAATAGAGGGGCTGTCGTCGACAGAGGAAGACCTGCAACTATCAATGCAATGATGTTTCCTTGACAGGAGCGCGAGGTACAAGACCGAAATGTGATAGTGCTGATGGCAGGACTGATAAACTGTGGAGGGACAACTGGGCAAGTAGAGTGGGTGGACTCAAACTTCCTTTGTTCAGAGTATGATAATGGGAATGATCTGGCAGCATATGAAACTGACTGAGGGGAAAGGGATCATAGCTGTAATGGATCTGGGAGGATAACTGGCTGAGGGAGACTCAAGCTGGTATAAAATGGCAGTAGACTGCAGAATACTCTGAACAAAGGCGACCTAATTGGGGGTGCTGCCGAGATGATTGATCATAGTGCCATGAGGCACGGGAGGATACTTCTTCATGGGTTAAGGAACTAGAAGAAGTGTGTGGATAAAATGATACTGTCGTGTGGATTTTACGAGCCCAGGACAGTTCATGCTCGTGGTTGCTTTCAATTTTAAGGAGTCTGAAAGCGATAAGAAGACTCTGAAATGATGGAATGGTACTGTCGTGTGGATTTAACGAGCCCAAGACAGCGTATGCTCGTGGTTGCTTTCAATTTTAGAGAGTCTGAAAGCAAGTAAGAAGACTCCAGGGGGTTTCTTTTTCGTAGATTTAGTCTCCAAGGCCCAAAGAAGCATAAAAGGATGCAATGAAGAACTCTTCTAGCCGGTGTGACTAGAGTATTCCTTTTTCGTAATTAGTCTACCAGGTCCGGAAAAGGGTTAAACTTATACCAGATAGACGCCCTTTCAGGTACTTTAGCGAGCATGAAAGGAAGCAAGATTGCTCGGCGATCTTTTCATTCTTTTAGGAGTCAGAAAAGAGCTTAACGGAAACTCCCTAAGTGCCTTTTTCGTAAAGGACTTGTCCGGCCCGAAAAAGGGATAAAATTATACCGAACAAAAGGAATGGCCAGGCAAGGGGGAAGTGTTCAATCAAGGATCAATAATGGTGACCAAGAACGAGGGTGTTGGGGAACACTGATGGGCCTCCTTGCGGGGTTAATGAGATGGTGGCAAAATAACGAGACATTTGTAGTATGACAGGAGTGAATGGCTCATGTAAGAGTGGAACAATCCGATAGCGGACGATGTGGCACGCAAACCGAGGCAGCAAGGTGTCGGGACACAATGTTGAAAGTGTACCAAGTGAGAGTGAGAAATGATCTCAAGCATCATCACGAGCTCGGAAAAATGAATCCGGCGATATAAAGGGTGTAACAAACGGGTAACGGCCGATGTGGCACGCACACCGAGGTGACGAGGGCGTTTTGGAAAAATACCCGGAAGATCAGGGGGTGAGAGCGAGAAATGATCTCAAGCATCATCACCAGCTCGAAAAAATGAATCCGATGATATAAAACATGTGAAAAACGGAGAACGGCCGATGTGGCACGCAAACTGAGGAGACTAATGGTGTCTGGACACAAGGTTGATATTGGTCCTGGTGAGAGCGAGAAATGATCTCAAGCATCATCACGGGCACAGAAATATGAATCCGGCAGTGCAAATGGTGCGAAAAACGGAGGTCATAAGGACTCCGGAATGGGCAAAGGTGAGCCCACCAAGCCAAGGATGCAGTGGTGGGGAGAAATGATGACCTGCAGGGGCAGAATACTAGGTGTATCGAATCAAATCAAATCTACAAGTGATATGTGACCTCAAAAATTGTTGAGATCACAAGTGTGAAAAAGTGAGCAGGGTTAATGACCTGCCCCCATGCTATGTGCATGGGGTTTGTGATTGTGGGTCACATGTGTGTTGGTTTGAACAATGGGTTCATTGACGTGCTGAGATAGATGTGATGGGGAAGGTTCAAAATGATTGATCATGCCCCCTATCCCAGGGTCGAGGGAATCTATTATGCCCCTTGACTCAAAGGTGTCAAGGTGGTGCTCTATGATGGCAGGGTCAAGACCGGGCACTTCGGTATAGGACCAGGCAAAGACATCACAGAACTCTCTGAAGAGGTGAGTGTATTCCTCAATCTCTTATTTACTGCAGAATGCTCCTAAAGTGATGAGTTCAGGGGCACGTCCTGGGGCAGCGATATCAACTTGGATGACAGGTGAGATGTTGGCCATGTTACCCTCCTCGAAGGCGTCAGGAGCAGGAATAGGGTCCTTAAACCAGTCGACCTTGGTGGGGAGGAAGTCTTTAGACTCAACTGTGAATTGGTTAGCTGTGCTAGAGGAGGATTCTTCTGGGATGAAATAGGAACGATGGTGCATATCGTCCCAGGGATAATCCGGGGCAGTCAGGGCCTCAAGAACTTCCTCATCGGTACGGAAAGTTTGCGTCGTCAAATCGGTTGACGAGGGAATGGTAGTGGAAGTGGTGGTTGAAGAGATCATATAGATGATATTAACCTCTTCAGAAGGGGGAGAGACCGGGGGGTAGATCTCCTCAATGGTAGGTGGTGCCGTCTCAAGATCCAGATTGTTCATCTCATAGAGAGCCGCTCTGTAATCTGGGAGATCGGGACAATGATGTGAATAATGCCCGTAAATACCGCATATGGCGCAGGAGTGGTTGGTACGTAGGGACTTATCTTTAGGCTTGGGAGTGGGGTTTAGTTCGACAATTGGGATGTTAGGGTCATCGTCGAGCATCTGCATGTGCTTCTGCAATGCTGGTAACTGTGGGCATTGGTGAGTGGCATGGCCTAACTCATCGCACAGCGAGCATTTGGGAGGAGCACGAAATACTGGAGGGTTTTTGACTGTCTTTGGAGGTGGTACAGCAGTGTAAGGTTGTGGACCTCTGCCCCCAGTGGGTTTGGGAGTAGGAGGGGGCATCGTGGAGGACGAAGGGGTAGAGACACCGGGAGGTGGCTGAGTGGTAGTAGCCATGGGTTGCACCGGTTGGAGGACGACATCGGGTGTCGGCGGGCGGACGGGAGGCGAAAGGTACCATACAGGTAATCCCAAGGTTAACCCAGGGAGGCTAAGGGTATCCATGACCGGGGCGCTTACTACTCCCGATGGAGGGACTAGGAAGGGGATCGTATGGATCGGTGTAACACCAATGTGGCTAGGTACCAATGGTGGTTTAGGCAACAAGGGTGGTTGAGTATTAGGTGGTAGGTTGTCGTGGGACAAGGTACATAAGTCAGACATTTCGGGCGTAGATGACGGCGGAGGGATGGATTGAAAGGTGGAGGTCATCGGCGCGTCTGAGTAGATTCCAGGCCCCGTAGAGGAAACAAACGAGGTGGTTGCAGGAGAAACAGGTTGTTCAACCATGGGGAGAACATTTTCCGGTGCCGCCGGAGCACTGGGATCATAGTATGTGAGCTGGTCAATCTTAACCACGCGTCCCTCATGGGGGAACATCATGGTCCGAAAGACAGAAGAGGCGACCGCCCGCATGGCATACATGTAGCTGCGGCCAAGTAGAAGGTTGTAATCCAATTGGGCATTGATTACCTCTATGTCAATAAGGACTGTTTTACCACCTAACTGGACTGGAACGTTGGGTAGAAGGCCTTGGGGCTGGGCCGAACGACCGTCGTAGGCACGTAACGCAGTGGTGGACTGCTGGAGAGGAGGGGATCCTAGCTTCTGCCATACAAATGTAGACATAACGCATGTGGAGGCACCCTCATCGATGATGCATCGATGGATAACAAGATTCCTAACGGAGACAGTAACTTGGAAGGCTAAGCTGGAAGGTAGGCGTGGTTCAGACTGGTCTAAATCAAACGCCATCAAATGCGAATCATTTGGGTCAATCCCCCCAATGGCAGAGAGTAAAGTCTTGCGCTGGGAAGGGCAATTCTTCAAGACTTCTAACGCAGACATGGCTGCGGGAGATTGGGCGAGGTCGTCTACAATGTTGTAGTTTGACGCAGCACGCGCATTAGGGTTGTTGTTGAGACGGCGAAGTGGAAAACGAGGGGCTTTCGCCGCGCCGTCTATGGGAGGCGGAGGTATACGTAACGCCTGATCGGTGGGATGAGCGTTAGTAGGTTTATCCGTGGGAGGGGCTTCAGAGGTGGAGCCGTATTGGTTCCGACAGGTCTGGAGGTTGACGTCAGCAGATGACATCATCAGCAAGTGGTGGGTACCTGAATCAAACATGGGTTGATCAGGAGCAGCGTAAGTGATCTGTTGTTGTTGGGGCGCATTGGCTTGATGGGGAGCTAACGGCTGAGTGTTCACTACGCCTTGGGTCGGTAATGGGTTTTGCAGCACCAAAGGGGGTTGTTGAGGTTGGGGGGGTTTGGTGGCGCTTGGGGGGCCGCATGCCCTTGGCGATGGGCCTCGTCAACCCAGAGTTGGCGAGCTCGCTCCAAGTGTGGGCAAGCATGGGTATAGTGTCCATAGACCCCGCAAATAGAACAAGGGTGGTTTGTTCGCAAATTGGGGTTTTTAGCCTGCTTGGGCGGGCGATCAGGGTTTTGATTAGCGGGGGCCGCATTGTTGTTGTCGGGGGGATTAGCCTGTTGGCCAGCTTGGTCGGCAGGTTGGTTGTTCCCACGATTACGGCCTTTGCCGCGGTTCGGTTGGCCCTGGTTACGTTGGTTGTTCTGGTTTTGCTGCGGGTTCTGTTGGGCGTAAACTTGCCCTTGGGCAGCAGGTGGATTCTGAGGTTGCGCAGGTGCAGGAGCAGGCTGCGGAGGATGATATGTAGGTTGAGGCTGAGCAGGTGCAGCAACTTGAGGGGGTTGCTGATAGGACTGCGGAGCAGGTTGTGGATGTGCCCCAGGGGCTGCCTGGGGCGGATAATAAGCGGGTGGGGCTTGTGAAGGCGCAGGAGCTGGGGCAGCCTGCTGATGGTAGTAAGGCTGAGGGGCGACTGGAGGAGCATAAGCAGGAGTCGCATACCCGAAGCACTGAGGTGGACATGAGGGTCCATGGGAATGGTGATGTGTCATTGGAGCATATGAGTTGGTTGCTCCAGATTGGGAGGTAGCCCTCGACAGGTCGGGGCCAGGGGTAGGACGTGCTATAGAAAATGGTTGGGGATGCGAAGAAACACGGCCAATGATACCATCTGCATCGTGGGATGCCCCCGGCGCATCATGCTGGGAGGACTCGCCGCGAGGGGCGTCAGGTATAATGGTATAAAGGTAACCCGATTGGGCGTAAATGAGGTCGAACTGTTGTGCCTTAAGGATGGCTTCTTCTTCAGACTGGGGTCTTTCTGAGGCCACATCCTTAGCGATAACCGGGAGAAGGGATTTGAGGAACCAATCTAGGAAGATACGGTCGTCAAGTTTGATCTTGCATAAGCTACGGCGTCGACGCCACTCATGGATGTGGTCCGTGATATGGGTAGCCGTGTTTTGTCTACAAGATAGAAGGATCTCAACGCCCGCGTCATAGCGGACAGGAAACTGGAAGAACTGCAGGAAGGTCGAGGCCAGGGAAGCAAAGGTGGCGTGGGTCCCATGAGGCTGCTCAATATACCACTTGGCTGCAGAGCCAGTGAAGGTGCACTGTAAGAGACGGAGGCGAACAGAGTCATCCACTATGGAGTTAGAGGAACACCATAGGTGGAAAGACATGATATGGTTTTGTGGGTCCTCACCGGCCTTGCCCTCGAACTTAGGGATGTCAGAGGGTAGTTTGGTAGGCATATGAGGCCACGTAGGGTCGTGTCGAATAGGATCGTTGGTCAATCTAGCCAGGTCAGGTAGGTTGAGGCTAGCCATGAATGGCACACTGGAAGAAGGCTGTGACACAGTAGTGCTTTGGACCAAGTTGGGGCCAGTGCCCCCAAGTGGAGGGACAAGATTTAGGGTGGTGCCCCCAAGTGGGGGAACTGAGGTAGTGGAGGATGGTCCAGCACCACCATGGGTAGTGTGAGCCACTGATGTAGTGGGGATAGGTATTCCCGCTGTGGGAATAGGTACCGTGAGGGGAACGGTAGATGGTTGCCCCATGGAGGGCATACCAAAAACAGGTGTAGTAACTGGTGTAGTGGTGGATGTGCCACCACTGGTCCCTATGACAAATGGAGTGGAAGTCGTGCCAGCCATGGGGCTAGTAGGGGCAGTATAAATAGGGTTCTCAGACTCTTCGTCAGAATCAGAGGTAAAGTAAGGGGCGTCACTATCTGGTGACGGAGACCTACGTCGCTGACGAGTGGAGTCAAGTGACAAGGCTCTAGATCTGTGATGAGTGGTATCAACGGACAATGATCGGAATCTATGACGAGTGGTGTCAAGAGAACCGTGCTGTGGGGGCTCGCCCCTGAGGCGCCGAGAATGTCTCGGGGACTCAATGGTGACAGATGGTGTCAAATCTCTGTGGGTTGAGGTGAGTATAAAAACAGCTCAAAAATCCTAATGCAACCGAGTGTGCAGAAGGAGAGCTAAAAAGCAAGGCACTCAGGCCAACAACCAACTCAAAACACCCACTGCAGCAGCTGTGCTACAATAGGTGGAGTAATAACAAAGATGGTCAGAATACCAACAAGCAGCAGGTTTCCTAGAAAGAAAAAATGGTGGACTCACTAGACCAAAGGGAGGTAAAGGAGCATGCAAACACCTAACTAAAAGTATTCTGACTCAACTAAACATATCCTCTGCAAGGTGATGAAATCCAAGTCAGACAATATGAGTAGGAAAGTCAAGTGGCTATGATATCCCCCTACCGGGAGGGACATCGGGTAGTCAATCCTAGAAGAATGGCAACTAAGATACCCCGTTCATGACACGTCCAGAAAGGTGAATCTGCCGTTTAGTTCGTTGACCGCAATACCCCTATACAGGGATATCCCGCGAACCGCGAAAGGTAGCCCTTCGGTTACTGAATGGAGTGCGGTATTCCACTCAGGCCTCCGGAACCAGTCTCCCGACTTCAACCCTCCTAAGGGAGAGGCCCTCTGATAAACTGGTCGTGACCGTGCCAAAAAGTACTAGGGGATTTTGGTTCCCTATTTGGACAACAACTATGTCTCAAGTGAAATAACCAAGGGGTGTTATTGGAAGCCTATCCCCCTGATCCTACCTAACTACAATGATTCTTTTGTGTTCCCCAAGTGGGGTTAGAATGTTGGTTTAGTTAGGTACTTTTTAAGGCTCACTTGATTTTATGTGACAGAGTGTGTGCTCGTGAGGTGTTGAACCCAAAAATAGAAGTGCCACAAGGGGGGCAACTTCCAATCTATCAATAATAAGGAAATTGAAAGTTTAACTTGCAAAATTTTCTGAATTTAAAAAACACTAAAATTTTTAAAAGAATTCTGTAAAGGGAACAGAAATTATATTGCAGAAAGGCTGGTAAGGTAGTGAGGCTGCAGGTGGGACAGGGGGCTGTTCAGATGCAGAAAATATTGCAGCAAAAGGGGCTGGGCTCAAAACAGGGAAAGAGCAGAAATCAGACCGCGGGTCTGTGGCGAATTGGAACAGGCCGACCGCGGGTTTAAGGGAAACAGTGGCGGTCAGGTCGCAGCTATCGGGCCAACAGAGGCAGTCGGGACGCAGGAAACAGGGAAAAAGACGCAGTTGGGTCGCGGCAAAAGGGCTAACAGTCGCAGTTGGGACGCACGAAAGAGGCAGAAAGCCGCAGTCGCGACGCGGGAAAAAGGCCGACAGGCGCAGTCAGATCGCGGCAAACAGGCTGATTAGCCACGGTCGGATCGCAGGTAACAGACTTGAATCTGCCGGCAGGGCGTTGGAAGCAGTCTGAGAGCCGCGGTCGGATCGCAGGTAACGGCCTGAAAGGCGCGGTCGGGACGCGACTGCAGAGGGAAAAAACGCGGTATGCGGCGGCTGAAAGGGACAGCCGAAAGGAAAAATTTAAAAAACGGAAACCATAAATTCGAAAACTAGGGGAGTCGCCAAAACTGTAGCTAGGGTTTTACCCCTAGCTTGTGCCAATGAGCACCTACTAAGGAGAATGGACTCCTTAGTAGCAGTTCAGTATATTAAACTAATTAAGCTAAAACAACAATTAAATTACTTCTAAAATATTGCATGAAACATAAACATCAAATGAAAAGAATGACTTTTTCTATTAATGTTACCTTGAGTGTCAAGGTTTGATGAAGCCCTTTGCAGTGTCCAAGAGGATGCTCCAAGCTTCAAGATGCTCCTTCTCCTTCTCCAATGATGGGAATGGGCCAAAGGTGGCTCTCAAGGTGAAAATAGTTCAAAGGTGAACTAGGGTTTCGAGAGAGATTTTGGCAGAGTAAGGGTGCTTATGATTGTGGATATGGAATAATGGATCTCCATCACCTATTTATAGTTTTTTGGTGGTGGAGTGTTGACCCATGGTTTTAGGAAACACATGGCTTAGAGTAGCTGTATAGGGTTTTTTCCTCCTTTTCCTCATTATTTTATATTTTTTATTCCCTTTTTAGGGGATTTTTGCTATTTTTGGAGGAAAAGGGGGTTTTTTAGCCTTTTTTAGGCTATTTTGAGGGTTTTTTGGCCTTTTGGAGGCATTTTAGGCCTTTTGGAGGCTTTTTAATGGGATTATGGTAGGAAAATGGACAAATGAGCCATATAATGTGGTAGATGAGGTAGTGAACACTTTTTGGGTGTTAACAATAGAGCAGGAAGAGGAGGAGGATGTTCAGCCACTATTAACAATAGGGAAGGCCTTAACTTTTAAAAACGAAACAGAAGACGATGCCATCAGTAATTTCATTAGCGAACCTGCTTCAGTGGATAAAGAAGTTTATCAACTCCTGAACATTACCCTTGGTAAGGAAGAACAAGAACAGCTTACGGAGGAAGCACTAGTCGATGACGTAAACATAATCCCAGTTTTGAAAAACTCTAGAAGCATTCCTATTGAGGTAGATCCTGGAAGAACTTTGAACATCAACCTTGGTCTCTCCTCAGAAGAACAGATGTGCCTAATCAGTCTCTTGAAGGAATGTAAGGGGGCATTCGCCTGGGAGTATACAGACATGAAGGGTATCCCTTCTAATCTGTGCACTCATCATATTTACATTAAAAACGACTCCCGGCCTGTATGTCAACCCCAACGATGCATGAACCCCAATCTGAGGGATATAGTGAAGGAGGAAATCCAGAAACTTTTGGAAGCAGGATTTATCTACCCTATTTCAGATAGTGAGTGGGTTTCCCCACTTGTAATTGTGCCCAAGAAAAATGGTAAATGGAGAGTCTATGTTGATTATAGGGAGCTGAACAAAGCTACACAAAAGGATCATTTCCCTCTGCCCTTTATTGACCAAGTACTTGATACCCTATCAGGGAAGAAGTTTTTATCCTTCTTGGATGGGTTTAGCGGGTACAACCAAATTCAGATTGCTCCGGAGGACCAGGATAATACCACCTTCACTTGCCCCTGGGGAACGTTTGCCTACAGGGTGCTTCCCTTTGGTTTATGTAATGCACCAGCAACGTTCCAAAGAGCTGTAATTGGCATATTTTCTGAATTAGTTAATGATAGCATGGAAGTCTTTATGGACGATTTTACTCCCTATGGAAAGGACTTTGAGGAAGCACTGGAAAATTTAAAGAAGGTTTTAATTCGTTGTGAACAGTCTCGCCTTTCATTAAGCACTGAAAAATGCCATATGATGATGAGTGAGGGGGTGGTATTAGGACATTTCATCTCTACCGATGGCATTCAGGTGGATCCTTAAAAAATTAAGGTGATAAAAAATATACCTACTCCTTCAACGCAGAAAGAAGTGCGAAGTTTTCTGGGACATGCTGGATATTACAGGAGGTTTATAGAAAACTTCTCCAAACTTGCTTCCCCTTTGTTTTCATTGTTAATGAAGGACGCACAGTTTGTGTGGAGTGAAGCATGCCAGACAGCATTTGATAAGCTTAAAGAGAAGCTGTCCACAACCCCTATTCTAAGGGGACCTAATTGGACCATACCTTTCCACATTTCTTCAGATGCTTCTGATACCACCATTGGAGTAGTACTAGGACAGCAGGATGGTCAAGTGCCTTATGCTATCTATTATATTAGTAAAAACTTAGCCCCTGCTGAACTTAATTATACTGTTACTGAAAAAGAATTCCTTGCTATTGTTTATTCTATTAATAAATTTCGGCATTACATTACTGGGTATCCTACATTTGTGCACACTGACCACTCTGCCATTAAGTATTTGATGAAAAAACCTGTCACCAATGCCAGAGTAACCAGGTGGCTTTTATTATTACAGGAATTTGATATTACCATTATAGATAAACCTGGAAAGGAAAATGTTGTTGCTGATTTTTTATCACGATTTACTAACAGTGATGACAGTTCGCCTGTTGAGGATTCTTTCCCAGATGAACATTTATTCACACTCTCAGCTCATTCACCCTGGTATGCAAACGTTGCTAATTATTTGGTTGCAGGAAAGCTTTCACCACATATGTCTAAACGAGAGAAGAGAAAAATCATCCAGCAAAGTGCCAGGTATTGTTGGCTCAATGGTCATCTCTTTTACACAGGACCTGATCTTGAGATTAGGAGATGTGTAAGAGAAGATGATATCTTTCATATACTGAAGGCCTATCATGATGAACCTTGTGGAGGACACTTTGCAGACAAAAGAATAGGGCATAAAGTGCTGCGGATGGGCTACTACTGGCCGACACTGTTCAGGGACGCTAAAAGATATGTTCAGTCCTGTGACAGCTGCCAAAGGATGGGCCAACCTAATAAGACAGATCAGATGCCTTTACAGCCCCAAGTGGTACTAGAACCGTTTGATAGATGGGCATTGGATTTTGTTGGCCCTATCAGCCCTCCTTCCAGACAGAAGGTTTACATTCTGGTGTGTACAGATTACATGACCAAGTGGGTAGAAGCTGTAGCTTTGGCTAAGGATAATGACCAGGCGGTGATTGATTTTCTGTACAGTGAAATATTTACCCGCTTTGGGGTACCAAAGGAAGTAGTTACCGATGGGGGACCGCAATTCATCTCACACCAATTTGAATCCTTGCTCCGGAAGTATCATGTGCAGCATAGGATAGCTTCACCTTACCACCCCCAGGCCAATGGTCAGGTGGAAAGTACTAATAAAGTTATTGAAGCAATCCTTACGAAAACAGTTAAAAGCCATCGAAAGGATTGGGCTGACAGGCTTCCAGAAGCACTGTGGGCATATCGCACAACTTGGCGCAACACCATAGGGTTTTCTCCCTATGATCTGGTGTATGGAAAGAGTGCCATCTTTCCAATTGAATTTGAGATCAAGACCCTGAAAACAGCCACCGAAATGAATCTGGATGTAACAGAAGCCCAGAAGAGAAGATTGAATCAATTAAATGAACTGGATGAGAAACGGGTAGCTGCAGTAGACCAGACTGTGCTGCTTCAGCAACAGAGATCCAACTGGCATGACCGATTCATCAAAAAGAAAATCTTCCGTGAAGGAGAATAGGCGCTATTATACGACTCCAGATTCAAGAAGGATTTTAAAGGTAAATTACGCACAAGATGGATGGGTCCATATTTGGTCGACAGGGTATTTGACAATGGCACTGTTTGCCTGGTGACCATTGATGAAAACCGTCTACCATTACTTGCTAACGGCCACAGACTGCGACTGTATCGTAAGCCCATCTCGAAAGATGCATTCATTTCACAAATTGCTGCCGATCCAAATTATCAGTTGGCACCCGAGCAGGAATTTTTCTCTGCCTTTTCCAATCCTTAAATTGAAAATCGTATTTGCTGTACATAAATAATTTCCTGCTGTAGCGTATAATTGTTGTTTTTTTTCTCTTTGCATTTGATCTTTTCGTTTGCTGTCATTTTTCAAAAATTTTCAGGGAAGCGCCAGGAGAACGATCAGTTTAGGCCCTGCAAGCGAAATTCCCCCTGTGCCATCCTGCGTTGTATTTTCCTTTTGCTAAAAAAAAAAAAAAAATCCCGGCAGCTGCAACATATTTTCCGGCAGCTGCAACATCTTTTCCGGCAGCTGTATTATCTTTTCCGGAAACCGTGACATCTTTTCCGGAAACCGTGACATCATTGCCCATCAACCGTAAATTTGTTTTTCTGGCAGCTGCAACATCTTTTTCCGTAGCTGCAGCATCATTTCCCAGCGGCTGCCACCTCATTTCCCAGCAGCTGCCACATCATTTCCCAGCAGCCATAAACCTTCATTCCCGGCAGCTGCAACTTCTTTCCAGCGGCTGCAACATCTTGTCACAGCGGCTACAACATCATTTCCCAGCATCCGCGTTATCATTTTCCACCGATCGTAAAATCATTTTTCCCGGCAGCCGTTAATCCTTTTTCCCGGCAGCTGTGAATCATTCCCGGCAGCTGCAACTTCTTTCCAGCGGCTGCAACATCATGTCGCAGCGACTGCAACATAATTTCCCAGCGGTTGCGTTATCATTTTCCGTCGCCCGGTAAAATCTTTTTCCCGGCAGTTGTGAACTTTTCCCGACGGACGTGAACTATTTTCCGGCAGTCGCAACCATTTTCCCGTAGCTGCAACTTCTTTCCAGCGGCTGCAACATCATGTCACAGCAGCTGCAACATAATTTCCCAGCGGCTGCGTTATCATTTTCCGTCTCCCGGTAAAATCTTTTTCCCGATAGCTGTGAACTTTTTCCGACGGACGTGAACTATTTTCCGGCAGCCGCAACCATTCTCCCGTAGCTGCAACAACTTTCCCGACAGGCTGCAACATATTTCCCACAGTCGTAAAAATTTTCCCGCCAACTGTAATTTTTCCCGCCGCCGTAAAACTTTTCCGTGACAGCCATAATTTTCGTCGATACCGTAAATTCTTTTTCCGGCTGCCGTGAATTCTTTTCCGGTGGCTGTAACTTCTTTCCCGGCGGCTGCAACATGTTTTTTTTTTTTTTGGCGACTGCAACATCTTTTTCGTCGGTCATGCTATCATTTTTTTGGCAACTTGCAGTGGTAACTCCTGTGTTAACATAAGAATTGTTCCAAACCTGCTAATCATGGTGCTGATTCACCTCAGTTGTGCCAGTGAATTCATCATTCCGACCCCGAGGACGCGATGGTTTGTGTTTCACCGGCGGAATAAATTATTTCCTTATCCGAGTCATCATGATCACACGTTTGACTGTGCATGAGTTCGGCTCCGTGACGTCACCAACTGCATGCTCCACCATTTTCCGCAGCATTCCGACGCACAGTTTTATGAGGTATGGCTTTCATTTATCACGTGATTAAGCATTGATATCATTTAAACGATATTGGTCGTACCTTCACTAGTACTACCATTATACCTGATTAAACCTTTCCCTCGTACGACGTAAATGCTAATAACTGCCACCTTCCCCAATTCGGCATGGAAATTTCAAACGCTGTTCTGTGCTCAACTTTCCAAATTTGCCCATTCTCTCAACGTCTCCGCTCAGCGATTCGTGCATCCTCTGTGCTGCAACTTCCATTATGGGATCCTGTAATCAGTGGAATAGCAACTTCAGCTTGCATCCAGGACCATGGGGATTCCAGTTCGCCATGAACCTTTCAATACACGAGAACTCAGGCGAAATCTTCAAGTTCTTGCCATTTTTCAAGCTGCTGGCTGGCTCGAATTCTTTGAACGATTGGACGGATTCAATCGGGACGCAGCCCTGCAATTTGCTTTGAATCTTACCAAAACTCACTCCACGGTGTGGGGGCTGCGCATAGAAGTCTCTGAGATCATTATATCCGAGGTTACAGCCATCCTGATGGTGGGAAAACCATGGTTTACCGACGAGTCCCTGCAACGGTTGCACGCGAAGAATTTTTACTCGCAGGGGAGCAAGTTGAAGCGTCTAGAAGAGGGATTGCACTGAACTCACTGCCGCGGCCATGGGACCAGGTTGTTGTCTTTCTCAAGAAGTACATTACTTGTGAAGGTAGGTATCAAACTGTGTATAACTCTGAACTTCCTTTGTTTTCTCATCTCCGCCATGGCATTTTATTGAACATTCCATACTATTTATTGCACGACTTGCATCATATGGCCACATTTGTTCAGTCTGCTAAGCATCCACTTTCCTCTCTCACCCACCATGGCCTTATCAAATTAATTATTACAAGGACCCTTTCCCAACACCATATAACCTAGGAACAGTTTATAAACCGACCTCAGCAACTCGTTCCCTTGCGGGTCGTCCCATTACAGCAAATACCGGTTCCACCACAACAAGAGGACCAGAGTTCCTCCATTGAAATTGGGGGGGGGGGATGAAATGGAAGAAGAACAGCAACCGAGGGCACAAGCAGGACCATCCGGGGTGGGTGAAACCACAGTAGAAGAACAACCAGGGGCACAATCAGAGCCATTTGGGGGGGATGAACCTCCATTAGAAGAAAAACAATTAGGGGATGAACCTCCGGCACAAGTAGAACCATTGGGGGATGAAACTGCATTTGAAGGAGAACAACTGGAGGCACAAACAGAGCCATTAGGCGATGGTGTAGATGAAAACTCGATCAGCCACAGCAGCAAAGGCAGCCAGGAAAAGATGGGCAACCTTAGAGGCACAGGTTGAGCCCCCAATCCTTGTACCAAGACCGATGGATGCTCCACAAAGGCCAGTGGAGGAAGAACCTGGATTTGAAGGACTTCTGGGTGAGAACGCAATGCTGAAAGAGGATCTCCAAGTACTTAGAAGGGAGTTGGAAAGTTGGAAGGAAACCTGCAGAAAGCAGGGTGAAAGAAAAATGTACACACTGATAGAGGCTGCAGAACAACTGGAGGGATCAGATTCTGCTGAAGCTGGGCAGGAGGATGAACGAATACTCTGTCCCACCTGTGGAGAAATATTCAAGGAAGCAAGCCACAAAATTATGCTTAATACTTACTCAGCACAATAGCCCGCAGCCATAATAAAGGAAGCAGCAGAAAAAGAAGGTGCTGCCACACAAGAACCAGCACCTTTGAATATCCTTGCTGAAGCTGCTACCTCTCATGACACAGAGATTAGAGAACAGATAGGAGAAGAACATGGGATGGAGGACACCCTGGAGCTTAATAAGGACGATATTGTAACTCCATAATGTTCACATGATACAGAGATTATAGAACAGATGGGAGAAGAACCTGGAATGGAGGAAATTCTGGAGGCCAATGAAGAATTCTATGCTGTAACCCCAGAATGCTCCCAGGCCACATAAATTCTAGAAGAAGAGACACAAAGGCAGGACAGTGATAAAATGGAATAGGATGCTGTAACACAAGAACTAGCAAACTTGAATATACTTGTCCAATCGGCCAAACAAACGGGAGAAGAACCTGGGACAGAGGACACTCTGGAATTCAATGATGAACTTTGGGTTGTAACCCCAGAGGACTCCCATGACACAGAGCTCATAGGAGAATAGTTGCAACAACAGGAGGATGAAGAGGCAAGCCAGGATGTTGCTACACAAGAACCAACATCCTTGGAAGCTGTAACAGCAACTCCTGAATTTCATTTAAAAGATAAACCTGGAGTGGATTTCATTCCTGTACACAGTGGGGTGAAGATGAACAGGTACAGACACCATGCTCAGGTGACACCAAAATCTTGGAGGAGGAGCTACACAATGAGAAAGATATCCAATCTCAGCAGTAGAAGGACAAGGAAGACACTGCTACACAAGAACCAGTGTCTCTAAAAGCAATGATGGTAGCTGCTGAAGAGAGCCTAAAAGATGTTGCTGTCACACAAGAACCAACAACTCTCTTATTAAACTTAGATGTGCTAGAAGACACTGCCCCACAAGAACCAGTGATTCTACCTCCTAGGAATGTTATTGATTTGGATTCAGATTAAGGATTGCCTTCTAAGCCCCCAGGCATAGCATAATGAGACTGCAGGAATATTCCCACTACACAGATACCAGCAATCAGCAGTGGAAGGAGAACAGTGATGAAGGAAGATGTTGGGTTACTCACAGAGGCTGTTCAAAAGATAGATAAGGTGCCTGGGTTTCCTACAATTCTTCCTCTCTCCATGGATAGAGCTCAGTACAGGACTCATATTCTGAATAATGCAGGTTGTTGCATGAGGACATGCAACAGGGTAGTTGGGGGGAGATGTTGAGCCCAGAATTGGCCCTTTTTAATCATCTTTAATCATCTTTCTTGCCCCTGTCCTACACCACTTATCATGGCAATCAGACCTATTGTCCTTACCTTATTCCCCAGATTACCAAGGTATGACTGATCATTGTTTTATTTTATTAATGCTTATGATTGTGATAATTAAAGTTGTGCATCTCTCAATTGTGCTAACATGTTACGATTTATGAAGGTAGTTGAGATAAATGGACTGCAGGAAGATCGGGGCTGAACAAGTCATGAAGGAAGGGATGTTCGTTGCTTGTAAAGGGATCCTTGGGGCTCGAATTATCAATTAAGGAACAGCTGTGACAAGGCAGCTGTAATAGAATGCGCCATTTTGAGTATGTTGCTGCTCGAGTCTAGCTGTGATTTGGAAGGACCGCTACTCTTGGGTCAATTGATGACTCTCTCATATTTTGATGTCTATGCTCTGCCCACGTATTGTAACAGCTAGTTATTTAGGGCGCCTGAAGATCAGAGATCTTCATGGCTGCCCGATTATAGGGTTTGTTATGATTTGTATGTATAAATATGGGGAGTTGCTTCGACCCAGGGGTTGAACAGCAGACAATTAATTCATTGTATTAGCAGCCGAGCAAAACTCTGTAATCATTCTTCTGTTAATATAAGGGGTTACTTCTGAGCTAAAGGAGTTTGTGTTGTTCAGCCAGCATCTCTGTGTGAAGGATGGGCCCGTCTTCCAAAGAGATTGCTGAGTTAATTTAGGATTCTTTAACTTATTATTGTGTGATGCTTTGTTCAAGATATTTCTTATGTACGCAGCAGTAGTAGTTATTGTGTGGATTTTCATCATCGTTAAAGATTGTATTTCTGTGAGATTGGTGAATGGTGTAGAATAACAGTCGACTGAGTAAGGGTTGCTTTATGCGTTTCATTTGCAGTTACACATAGCCGTGTTCATCTTATGGTTAAAGTTGTGATCCCATGAGTCCTGGCAATTTATCTTTTCTGTTATGATCGTTGATTTCCATTCTGCAATTCAATTTCTTAGAATAGTTGACTCAATCTTTTGCAATTGGATTTCTAGATTAATGTTCAGTTTATGCTTTATGATTTCCAGAGTGATTAGATCAGACAAGTGATTGTTCTAGAATATGAATGAGATTTCTTTCCTGCAATTGTTGATTAGATCTGATACCATTTCTTATTGATGCATGATAGATAGGAATTGAAGTGTAGCAATTAGAAGGCAATTGGGATTGCATAGATTTTTGGGATGAACATGGATGATAGAAGATAAAAGTATTTACTTCTAATGGTTTGGTGTTTAAGCATAGATTGTGCAATTATCCTTTGAAATAAAAAGACTTTCTCGGGTTGACAATAAATTTCATATGCTCTGTGTGTATTGGTAACAATTTATCTGCATATAGAGTGCTTAACAGTTGTGCCCTCGTGGTCATGCTCAGGAGAGGATGGGTGAACAGGGCGTATTTATCATGAGTCACCCTCACTAAATCTTACGGACTTGGTAACCTTTTCTTCCTGGGCAGAGGTTTGGGCCGGCTCATTTACACGAGTTTGGAAATGATGACGTTTACGAGAGGCAGGGGATTTAACTGTAATCTTCTTAACTAGATGAGGGTTCAGGACTTTAAAGACAAAGCGTTCCCAGGTTTTCCCATTTTCCTTCAACTGATGGATGATTAGGATTTTTATAAGACAGTGATGGTATAAGATCCCAGAGGGGTTAGTGGTATTCTTCCTAACCTGAATTGACATTTTCTCTAAACTTTTCAGAAAATAGAAGGAGAAATTAAGAGCCTGGCCATTAACGAAATGTGCCAGTAGCCTAAAGTGACAAGCTTTGAAAACGGTGAACTTACCTTCATAGGTAATCAATCGGATGATGACAGTCAGAGGCTCGAGATATTCAGGTTTAACCCATTCCCTGTGGAACCCTTTGGTGCTAGCAACATGTTGATATTTGGCCTTAAGAGCGAATTCGTGAGTTGTCTATGGAAGGAAAAGATGTTTGTGCCAACGGGCTCCTTCCCTGGGAAGCTTCGTGGCCGATGCAATGGATTCTTCTGTCACAGGAAAAGTGAGATGGCCAAGCCCAGTTGTCTTACCATCAAACCCTTTTGCAAAGAGAAGGGAGATTTTGTGGTCGTGACCTTGGAGAAGGAGAAGGAATGGACCCCATCTGGCTCGAAGGAATACTTCACGGAACTCTTTGAATTCGGGGATGCGAAGCAAGTCCTCATAACTTCCAGGTTCATGACGGATTGGCATATTGAACAGAGGTCGAAGGATGCAGATGGATAGAGGGGATGCACAAAATTGCAGGGGATGGAGCTTGATAGGTTCAGGGCGAATGGAGAGTGAGCAAGATGAAGCAAAATTTACGCAAGGGTTAGATTAAATTGAGAGCCGTTTGAACGACTGAATGATCGTGGGGATAGATTTGGCACGTTCGAATGATACGCTATATTTCAGTTACCTTGAGTCATGTGCCATCATAGAACTGCGTGAGTTAGTGAATTCGTATGGCTATGATATATTCAACCATGTCCAAAGTGAAATTTGGACAGGTTGAATGTAATCCTCATTATGAAATTATAAACACAAATTACACATAAAAATTATGATGACTTAATAAATGAAACGATAGATCGCACGATAAAACTTAATGGAGAATTAAAATCGTATGATAGCCATATGACGGTTAATCAATTCATTTGATGAGACTAAATGAGTATGCAAAGATGGAATTTAATTTGGTCCTTGACATGATTAGTTGATTAGATATATCAGCAAAAATCAAAATTTTAAATATCTTAGCACACTTATTAATATCATTACAAGCTAACGTTTCATTCTGTAGTTCATTCAGATCGTTATTCATTTTCCTCGTTCGTCACCTCATTAGAATTGTCATTCAACCCTTTGTACATACCACTGTATAAAAATGTGCTTGATGGATCTGACTGCTGTTGATTATGCAGAGAATTTTTTTGGGACTTGTCAGCACACAAGAGATGTTGTAAACCTACTTTTCTGGAACTTTAGTCACGTTCTTCTTTGTTTGTCATTGATTAGAGCAATCTTCCTTCTGCCTTTTGCATTATCCTGGAAACACTTATCATTTTATCAGAGATAAATGAACATTTTATGAATAATCAAAAATTAAAGACAGTTCTGAATCTCCCCCAAACCAAAAATATGGCATGTCCTCAAGCCATCAAGAAAATTGATTAATATTCAGATATTTTCAATTAATGGTTTAGGCGATAGCTTCTAAAATGTTGTGATAATTTTTGTAAGAAAATGAAATATTAACTATTAAATGTAGATGATTCAGATATGTACATTCATCAAAAAGAATACAACAGTGCTTAAGAATACCATCTGAAGAATGATAGTGCAATGGATGCGAAAAATGCCATAGGAAAACTAGCCATCCATGACTTATTTAAAAGATCTCTTGTCATCCAAAGAATATAGATAAAGTTCACCATAGAGTTTGTGAGATTTCTATAGTTATGGTCCCATTTCTAGGATAGTCATACCCTAGGTATTGTTTGAATTAGATGACAGGGTCCAAGTTCATCTTACAGCCATTCTCTAATGACAATATAAATAATTGGCCTAAACATGTGTTTGTATACTCAGTTTTTTTATGAGCCATGTGCATAGTGATGCATTAACCAAACCTCTTCTACCCAATATTGCCCCGCTGACAATAGGCCTATTTAGTACCTCGGTGGGTTTATCTTGGTACCATGCAAGCATATCCCTGCTACCAGTGAGCCTATTTAGTACCCCGACGGGTTTACTTGCATTTACCGAGCTCCCTTGTTTAAGATTGTACTTAGCATGGTCCCACTGCCAGCGAGCCTATTCAGTACCCCGACGGGTTTGCTTTGTATAATTATTTTTAGTAAGGAAGCTGGTTGGCACTAGAGTGTGCTAGGCCTGCTAAACACATAATTTAAATTTTTAAAGCGAACCTTGTGAGTAACTTTATTTATAATGGCCTAGATTATAGATCATGTCAAAATATAATGACCTAATGTTGTTCTTTGACCTATCAATACATCTTCTTCATGAAAGATCAGTAATGTTCCCCACAAAATAGAAGTATCACTCACTTTTGGGCTACCTTTTTAAAGAATGCTTAAGAGACAAGTTTTGATAATGAGTCTAGGATAAGCTAGTAGTCCATAGGTGTAAGATAGAACTTTTGAAAATCATGATGATTAAAGTAGGTCTTAAGCAACTGTTCTAATGATAAATCAGAAGAGTGCATGTCTGAATCAAATACCATATATAGAATCATAAAATAAAGTGGTTTGAAATGATATAAAGAACACTTTAACCTTTCACTATAAATTTTCAATTTTCAACAATAATCGAGAGAGAAGGAGTTAGGATGTATTATGAGGTTTTTAGAGCACTTCCCTTTTCAGATAATATTGCAAGAGCTGATTATAAAGATAAGGTTCTTGTAATTAAACTGCAAAACCACTTGTTAGATGATTCAAATTTATTCAAAACAAAAACATATGTTCAAAGAAAAAGTTATATAAAATTTAGGAAAGAGGAAAATAGTGTTAAGATTTAATATGCCAAGACAGAAAATAGCAGCATTACATTCCATTTCACAATAATAGCATATACAGGATCACTGAAGAAACAACAAGCACAGCATAAACACAAGAGACACAGATTTATCCTGGGAAACCCTCATGGGGTAGAAAACCCAGTAAAGCTTCCTCAATATAGATGACCAGCAATATACAAAGATGCAAACCCAGAGCATAAGCTCCATAGCAGACCTCTCCTTCACAAGTGCGCCATTCTCAAGTGAGTGAGTGTATCAAATGAGGAATACACCTCCTCTATTTATACACTACTCTGACATATCTTTTACACAAGTACATGTAGGCTCGTATTTAACCAATGGGTTAAATACCCCACTACAACTGACTGGGCCGACCCCTCTAGGGTGGTCTAATAACCCTTTGACCCACATAACACATACAGGGCCGACCTCCACTAGGGAAGTCTAATAACCCGAGTTACCACATTTCGACGAAGGAATAAACATCTCTGGATATACAATAAGATCTTTACGGAGGAATGAAACATCTCCGGAATAATAAAGTACAATTATAATATTCTTTGAAGTTACAATATCTCAACACTCCCCCTTAACGAGAAGGATATTATAACAGCATCTGCACGAGTAAGGAGTCATCAACATCATACATGATACATCTATAAATCATTGGAAGCTTTCTCAACATCATCAGTAACTCAACCAGTTACTGGAACATCTTCAATATTGGAACATCAACATCTTTATCTTCTGCAGTACTCAAACAGCTACAGCAACATCAATATCTGAATCCTCACGATCGTCAGCACCGTCATCACATGATCATCAACATCGTCATCACACGATCATCAGCGTCGTCACATCATCTTGATCTACAACATCTGGTTCATCACGATCTACAACATCGTCATCATACGATCATCAGCATCGTCATCATACGATCATCAGCATCGTCATCATACGAACATCAGCATCATCATCATACGATCAACAACATCGTCATCATACGATCAACAGCATCGTCATCAGCATCGTCATCATACGATCAATCAACATCGTCATCATACGATCAACAGCATCGTCATCAGCATCGTCATCATACGATCAACATTTTCTAGGGTGATCAATCCTGCTCTTTTTAGGACATACGTCCATGGATGATGCAATCCAGTCATGTACCTTTTGAACCGAAGTCCAGGGACGATCTAGTCCTGTGATGTACCTTTTGAACCGAAGTCCAGGGACGATCCAGTCCTGTCATGTACCTTTTGAACCGAAGTCCAGGGACGATCCAGTCCTGTCATGTACCTTTTAAACCGAAGTCCAGGGATGATCCAGTCCTATCAATTCTCGGAGACCTCATGTCTACGGCTCAATTCACAGGACCAAAGTCCAAGGATGATCCAGTCCTTACCGTACATTTAGGACCACGTCCAAGGATGACTTAATCCTCAACCGTACATTTAGGACCACGTCCAAGGATGACTTAATCCTCCACTGTACATTTAGGACCACGTCCAAGGATGACTTAATCCTCCACCGTACATTTAGGACCACGTCCAAGGATGACTTAATCCTCCACCGTACATTTAGGACCACGTCCAAGGATGACTTAATCCTCCACCGTACATTTAGGACCACGTCCAAGGATGACTTAATCCTCCACTGTACCTTTAGGACCACGTCCAAGGATGACTTAATCCTCCACCGTACATTTAGGACCACGTCCAAGGATGACTTAATCCTCCACCGTACATTTAGGACCACGTCCAAGGATGACTTAATCCTCCACCGTACATTTAGGACTACGTCCAAGGATGACTTAATCCTTAACCGTCCACCAAGGACTTCATTCTCGAAGACATACGTCTACGGATCTTCTTTCGGACTGAAGTCCAGGGATGATCCAATCCCCTCACATGTTCACCAAGAACTTCATTCTCGAAGACATACGTCTACGGCTCTTCTTTCGGACTGAAGTCCAGGGATGATCCAATCCCCTCACATGTTCACCAAGAACTTCATTCTCAAAGACATACGTCTACGGCTCTTCTTTCGGACTGAAGTCTAGGGATGATCCAATCCCCTCACATGTTCACCAAGAACTTCATTCTCGAAGACATACGTCTACGGCTCTTCTTTCGGACTGAAGTCCAGGGATGATACAATCCCCTCACATGTTTACCAAGAACTTCATCAAGACATGTGTCAATCATGTATCCTCATCATCAAAACATGTATAGCAAAACATGTATCCTCATCATCAAAACATGTATAGCAAAACATGTATCCTCATGCATAACATCTATCATCAAAAGCATGTATACATCTATCATCAAAAGCATGTATATCTAACATCAAAAGCATGTATGCATCTATCATCAAAAGCATGTATACATCTATCATCAAAAGAAAAAATATAAGATTCCTAAATCTAAATAATTCTAAGTAACTAAGTGCAGTAAATAGGTAACCTCATCATTGATGAGACAGACTTGTTATCAAATACTATGCTACTCCCCCTTTCGAGGAGAGTTCTTTTGAACTATACCAATCTTGTCTCGAAAGTATTCAAACTTCACTCGAGACAGAGGTTTAGTCAAGATATCAGCAATCTGATCCTCAGTGCTTATATATACGAGCTTGACAGCTCCTCTTTGCACCATATCTCGTATATAGAAGTATCGGATCTCTATATGTTTTGACTTATTGTGGAACACAAGATTTTTAGTCATCTTAATGCAGCTTTGATTGTCACACATAATCACAGTGGGATCCATTTCTAAGTCAAACACTCCATATAATAGCTTCTGAAGCCACACTGCTTCACAGCTGGCAGAGCAGACAACCATATATTCTGCTTCAGCAGTACTGAGAGCCACACTAGATTGTTTCTTGCTGAACCATGAGATCATGGCAGATTCAAGACTATAACATCCACCTGATGTACTCTTTCTGTCTGAGACACTTCCTGCCCAATCAGAATCTGAGTAACCATGTAAACGGAGTTCATGACCTCCAAGATAATATAGACCAAAAAAAAAAATCTAATGTACCTTTTAGGTACCTCACTACATGCTTTGTAGCTATTAAGTGAACCTTCTAGGTTCTACTAGATACTGACTTAGGGTATTTGCAGCAAAGCATATATCTGGCCTAGTATGACCCAATGATTTGTCTATATAGGGTTAGGTACACTAAATACGATGAGTCATTAACTAATAACTTCAAGTTGGAGTCCATGGGAGTGGCCATGGCTTTATACTCCAACATATCAAATCTTTTTAGAAACTTTACACCATACTTACCTTGATTTAAAAGATTCCTTTTGGATCTTGCCATACTTCTAGACCTAAGAAGTAGTGCATTAATCCGAGATCTTTCATTTTCATTTCTGCAGCCATTTTCATGACCTGTTTCTCATTCCTTGTCAGAAAGAGATCATCGTCATACAATAATGGTATGATAGGTTCATCATCCACAACCTTAAGGTAAAGGTTAGGAACAGCTTTACTTCTGGTAAAGCCCAAGCTTTGTCATGAAACTGTCAATTGTCCATTATTCACACTCTGCATTGAGTGATCTTCTGCATATCTATCTGTGCCATCTCTCGTCAAATGGGTCTACTAATATGAGCCTCAAAATCATTTGAACTCTGTGGTGAGTTCTTTCTTGCATCCATGTCACATGTGTATAGAAGCCATATTCAACCTTGTAGCAAAGGTTGAGATCCACATCACCCATGATGATCATTAAGCTCATCAATTGACTACCGATCCTAGGTACCCATACAGAACCTGATTCATACTTCTTCTTTAATTACATCATTAAGAGATTGCTCTTATCTAGTCCCTTGGAGCAAAACATCTCATCATGATTTTCTTCCTCTTTCTAAGAGAATCTCTTAACCACAAGCTTTCTATAGTGTGTTTGATTTGTAAATCTTTTGTTGAACATCCATCGCTTGTTCAGAGTTCATCATGATCTTTCCTACAAATCAAAATTAATTACATGATTAGTAATACTTCATAATCATCAAATCATATTGACATGATAACCTATTATGCATACAGATATCATTTACATAGTTATGCAACTATTTTGACCAATACTTTGGCACAACACTTTCCCATATCCTATATGCATACAGTGGCTATCTAGATGCCTTCCATCTCTACCAGAACATACTATCGAGAGTGTGCACAGCTCTCAGCATGTCAACAAAGAGGTTTCATTCTAGACAAGCAACAATGGAATGTTTGTCCAACTTACCAATCATATGCATATTAGCAGTATACTGTTCAATGCTTTATGAATGTTTACACTAGGAATACAAATATGCATACAAGCAATATCATTTACTATTTCTAATAACAACTCAAATACTTATCTTTTATGTTTGTGTGGTTGCCCCCCGCTTGATCTTCTGTATGTCTTCTGAACTTCTATTCATTCTGTACCACTCGTGAGTCTTTGTCTTCATGTTGTCATGCCCATGGAACTTGATTTGTCTTTTGTGATGTACCTGTATCTTGTTAGCAGACAACATCAACCTCACACAACACCATAATGCATTAGTACAATCATATAGCCTTAATCAATGAATGTCTTCGATTATTCACATGCATTCATACTACTACTAGAGTGATAAGACAATTCTAACATTGATCAAGATTGTACTAATAAATAATATGAAGACAAACACATTATGAACTTAATCAAGAATCAGATTTCAAGACATACCTGAACCTTCTTAAGTCATACCTGTCGAGACTTCTTGTAGTCTTCTTATGTAAGGCCTTAGCCTCAACTCCCCCTGAAACTTGATCTATAGCTTAACTAGGGTTTGCTAGAGAAACCCAAAAAATTCAATCTTTGACTTTCACACTTCTAAATGGATGGAAGAATGTGTCTTGCTGAGCTGATCAACCTAGAATTCTTCAATTTTGAAATCTCCAAAATTTGACCCCTCAAAATTGCCTTCGAAACTTCTGGATCTTCTGGACAGGAACCCGAACTAGGGTTTGATGAAGCCCGGTCTTCTACCCAACCAAAAAATTCGATCTTGGTCTCTAAATTTCGATTTTCCTGGGTAGCATTCAGCCATGGACTCCGATTCCAAAAATTCTAACTTTCTCCGAAACCCTAAATTCCGGAAGCCATGAATAAAGGTGCTCCAAAAATAATTCTTTTTTGACATAAATATGCACCTGATTGTTTCTGCTATAAGTCTGAAATTTTTGCTCCACAGGGTCTGAAAACGTTTTTTTTGCAGTAGCCTGACCTGTCATCTTTCCATCCTGACAGGTCTGACCTCAATTGGATTTTCTGAGAGAGAGTTATGCCAAGTGTCGCAACGTGACCTGTTTATGGGATTATACAGGAGAGCGAACTTGTACGGCGTGCCACGTGTCACTGTTTGAACATCGGCCTCTGAAAACTTTTTCTGAGATAGATCGCTCTGTTTTCTTTCCATCCTGATAGGTCTGACCTCAATTGGACTCTCTGAGAGAGATTTATGCCAAGTGTCATAACGTGACCTATTTATGGAATAAAACAGGAGAGAGAACTTGTACGGCGTGCCACGTGTCACTGGTTCAGCTTCGGCCTCTGAAAAAGTTTCCTGAGATAGTACCATCTGTGTACTACCTGTCACGTTTTACGAAATTTCATTTGGATCTTCCTAGCCCAAGTTATGACCTTTTTTCCTAGGTCACCTGATTTTGACTGAGATCTAGAAGAGGCAGAAACCCTAACTTGTACTGATCATAACTTACAAAGTACAACGAATCTGAGGGTTCCCTTTGGACACAAGGTACCTGGGGATGTTATCTTCGACCTGCAAACTTTTCAGACCCTGAACCTTCGCAGAAATGGATTTATAGCAAAAGTTCCACGATGACTGGTTTTTGCTATGTAAAACCCTAACCTTCAAATTGTCATAAGTAAAGCAAGTGTCGTAAGTGCCATACCTTGTCTTCCTTCAGGTTAGCTCTGATACCATGTTAAGATTTAATATGCCAAGACAGAAAATAGCAGCATTACATTCCATTTCACAATAATAGAATATACAGGATCACTGAAGAAACAACAAGCACAGCATAAACACAAGAGACACAGATTTATCCTGGGAAACCCTCATGGGGTAGAAAACCCAGTAAAGCTTCCTCAATATAGATGACCAACAATATACAAAGATGCAAACCCTGAGCATAAGCTCCATAGAAGACCTCTCCTTCACAAGTGCGCCATTCTCAAGTGAGTGAGTGTATCAAATGAGGAATACACCTCCTCTATTTATACACTACTCTGACATATCATTTACACAAGTACATGTAGGCTCGTATTTAACCAATGGGTTAAATACCCCACTACAACTGACTGGGCCGACCCCTCTAGGGTGGTCTAATAACCCTTTGACCCACATAACACATATAGGGCCGACCTCCACTAGGGAAGTCTAATAACCCGAGTTACCACATTCCGACGGAGGAATAAACATCTCCGGATATACAATAAGATCTTTACGGAGGAATGAAACATCTCCGGAATAATAAAGTACAATTATAATATTCTTTGAAGTTACAATATCTCAACAAATAGTCTTCTTGTTTTAATTGACAAAATTTCATAAACTGATCATAAAAATGAATTTCCTATAAAAATGCATTCAGTTGTTAGAAATGACTCTTATTATTGAAAAACAAAAATATATTTACATATATACAAGTGAAGATAACCCAAAATAATTCAAGAACCAAGAGAAGGAGGAATGACTTCCTCTTCTACCAGCTCCATCTCCTCTTGTTGCAAGGCATTCTGCACAAAATCTTGTTTAGATATTGGTTGATGATAAAGTCTAAGTCTATGTCCATTTACAACAAAGGAAATTTGAGAATCATCAATTGTTTTAATTTTAACAGATCCATTATCAAAAGTTGTAACAATTTCATATGGACCCATCCAACGAGTAGTTAATTTACCTTTAAAGTTTTTATATCTTGAATAAAAAAGTAATGTCCAATCTCCAGTTTTGAATTGTTTTTGTTTAATGTATCTATTGTGCTACTTTTTGTGCTGGTTTTGTATGAGAATTTTGCATTGAATAGCATCTTTCCTAATCTCATCTAATTCATTTATTTACAGGATTCGTTGTCTCTGTGCTTCTTCTAGATCCTTCCCTAATTTTGTAGCCACACGAAATGTTTTGACTTGAAATTCAATAGGTAGAAGAACTTGTTTACCATAAACAAGTTCATAAGGTGTGTGGCCAATGGTATTCCTCCAATTTATTCTATAAGCCCACAAGGCTTATGAAAACCTGTCTGCCCAGTCTTTGTGGCATAACTTGATAGTCTTAGTCAGGATGGATTCTAATACTTTGTTGGTTGAATCTACCTGACCATTGGCTTGCGGGTGATATGGTGACTATTTACAATGTCTAATACCACATTTGTCAGTAAGCTCTTTCATCAATTTGGAGCTAAACTGAGATCCTTGATCGGTTACAATTTCCCTAGGTACACCGAATCAGGTAAACATTTCTTCGTATATAAACTCTACCACAGATTTGTTTGTGGCTCAAAATAAGGATTTAGCTTCTACCCACTTGGTGACATAATTTGTATAGACTAGGATGTACTTCTTCTTGCGAGACATAGGGGAAATTGGCCCAATGAAATCTAGACCCCATTTTTCAAAAGGCTCAATCATAACCTGGGGCTGTAAGGGCATCTCATCGGATGGCGTAGGTCTACCCATTCTTTGGAAACTATCACATCCCTTGACATATTTGGCAGCATCTTTGAAAATGCTTGGCCAGTAATATCCAGAGTGCAACACTTTGTATGCTATTCTCTTGTCAGAAAAATGCCCACCGCAAGGTCCACCATGACATGCATGAAGGATCTCTACCATCTCATCTGTGAAAATCCTCACAGTAGATCTAAGAGATGATGTATACCTCACAAGAATATTAAGCAAGAAAATAGAAGAAGAGTAAACAATGCAATGTAAAAGAGCAGCAGAATTATGATACAGTAGAACTCGGATAGAAGCAGAATAACATCACACACTAATTCATTAATCACAATATGGAAAAATAAATAATACAATGCTGAGAGGATTCGAATGCCAAGGTGGCAATTCAAATTAGCCTCCATGGAGTGATCATCGAATCAATGGAGTGTCATCAAAGCACAACTAGAAGTCCTGATCATCATCAGTGGAGTCATCAATGCACAACTAACTGTCAACCAGATGTCAAACTGAGTCTAACTGAGTGTGGTAGGTGTAATTGGCACATGGAGGCACTAACTGAATGAAGGAGGCTCAGTGGAGGGTGCATGAGGATCTAACTAGAGTCAGAATAGGCAGTCTAGTCTCATTGGAGGTCCATCGGAGTGATACAGTCAGTTGAGAGTCAATCTAGCCTTAAATCAAGGAAAGATCTAAAGATAAATCAACTAACTAAAGTGCAACTGAGTGGTAGGTGAGAGAGGGCACCTGGGATGCATGCAATTGCATGTAGGGCACACTAAGCACTAGGAGGGATAAAACTAATCAGAAAGAAGCTCTTGGGGCTAGCTAACTAAGGGCTATGTGCTCGGACTGTTGACTGGGATGCATGCCATTGCATGCATGCATGAAAAATCATGACTGCATGCAAAATGCATGCATGACTAAAAATGAAAAAATGGATAATGCTGGTAGGACTAGGATGGAGTATAGGAATATCCCAACGCCCCCCCTTAATCCATCCTGGGCCCTCGTAACTGATACCAAAGGTCACCCAATACAATGAATAATAATAACAGTAAATAAACCGAGGGAATGGGGAAAACCTCATGGGAAAAATACCCCCCCTCAAAATAGACTGTAAGGCACACCAAAAATAAATGCTCCAAACTCAAGCAGGTGTGATGCTTGGTCATATGTCTAGAGGTATCTTCTTCTTGGGAAGAAGTGGTTCATGCTAAAAAAGCATGTGCTTGTACTTGTTCTTCAAATCGAATGTGATGAGAGCAAATCCAAAAGTATGAGGATGATCCTGGAACCTTTGATTTGAATCAGCTGAGGTAGGATCAAATCTATGAATGTGCAGATAGTCTTTTGTCTTCTCCTTTGAACCATCATAAGTGAGATTATGCCCAAAAGAACCATGACATGATAGTGAATGCTTTGAATCCAAATCAGATCCAAGACTTGAAGAATGGTTTCTTGAGATCTCCTTTGAACAATTAGAGGTGAGATCAAAACCATGATATGCATGAGAAATTATCCCAAGTAGTGATTGCTTGGATTTTAAATTAGCTCCAAGACTTAATGAATGGTTTCTTGAGATCTCCTTTGAACCAATAGAGGTGAGATCAAAACCATAAAATGCATGAGAAATTATCCCAAGCAAATGGAAATGCCCTACATCTTCAATAAACTTCTGAGAGCATGTACAAATGATCATATAGTAGTACATAAGAGGTGAGTGATCAAGGAGAGTGAATGCATTACCTCCAATTGTTGATTTGACCTCCGAAACATTCAATAGATCATGATGCAAACCAACGTACTCTTGTGCAAGAGAGGATTTAAGAACCTCTGCAGTTTCTAGAGTGTGAGTTGGCACAGAATTTGAAATAGAAGAAATTTGGAGCATGAGTGTAGAATCTGCAAGTTCTTCTTCTTTGTGGACAACTTCAATATGTGATATGTTTGATACTGACTCATGATCAGAGAGACCATCAAGGACGGAGAATGCAACAGTGGGCTTGCTCTCGAAATAGTTTGGACCAATACCTTCATTCTGTTTTCCAAATCTTTCATCCAGATGGGCCCATAGCTCTTTTGGAGATTCAACAGAAAATAAGTGGTGTACCATGCATCGGTACATAGCAAGCATCATGGCTATAGAGGCTTTTTCACCTTCATCTAACCAGTCATTCTCTTCTTCAGAGGATTCAAACTCTCTTTCAAAACAATAATCAAAGAGACCATTTCTCTTCAAATGTGCTATCATATGTGGTTTCCATTCATCATATTTGAATGGAGAAAGAGGATTAATTCCTTTCGAATTTATGGAAGTTGTTTCAGAAGACC
Source organism: Larix kaempferi (assembly GCA_027924585.1). Classification (NCBI taxonomy): domain Eukaryota; kingdom Viridiplantae; phylum Streptophyta; class Pinopsida; order Pinales; family Pinaceae; genus Larix; species Larix kaempferi. The sequence continues at coordinate 130,463 of BSBM01002449.1, read as the reverse complement.
TGCAAAAACAATAGAAATGTCTACAACTGCTACTGCTGCAAAAGGGCAGAAACTACTGCAACTGTTGCATTCGAAATCTTGATAATAACCTGCAAAACACTCTCAGGAATGGAGATAGACAATACTCTCAACATGCTCTGATACCATGTGAAAATACTCACAGCATATCTAAGGGATGATGTATACCTCACAAGAAGATTAAGTAGGAAAATAAAAGAAGAGTAAACAATGCAATGTAAAAGAGCAACAAAATTATGATACAGTAGAACTCAGATAGAACCAGAATAACATCACACACTAATTCATTAATCACAATATGGAAAAATAAATAATACAATGGTGAGAGGATTTGAATGCCAAGGTGGCAATTCGAATTATCCTTCATGGAGTGATCATCGGATCAATGGAGTGTCATCAAAGCACAACTAGAAGTCCTGATCATCATCAGTGGAGTCATCAATGCACAAGTAACTGTCAACCAGATGTCAAACTGAGACTAACAAAGTGTGGTATGTGTAACTGGCACATGGAGGCACTAACTGAATGAAGGAGGCTCAGTGGAGGGCGCATGAGGAGCTAACTGGAGTCAGAATAAGTAGTCTAGTCTCACTAGAGGTCCATCAGAGTGATACAGTCAGTTGAGAGTCAATCTAGCCTTAAATCAAGAAAAGATCTAAAGATAACTCAACTAACTGAAGTGCAACTGAGTGGTAGGTGAGAGAGGGTGCCTGGGATGCATGCAATTGCATGCAGGGCACACTAAGCACTAGGAGGGATAAAACTGATCAGAAAGAAGCTCTCAAGGCTAGCTAACTGAGGGCTATGTGCTGGGACTGGTGACTGTGATGCATGCAATTGCATGCATGCAAGAAAAATCATGACTACATGCAAAATGCATGCATGAATGAAAATGAAAAAATGGATAATGATGGTAGGACTAGGATGGAGTATAGGAATATCCCAATATCATCCTCTCGTACACATCGTCTAATAATAAGATAAGGACCGGTACGAAAAAGATCATTATCCACCCAAGAATAATTAGAACTTTGAACTATGATCCTACGTTTTTCGGGTGGGGAGAGATGGTTTGGCAGCTTTCTAGTTGCTAAATAATTGGTTATGTCAACAAACCATGGGGTTTGAACGGATACAACGAACAAATGTTCATCTGGAAATCTATCATCGACAGGGCTGGCATCATTGTTAATTTGAATTCGAGAGAGAAAATCTGCTACCACATTCTCTCGACCGGGACGATAAAAAATAGTAATGTTAAATTCTTGTAACAGGAGAAGCCACCAAGTCACCTTGCCATTAGTGATTGGTTTATTCATTAAAAATCAATGGTGAAGTGGTCGGTATGTATAAAAATTTCATATCCTATGATATAATGACGAAACTTGTTGATGGAATAGACTACTACCAGAAACTCTTTTTTAGTAACAGTGTATTTCGATTCTGCCGGAGTCAAATTTTTACTAGCAAAATAGATGGCATGTGATTTTTGTCCCTCTTTTTGACCTAAGACTGCTCCTATAGCTATGTCGGAAGCATTAGTGGATATATGAAAAGGAAGGGACTAATTGGGGCCCCTAAGCATTGGTGCCACTAATAGCTTTTCCTTCAAAGTTTCGAAGGCATGTTGACAAGGTTCATTCCATTGGAATTCTGTATCTTTCATGAGTAGCTTGAACATAGGTGTGGCTATCTTAGTGAAATTTTCAATAAAACGTCTATAATAGCCTACATGGCCAAGAAAGCTTCTTACTTGATTCGGAGTTTTTGGAGGAGGAAGATTAACAATTATTTCTATCTTGGCAGGATCCACCTTGATACCTTGAAGAGAGACATGATATCCCAGAACTATGCCCTCGGTTAGTAACATCTTACATTTTTCATGACTAAGGGCTAAGTTCGTTTCTTGGCACCGAATAAGAACTGTTTCGAGGTTATCAAGGGATTCTTGGAAGGTATTACCATAAACTGTAAAATCATCCATATAAACTTATACACAGTCATGTATAAGGTCAGCAAAGATTCCTAGAACTGCACGCCGGAAGGTGGTAGGTACACTACATAAGCCTAATGGCAACACTCGATATGCATATGTCCCCCAAGAAAAAGTAAAGGTTGTATTGTCTTGATCCTCAGGTGCTATTAATATTTGATTATATCCACTATACCCATCAAGGAAAGACAAATATTGTTTCCCTGATATGGTATCTAACACCTGATCGATGAAAGGCAAGGGGAAGTAGTCCTTAAGAGTGGCCTTGTTCAATTATCGAAAGTCAACACAGATACGCCATTTCCCTGTAACTTTATTTGGAACTACCACCAGAGGAGACACCCATTTACTATTAGAAATTGGGTAGATGAAACCAGCATTAAGGATTTTTTGTAATTCATCTTTTACTATATCTTTTAGGGATGGATTCATTCTTCTCTGGGGCTTCCTGATAGGAGGTATGTTTGAGTCTATGTAAATGTGTTGAATACAGGTATCTGGGTGTATACCTTTCATATTGGTATATTCCCATGCAAATGCTCCAGTTTGACTCTTGAGAATTTTTAGTAATTGCTTTTGTTGACTCTCATCTATACTTGCATTTATATGTAGAATTTTTTTGGAACTAACCTCACAAGGTATGGTATAGGATCCTAGATGTTCTTCGATTGAGAAGACACGGGGTGTACTTGTAAATGTTGAGAGGCTCATGTTTTCTTGGAATTCATCTCCAAAGATCTGGTCAAGTTGGGAAAAAGACTTAGGAAAGTCTATACATGTTGTGGAAGAGATAAATTGGTTCAACACATTCTCGGTATTTTTTTCTTGAAGTGCCTAGGAAAAATCGCTAACAAGGGAAAGTTATTCCAAGTTCTCATCCCCAAAAGGACAATCTAACCAAAATAGGTTTTCAGTTACTGGATGTGCTGGTGGGTATAAAGCTAGTTTTCTTGTAGATAACCCATTAGAGATAATCATCTCTCCATCCCTACATCTTATAAATGCATTGGCAGTAGCCAACCAAGGTCTTCCTAGAATAATAGGGTGACCTTTAGAAGGGTCCTTTGATTCTATGACCATAAAATCCATGGGATATTCCCATGAAGCTACTGATACAGTGATGTCATCTAAGATCCCAGCAGCCTGCACCATAGTGCGATCTACTAATTCTAGCGTTGTTGGGGTAGGGCGGAGGAACTATCCTAAATGGAGAGTTTCTAAAATTGTGGTAGTCATCAGGTTAATAGCAGCTCCTAGATCAATAAGTGTATTTCCTATGGTGGTTTTATTGATGATAACAGTCACCACAGGGTTTCCTAGATTTGAATCCTTTGGGATTCTAGGTTGGTTTTCTATGTAATCTAACAGCTCACCTATAACATGAATTGTCAGAGGGTATTTTTGTTTTCTCCTTGGTCTTTCAATACGGAGTTCCTTTGTTACTTTACTATAGATTGGGATATCCTTAATGGATTGTAACAAAGGGATCTTAATACAAATATTTTTCAATTCATTAATGATATCATACTTTGGATAAGTTATAGGTCTTTCTATTTCCAGACACTCCGGATATGGGGGTGATCTTTCTCTTGTAATTACTTCTTTATGAGGATGGTTGTGTGTTGAAGATTTAGGAATAACCATATCTTGAAGAATGGCATCATTCAAAACTTCACTAGGTATTTTTTCTTCTTCATTCTCTTCTCGGATAACAACTGCTGACTTGGGTTGATCTTGCAGATTTCTTCTAGACCGCAATTGACTCTCGTGTACCGGTGTGGTTGAAATGACATATGATGGAAGAGGTAACAACCCAATGCTATTAAGAGCTTGGGTTGGCTTGTTTTTAGGGTTTGGTATCGGTTGTGCAGGTAATATTGTGGGTCTTGGAGGATTCATATTCTGAAAATGGTGAGGTTGATTTGGGATAGGGGGTAGTGAAGGAGGTACAAATCCAGGAAATAGTTGTTGAATATTAGGTGGGTAATGATAGTTAGGAATAGGAGGAGGTGTTTGAGCATAAGCTTGTCCTCTCCATCCATGTGGCCATTGTTTTTGTTGAGAATTCTGATGAGGGTACTGCGGTGGGCAATTTTTCCATCCTGAAGTGTTCCATTGTTGAGGAGGTTGATAAGAATAGTAATATGGTGGAATTTGTGATGGATCTTGATATGATGGTTGATCTCTAGGTTTCCAAGGCCTCCTAGATGTTTCACCAAAATTTCCACTCTTATATATAGCTTGCAACCCAGGCAACGATGGGCAATTATCAGTTGGGTGTTCTTCTGTACAAAGGTGACAAACTGAAACATTATTCAATGGACATTCTCATTGAGGATGTTTAGTTCTACACCTTGGACAGAAAACAATCATTGCTGCACGCTCTTCATCCTGTCTCTTTTTAGCTTGCAGTGCATCTAGTTGAGAACCCATGGCTCCTAAGATATCTGTTTTGAAATTTTCTAATAGGTTTCCCAACTCTACCCTTGTAACTCCACCAGGACCGAATCTGTTTCCTTTTAGGTTCCTAGCATAATATTCTCGAAAGTGTCTTCCACTTTTCCCTCTGCTCCTAGAGTAATTCCTACATAGCTCAAAAATATGTGAAAAAGGCTTATGAGAGATGTCTCCTGCCGCCATGAGATTAAGTTTTTCTAAGAATTCTTCTGAGATTCCCTTGAGGAAGAGTGTTCTTACTTCATCTTCCCGAAGATCAATATATTTGGATTTATGTAAGACATAGTTAAATCTTTCGAGATAGTCTTCTAGGATCTCATCTTCAAGTTGTTGAATTTTGAAAATATCATTGCGAGAGTCCTTAGGTTTACAGTAATCCTGATATTTCTATAGAAATGAATTCTTCATGTCTTCCCAAGTTCTAATACTAGATTCTCCTAATCCCAAGAACCATTGAAGAGCATAATATTTTAATGTGGAAGGAAAATTTTTAGTTTTGTCCATCTTGTAGGTAATTATAAATCCTACACAAAATGTCAAACTCGAATAAGAATGTATCCGGATCCTCACTACTCTTCCCATAGAAGGTCGGTAGTGAGGAGGGAGGGATGTTTTTCATAGTCACATCTTGTGCAGTGTCTAAGATAGGGAACCCGAAGGTACCTTCAGTTCTAACTTCTCCTTCTCCTTCATCTTGTCAGACACATTCTTCATTTTCATCCTCCATGAAGATTCGATTACCAAAGAGAGAATACCTAGGTGGTTCCTTTATTGGTGAATATGGGATGTCCCAATGTTCTGTTTCAGGAAGAGTATTTTTGTTTTTAGGAGAAGAATTACCAGCTACGTGGGAAACCAGTTTTGAAGGTCCTACCGTTGTTGTCTTAATCTATGAGATAACTATGTTCACAGAATTTTCAAAAAGAGCGTCTACTTGTGCAAGATCAATAAAGTCTACTAGATTTGGACCACCTACTATTGAAAAGGTATTGTCTTTGGTATTTTGAGTTGTTGGGGGGTTGAGAGGTTCTAGTGTTTTATCCTTCTAAGTTTCCTCTTGTCTAAGTTCAGTCTCAATATGAGCTTGAGGTTCTTCTAATGGAATTTCTTTATGAACAGACTTTTCTGATGTCCCTATGGTTTCCCTTAAATGACTTCCAGAAAGGATTTCCTTAGCTTTCCAAGTAAGACTATCCCCTTTAGATGTCTTCCGATACCTTTCTGTTTAGTTAGTAGTTGGGGTAGCATGCCCCCCGTATAGGTTAGTAGAAATTTTAGTAGGGATTTTAGTAGGAGGGCTAGTTTTAATAAATCTACCTTATGAGTCTCTAGACCTATTCATGAAAACAAAACTATAACTGAAATAAATTCTAATTGCATTACTACTATTGCTGGGCTTTGGGGATGCCTGTTATAACAGATGCGCGGGTTCTTACCTCTAGTCTTACCGCTCACCCGCCACCAGCCTATTTCTAAGTTTCAAAGAGGAGAATTCAAATCTATCACTAAGTTTTAAAAGAGAATTCTACCTAACTACAACTGAATTCTACCTGTCTACAACTGAATTCTACCTATCTACAACTGAGTTCTACCTATCTACAAATCCCCGGCAATGGCTCCAAAATGTTGGGTGTATTTACTGTCTTAAGGAATCACCAAATATTTAATTATCGACCAAGGTTGGTAATCTTAGAGTTGTGGCATAGTATATGCTGAGGTAGAATGGGACCAAGGATTTCGGCTCGGCAGACCTTGGAAATGTTTAATAAATAAAAGATCGAAAGATATTTCAAAATGAAAAACCGAGTCAAACTTTAGAAATACAACTACTGAACTGATCAAACCTAACTAAACAAACAGATCAGAATAGTATCAAACTATACTACTCTATTACATGGACAATAACTGAAAATATATAAAAACAATATTATTCTAGGAAGAAAAACTGGATCAAAAACAAAATTACTTCGATGAAATGGAAAATTACTGATAAATTTCTAATCTAAGAATTACAAGACAACTGTAAATGAATTCAAAAACCTATCTATGAGATGATTCAATTGACAACTAAGTATGAGACAAAGAACTATATTAACTTAAAGAAAAACTACAAACAACTATTCATGCATTCAATTAATACTCAAGACTAAACTAAAGACTACCTAATTCCATTCTCCTTGGGGATTCTGAGGAAGTGTATCAAATGTCATAGGAATGGGAGAGAATGTATCAAAGTGGATTTTGAATGTGACAAGGAAACAAAATGGAAGCAAGTCTAATTTAAATTCTATAAATAAATGCAAAATAAAGAGTGTCCAACTACAGTTAACTTTAAACATTATGATCTATTTTCTATCCATAAGCAAATGACTTGGAACTAATGTAATCTAGAAGCAAGTAGAAAACTTAATAAAGATAACTTAGTTCTAGATCAAATCTTATTTCATGAACATCTTCATTAACTGTATGGAGGAGAGAAGCAAATTCTATATTTGAACAAAGAAACTATCAAAACTAAGATATTTTTGGATAATGCAATTACTAACTCTAATCCAAAATTAATCTTAAGAAACATGGCATAACGAAACTAAGAATGGAACTAATGAATTTTTAGAACAGTAAAGCATTAATGAATCAGGTATAAAAGCAACATAATCTGTAAATTAACTAAAGCAAAGTTAAGGAAAACCGAATGAAAACTAAGAACGATGATGAAACTAAATTAAAACTCTATGTAGTGTAGAACAAGATCTTAATTATAGTTAAGAATGCTAATTAGAGGCAAGAAATATTATAGCTAAAAGAACCTAAGAAACTGGATTCTAAATAAGCATAAAAACAATGCAGAAAGTATTAAAGTCCGTATGACGATCCGGATGACAGTCCGAATGACGGTCCGGATGGAGGAAAACTATTTAAACTAAGGAAAGAAGTAGATTGGATGATCTTAATGCCAGTTGGTGGATGCATATGAACCTACAGTGCAAGGAAAGCAGTAGATAAACTGTTTAGAAGCTAAGATAACAAGAAGCAACCTATACTAATCATTGTTTAAGGAAATGAACTACTTCTATGGCATAATAAAACAAAGCTGAGATATGAATAAAACTAACCTACAGCTATAGGAAAAACATTAGCAGAACTAATTCTAACTATGAATTGAATTTGAACTACTAAAACATTAACTAGTTTACTCTATTGAATTGCAAATAACAAAACTGAAAGCAAACTAAGAAGATTTAAGCATGACCAGTCACTTTTAACTTCTAAGCATGTAAATTAAATTAACAACGGGAAATAAATTACAACAAATGAAACAGCAGCTACAGGAAAACACAGTTAAATACAATTACTAGAAATGGAAACTATTTACTTGCATAAAGGAAAAATACAAAATATACACAATAAAACCTCCGGTTGTTGAGGGGCCCTTCCCAGCAAGTAGAGATTGAAGCTTAACTCAAACTAATCACCAACAACAAAACATCAATAGCAAAATTCAGGAATTTCCATTAATTGGGAAGGTTACACAGCATCTCTACAAATTACTACTACCATCTATATGTTATCTTCTCCTTATGTTGCGTTTCTCCGCAGGAAACGTCTTTGTATAGGTTTGCAATAAGAGAGAAGGTCGACATAGTCGACCTCTCTAAAAATAGGAGTCTTGATGACTATAGAATGACTGCATGGTGGTTCACGACAATGCACAGGGCGTCTGCCTGAGTCCACAACATTGATTCCCCTTGACACGAACAACTGTGAGTCGGTTTCCTTCCATTGTGGGAAGAAGATGCGTTGGCAAGCTGAGCGTGGGAGGGCGAGGATCTTCTGGAATGTTGACGTGGGAAGGAGTCTGTGCTGTCAGGCTGGGTGAACAGGAAGACGAAACTTCTGGAGCATTGACATGAGAAGAAGATGTGTTGTCAAGCAAGGAAAGTAGGAGGGTGAATATTCTAGAACAAGGCTCACCAACCAAGACAACCATGTTGCTAACAGAACCCATCTTTCCGTTTTTGTCTTTAATGACCCGAAATATTCCAACTGACGATTTCGCGGGTTGAATGAAGGGATGAACGGCGGGCTGGATGCAGATGGACATCCTCGGCGTGAACGCGTGACTGAATGAAGGTCCAAATGATGACTGCATCCTGTAGAACAAAAACTAAATACCAAGAATTTCTAGAAATATGAGATGATAGTCAATAAACCATAAAAAATGATAATAATTATTCATGATTCGTATGATTTTCAAATAAATGCATACCTGAGTCTGTTTGATGGTCTAAATGGAAAAGAGAGTGACTTATCATAGCAACACAATGAAAATAACACCAATCAGAATGTGTTTGATGATAAAAAATGGTGACAAAATGGACACCAACAATATTCCAGCCAAGATTTGGCCAAAATATTATCTCCAAACTCAGATTTTATCAAAATTTTACTAGTCAATTTTTAGGCAATTTCTTAAACTGAGCAGGATGTAAGTGACGGGGACTGAAACAATGAGTGAGGATGGTAGGGGTGACTTTAAGTTTTGGAATTTATATGGATGAGTGTGCAGCAAAAGCTAAATATGGTCCAAGCATAAGTCCTAGGTGCAACGTACTAGAGCCATTCACTTTTCAGCAACATAGTAATTATGTTGCCTACTTCGAGGCTTCTTGGGCTTCTAGCATATGCCAACAAGAATGGGTGAAGGATTCTAAGATTTTATGGAAGAGGTATAAAATTCAATTAAACATATATAATGCACTGGAATAATGTCCTGGTGAACTTGGAAATTTTTGGAGTAATTTGGAGGCCAAATACACACTAGGGATTGTTGAGCTAGTCAATTTCCAAGCTCTTCCAAATAAGGTTAAATACATCAAAATTATTAGTAACATGGATGGGATGGCATGTATACTGTTTTATTAAGATAATACAACTTATAGGAAGCAAAATTAATGTTCAGATAGGAAATAGAAGTCATAAGTGTAAAACTAGTCATGAAATTGCAAACAATGAGCTAGTCTTCATCTTTAAATGTCAAATTGCCTCCATAATTCACTAAAATATGTTCTGATATGAATAAATGCTCTGATATATATTATTTATCATATATAATTTGAAATTTAAACTTCATAATACGTATTTTACTTATTTGATCGCCTTCCAAACTTACAATGCCTCGCAGGCTAGAAATTCATTACAAATGATGGAGAATGAAGATAAGAAGTAGGAATATTACTATGGCCATGTTCTGAAGTTTTTATAAGACCACCTACAGGTTATATGATGGATATTTGATGCATACTAAACTTTTGGTCATCATTGGGGCGCATTTGCTGAACCATCTCCCTCCTCTAGGGAAAACTCCTCCAAATTTAGCTGAAAATGGGAGTAGAAGTGAAAGAAGAGTATGTGGATTAGATATGAAGCTGTTCTCTGGTCATAATCATCATTGATTTCTGCAAATGATGGCACATTAGTCTCCCTGAAGACCCTGGGTGCATTCACTGAAAACTAGCTCCTCCTTCTAGTGATTCTCCTCCAAAACTAGCTGCAAAAACACTGAAACTACAGCCTCCTTCTCTGAATGCTTGAAGGTCTTCAATTGTTATATCATATGGATATGAATGTATGAAATATTACTCTCTGGATCTGAATACTGATTAACTGGAAACCATGGAGTCTTGGGGCACATCACCCAAGAAAGAGTTGAGGCACATCACTCAACAAAAGAGAGACTCAGAGCTCTCAAGACAAAATTCAAATGAACAAAAGTTCTCAAATGGAGTTGGAAACATCATTAAATAGATGAGTTAGTTTTCTCATCAATCCAAGCCACACGTGTGGATCAAGGAGGGCACATTCCTTGATAGGATTAGAAACTTCCTGCTTTCCAAAACTTTCTTGCTTTGCTTCCTTTCACTGATTTTAGCAAGTGCGCCTTTCTTAGCCATTTTGGATGTTGCCACTTTTCTTCTGACTGCTTTTCTTGCATTTTCCTCTTTTTACTTTCCTCCTTTCCTGCTTTTTCCAGTTTTTTGCTTACTTTTGACAGTTTCCATTTTCCTCTTGTTGCCTTCTTTCCTTCATTGGATTCCTTGATTTTCTGAGAATTTGCCACTGAGGCAAGATTGGCCCACTTGATCCACATTCGACCTCCTAGCCAAGTCATCATCAACTTGCCAACATTTATTAGTAATTATGATGAATTAATAATAAAAATAATTCCAACTTGGAAATTTAATTAATTATTTGATAATTAATTAACGACTATAATATTATGCCTCAAAATTACCCCATTAATTAAATATTCATTTAATTTATTGACTTAGAACCCCTAGGGATGGGAGGATCGAAGTTGTGACCAAGGCCACTAGGGAAGGGACATGACATAACTATGTTATTTACTCACTCTACCTTCGACAAATATGCAAGATACGACTTACAAACCTTCAAATTTTATTTTTTTTACAACCATATATACAAATATTCTTACTGCAAGAAAGTGTGGCTGTCCCTACAAGGTTTCAGTTGTATTCCATTGACCAAGCCCTTAAGGATTTATCCATGCAAATGCTACAATTGTACAACACCTTCTTCTGTGAAAAAATTAATCACATATGGCCCCAACCAGTGTGTTCTCAACTTACCTGGATGCTTGAAAAAAATACTGTCATACAGGAGTTATATATATCCTCTCCGAAATTGCTTCCTTGCAATGTTTTGGTCGTGCCATGCCTTTTCTTGATCCTTTCAGAATTTCTATTGAAAACCTACAATGAGCCTATGTTCTTCCAATAGTAGTAGCTGCGACAACTGGTCTTCGACAACACCAATGCTTGACATACCCATGAATTCAACAAACCTTATACTCGGCACAATGTATTCCACTAGCATGAATGCTTCCTTACCATACACCATTTTGAATGGTGCCTGGCCCATTAAATTCTTACACAATAAGCAGTCGAATGATTCAAATGGATATGGTACCTGTGACAAAAACTGATCATTTTCTTTGATTTGAATGCCTGTGCATTATCTGTGACTATTCTTCTAGGACACCCAAACCTTGACAAAATGTTTTCTTCTAGAAAATTTATGATAACTGTTTCTGTGGCATTTCTTGTCGGGAAGCTTCAATCCATTTAGTGAAATAATCTATTGCACTCAGAATCCACTTATGTTGTCCTGAAGAATTCGGATTAATTTCCACAATGAAATCTAATCCCCACTGCTGGAATGGTGCTTCTACTGAGATTGGTTTTAAAGGTAAAGGTAGAAGTTCTCTCTTTCCATCAAAGGTTTGACATTCATGACACTTTGAAATCTCCTTAGATACATCTGAATAGATAGTGGGCCAATAAAACCCGCTCTAAGAATCTTATTCACCGTAGCTCTCCATGAATGATTCCCTCCACACACTCCTTTATGAAATTCGTTCATGACATGTTGCACGTCATCTTCTAGTAAACAATTCAATAAAATTCCTCCTAGGTATTTCCAGTACAAGTATTCATTCAATATGCAAAATTTAGCTAGTTTTAATTTTACCGACCTTGCTCTAGTCTTCTCCATTTCATGGGTTGCTTGCAAATTCTGTAAGACATATACAATATCAGTGTACCAAGGAGACATAGAAAAATCTCTCACTACTGGTATCTCTGAAACTGTTTCAACTGAGAGATCAAACATAAAATTGATATCTAAAGAGTCACAATTTGTTTCTATCGTCAACTTTGCCAAGCCCTGTCCTTTAATCAATTTGGTAGGCTTAATATCCAAGTCATATTCTAACAGAATTGCAATCCATTTAGCTCTTTTCCCTTATGGGTCTGGCTGGGTGAGAATTTCCTTAACAACTGCAGTTGGTACCTATGTAATAGTATGAGAATGCAATATATAGACTCTGAAATCTTTCAAGGATTTTATTGATGCATAAGCTTGTTTCTCCATTATATTATATTTCAGCTCTGCATCCCTTAACATTTTACTGAAAAAGGCTATTGGTTGCTCCATATTATCTTGATTTTTCTGCAGTAAGACTCCAGCTATAGTATGTTGTGATGCATAAGAAAATATGATAAATTCCTTTGAAAAAGAAAGACTGATTAAAACAGGAGCTTCAGTTAGAGATTTCTTAATATCGGTGAAAGATTTCTTGGCATCAAAGGTCCACTTGATTTCATTATTCTTCCTTAACATCTCTGAAATATTTCTTAAAATCTCTGCAAAAATGGGAACAAATCTTCTCAAGAAATTCACCCTACCAATGAAATATTGAACCTCCTTTTTACTCCTGGGTATCCCAATTTTCTATATGGATGATACTCTTTCAGGGTCAATTTTAATTCCATATTTTGGTATGATATGCCCCAATAGCTTTCCTTCCTCAATGGCAAAAATTGACTTTTTAAGATTTAAAGAGATGCCAAATTTGTTGCATTTTAAGAATAATTTTTCTAGTTGTCTCAGATGATCTGCAACAAACCTTGCATATATATTTATGTCATCCATGTATACTACCACAAACTTATCTTTCTCTTCGGAAAATGCAATATCCATGGCTCTTTGGAATGTATCCCCTGCATTCATTAGCCCAAATGGCATCTTCGCATACATGAAGGTTCCCCATGGTGTTGTAAAAACTGTCTTTTCCTAGTCTTCTGGAAGAACCTTGATCTGATTATATCCCGAGAAACCATCTAACATGGAGATTCTTTCTGCTCCAACAACCTTCTGCAGAATATGATCCATTTTAGGCAATGGGTAATTGTCTTTTAAGGATACCTTATTCATATTCCTGAAATATACATACAGCCTTATTTCTCCATTCTTCTTCCTCTCGGGGACTAAATTCGCTATCCATTTGAAAAATCTCAATGATACAATGATTTTAGCATCAAACAGTTTTTTCACTTCTTTCTCAATTACTGGAAGTAACTTAGGATTTATTCTTCTTAGCTTTTGTTTGAAAGGATTTCCATTCGGCTTGATGGGAATTGTGTGTTGGATTATGGAAGTATCATACTCTTTTAAATATTCATAACTCCAAGCAAAAACATATGTAAATTCTCTCATCAATTCAACATATTTTCTTTCTTCTTCTATTGGCAATTTCTTGGAAATCTTCACTATCTTGGGCTTTTCTTCAGTTCCAATGTTGCAGTATTTGATTTCTCCATATTTAGGCTCTACCTTCGGATTCTTGGCCACATCATTTCGATCAAATAGTTTCTCTAAAGGTACAAGACCTTTAGGGATGATGTTGTTCTTTAACTGGATTATTTCCTTTCCTCCAATTTCTCCTTTGAACTTTTCCTGTTCTTCTAGGAATTCCTCATTATTAATAACTCCTTCCTCTTCATCATCAATATTTATATTAACAAACTCATCTATCATTTCTAAAAATATTTTAATCTGCATGTCATCATCAAAGAATTTCCATTGTTTCGAATTATCAAGAATAGAAGGTCTATTTACAACTTCAAACTCATACTTTTTGTTCGAAAAACTGGGTTCCCTGAAAGCACTAGCAGTGGTAGCTAAAGAGTCTACCATTGATTTATTAATTTTGGGTATTACCACTATATCATGTTCATCAAAGAAATTTTCCAACATATCCCAAACTTCATTTCTCTATGATCTCATTTTTGGATACTTTGTCTCATATATGCCATTCACCTGATTTATGACAAGTTCTGAATCCCCAAACCCTTCAATTTTCTTTGCTTTTAGATCTTTCAGCACATTTAATCCCAAAATCAGAGCTTCATACTCTACAACATTGTTATTAAATTCAAAATCCAACCTGAAAGAATACATTAAAAATTATCTATCTAGAGTTACTATCCACACACCTGCACCAGCACCCTCTCTGCTTCTTGACCCATCAAAATGCATAGTCCAAGTCCCTTCCATCCTTAGTTTTTTTCCTAAATACTTCCTCTTCCTTAATTTGGCTATTTTCTTCTTGCTTTTTATATAGATCTATTTTTTCTTCACCTTGAGAATCATTATAGAAAATTGAAGATCCTAAATCAGTATCAACTACATAAATGGAATGGCTATTCGATTCATTTTGATTACTTACCACATATGAGAGTCTCTTCTCAGTATAAAATCTTCTATGTTCACCAAGAACTGGAATAGTAGAAAAGGACATATCCATCTGTAAGGTCCCCTTCAGTTTTGAATCCCAAGATCTGGATAGCAGCATATCGAATTTTCGTGGAATATCTACAACAACCACATCCATGACCACACTTCTAGCTAGAAATTTTGTAAGAGAAACTACCAAGTCTTTTATCAACCCCAAATATTTGACCTTTTTTTAATCAAAGGAAAACAAATCTTTATATGGTCTTGTAATTTCTAATCCCGGGATTTCTACCACAACCTTTGGCATTATATTATGAGAAGCTCCTGAATCAAGCATGCAGATATGAAGGGTCATATCGTGGACATTCAAATTTACATTAAAAAAGGTGGAACCTCTTCCAAACTATTATCTTCCATTTTAGAACCCATAAAAATAACTAGAGCATCTTCATTCACTTCCAAAGTATCAAGTTCTACTTGTCCCTCACTTCTAACTATCTTTGATATTTGTTCTTTATATTCAGTATTTTTCAACAACTCACTAAAAGGGATTGGTATTTTAATTTTTGACATCTCATTTTGCAAACTAAAAGCAGATACTTTGTCATTCTCTTTGATCAAATCCCTTTTAACTTCTGGAATCTTCTTAGCTATATCTTCTTTTGGTTTCTCTTTTTTATGTTGGCTAGTTGAAGGCAAATCTATAGGACCTTTTCCTTTATTTACAACCACATATATGTTCTTGAGGTTGATTTTTTTTTTTAAGATCATTTACAGCATTTTGATATCCCACTTGGTACTGTTCTGTTTCTATCTCCAAACTGTTGCAATCTCCTTCTCATGAAAACATATCATGTTCTTCTTTAGTCAAATAAATATGAGAATCAGCCTCATCAAAATAATGTATTTCACTCTCTACAATCCCAACTTCATCCTCCTCATCAACATAATTCTCAGGAAATGGAGGCCTTACTAGATTGTCTTCTACATTTATTTGATTCCTATGATCTCTTTGTCTTATTTGTGGTGGAATTTGTCTTCGAAAATTTGGGTTTCTAATTGGAGGCTCTTGATGATCTCTGTTTTGGCGTTTATTGTCTAAAGCTAATCTGTCCATTAATCTTTCCATGGTTTTCATCATCATATCAAGTCTAGAATCAGTGGTAGAAGATGTCGAGGCTTGGTTCTCTTCTCTAATTTTCCTTCTATCCATATCAGCTCTTCGTTTCATCTTTCCCGAAGCCATCATATTTGCCTCCACTTCTACCACATCTTTCAACATGTCTGACAGAGTAGCTGACTTCCTTTATCTTAACATACATGAAAAATCCCCATCAAAGGCATTTGCATAATTTAATTTAGCTACCCCTACTAATGGTTTGATATCAACAAGAATTGAATTATAAACCTTCATAAATCTTACAGAAACTTCTTGAACAGACTCAAAACCCCCTTTTTTCAAATTAGTGTATTGTGTTAGAATTTGTGAAGGGTTTTTCTTGTCTTCCCATCTTTCAATCAAACGAGTTACAAATTCGTCATAAGAAGGAATAGATCTTACATCTAGAGCTCTAAACCACTTCTCAACCTCTCTTGACAGGCTCTATGCTAACAATCTCATCTTTGCATCATGATGATCTACTTATTCTAAATCAATGAAGTCATTAAATCTATCAACATGTTACTGGTCTGTATAATTTCTCTCCCCATCAAACAATGTAATTCTTTGTGCGTAGTTTTGAGGGAGGTCATGCAAAACAACACGTAGGGAAAGTGGAGAAAATCTAGAGGCTATGAATACTGGAGGGTTTTGAGAAATGTTGAGATTTCTTACTGGTACTCTCTGAGTTTTAGGTTTTTTCGACTCAATTTTTTCTAACTTTTGCAAATCCTCCCAAACATACTGTAAAAGATATGATCAAAATCTATCTCGATCAATTACAGTTTCTTTCAAATCTAATTCTGACTTAGTTCTAAACAAAGATTGTTCAAACCTTTCACTTATATCAACATTTTCATCATCCAACAACTCTTCTTGAAAAGGTGGAAAAATATTTATTGTTTGAGAAGTACCTTCTTGATATTTTCCTTTTGTCTTCTTCAAAAGCCTTTCTGGACTTTCCACTCCTGAAAACAACTGAGAATATGGATTTCTCCTCGTAGGAATCCTTCTGGAAGCCACAATGTCTTTCTTGGAGTCGCATGTTAAAACAGAAAATTTGAATGTGAAGTCGCCAGGGCAAAATACAAGCAAATATAAATATCAAACTCCTTTTCCCACGGAAATTTGATTACAATGTCGTTCTCCCCGAGAAAAATTGAAATTTCATTCCCCGGCAACGGCGCCAAAATGTTGGCACTCGGGATTTACCCTTTTGGTTTCAGAAAGGATAACTCCAAGGTAACTACTTCAAACCAGTATTTAGGAGGAAAATTAGCCTTTATTTCCTACCAAAGAGGGCTCTCTCAAAAAATATATAAAATGGCTAAAGAAGTTTTAAAGGATCGTGTTTTGAAATTTATAAAGGGCTTAAACATATGAATAACATTGGGCGATGGAGTCAATAATAACAATAATATGGGTAATAGTAGAATTTAACAATAAATATTTTCGTAAAGGCAGGGTAGCTATCTTCTCACAGTCAAAGTCTTAATTTGCAGGTCGATCATGAAGAAAAGGTAACAATCCATAAATATTGGGCATTAATCAAGAATGAATCCAATATCAACTTTAGCAGAAAATTTGTGAATACTTAGATGTGATAAACCATAGCATATGAGTATATATTCTGATTTAATTTAACTTTCATCCAAGCATGAAGGAAAACACAATGGAAAAGATTTACTGGAAATAACAATACACAAAGAAAGGAAGGAAATTCACAGACTGTAAAATCGATAACACAAGAATATTTACTATTTTGAAAGTGCTTAATTATGCTCAACCATATTTATTCCAAAATTCCAATGCTCAATAGAAAATGTCTCTCGTACTCACAATTTCCAGCCCTTAATCTTTTACAAAAATTTGTTTAAATGCATTGCTCCATGAGCTGCAAATAATTGTTTGCATTCGAAAATAGTAACTTCATAACTGTTTTATCATAATTGTCTTTGTCACAACTGTCGAAAATTAAAATAAACTTAAATAAAACATAAAATATATTTTGATCCATAACAAAATGAAACATAGTACTTTGCTACTGACGTGTCCTTGGACACTTGTCTTCATGAATGCAATTTGTACTTCATTCTCCCGTACTTTTCTACTGTTTTCCACTGTTCTATATTTGGTAGCTTACATCTTGTCAATTCTTTGACCGAGACTCTTAATTCGACATGCTCCACATAAGAAATTGGGGTTAATTCTGCAATTATCATTTTCAACCTGTATTGAATTTGAAATTCTGCTGCCAATTCATCAATTACAATTTTTCCTGTCAGAGACTGGGCCATATCTTTAAATATTATGTGATCCATCCTGGATTTAATTAGCAATGCTTGATAATCCGATTGGGAAATATGATCTTCATTTTAATCCCAAAAGGAAGGGAGTCCCTTTTGGAACAATTCTAAAAACAAACCTTTAAAGGATTTTACCTGTTTGGACATTTGATTCACCTTAGCTTGGACCCATTGAACATGATGATGTTTTTCGATGATCCTCCTTGCATGAGATATCATTGACATTCTATATTTAATGCCCAAAGTCTTCATATCATCCAGAGTCAAGGAATTTAGGAATTCAATAGCACTCTGTGTTGTTTTTGTTGGTCTTTTTCCCAGAGTTTCCATAACTACTCCACAATTTTGCAAGGCTATATTTATCATTGTTCCCTTATACTGTATGAAATTTAAATAAGATCTCAAATTAGCTATCGCAACCATGATTGCAACCCAAATTAAGTTCCTAGCTCCCTGCATAGGCAATCTTCCTGTCACTTTTTCCACCAATCTTTCATTTTGTTCCTCTAACTTTTTGTTCTTTTCTTCCAATGTTTCTTTCTTTTTTTCTTTTCTTTGCACTTCCTCTATTAAACCTTGATTTTTGGTTTTTAAACTTTTTATCTCCTCTTCTTTCAGGTCGATCTGTGACATTGCTTGAACAAGATCTTCTGTACCACTTTCTGCACTAGATTGACTTACTTGTATTTGATTATTTTTCTCTAAAACCAATTGACTGTGACTTTCATTAAGGACATCAATCTTAGCTAACAACGTATCTCTTTCTTCTTCCCATCCACTTTGTTCTTCTGTAACCCTCAACAGTTTTGCTTTGGTGTCAATCAATTATTGAGACAAGGCCTCTTTTATTTTTCCAATTTTGTTAACTCAGAGGCCTGAATTAATTGAGTGGTTGGTATTTTAAGCTTTTTCTTCAATATTTGGATGGTATTATATTTCTCAACCAAAATAGTTTTAGTAGCTTTCCCTTTGTTTGGTTCATTGTCCATAGCAAAGATATCATTCTTGAGTCTCTTAATTTGTTGCTGATATGTTTATTCTCTAGCTTCTTCTGCTTCAACTGGTTTTCCAACCTTAAAACGATGGATTACAATTTGGAATTTTGCAAAACAGTCTTCATTAAATATGCATATATTACTTCCTTGGTCTGCTTGTGTAAATGAATTTTATCGGGTATGGGAATCCGATATAAATTTAGTTTCATTTATGAAACTCTATCCTGGGTTGCCACTGCCGAATTCAGTGTGTTCTTGACATGATCTTTTGTAGTAACTAGTGAAACTTCTTGGTCAAATATATCTCTTACTTTGGAATATAATTTTACCATTTCTCCTGAAGCAACATGTTTCTCTTGTCCACACTTGGTGAATAAGTCACTCCTTGACTTGAATCTTTCACTAGGTCTAGCTTGTTGGGATTCTTCAAAACTATACCCCTGAACCTGTAAAATAGGTTCCTGTTCCATATTTTCAATTTTTCTGGTGTCAATCTCCACCATTTCTTAATCTAAATCAATTTTTTCTCTTTTTGACACTCTGATTGCTCAACTATTTTTCATCATCTTCTGGAAGGTTTCTTTTACCAGTAACATCCATTTTACTAGAAGCTGGTAAAATTAATACAGATGAATTTGTTATCTCATGTGAGTCAATCTATACTATCTCCATGCTTGGATGATATTCCATCAAATTAGCTTTTTCAGCTAATCCCTCTATTTATTCATGATCAAAAGCTTTATTTTTGTTTTGGTGTCTCCTCTGTGATATAATATGAAGAGGATCATAATTAACTTTGGTAGATTTTTCAAAATTCATATCTTGCAGTAAGCCTTCAATAAGTGGGAGGGAAGCTTTGTTTTTTATGATCAAAGGGCCAATATTCATGGGATACTTGATCTCAGAGGATTTTCTGAAAATTAAAAAGTGTTCATCCTCCACAATTATCTCCTGTCTAAAAAATTCTAAAGCAAAAACTCTAGGTGTTAAAAACCCAGGCAGGATATATGGTTCATAAAAAAACCATAAACTCTGATGATGGTGTGGTCTTTTAAAAGGAACCAATATCCAACTTCCTGATCTGCACTAAACTGTAAAACTTCCTGCATCTCAAGAAAAACTCTAGGGGCTTGTTTCTGAAAAAATAGTCTGTATATTTCTGACATGATCAAGTTCATGTAGTCCAAAGTACCATTCCTGATTTCGGAAGTGAACATGATCTCTGGAAACCGCAAATTTTATTCCATTGAAGAATTAAAACATTCTGATAAAAAAAGACTGAAAACGAAAAATGTCTAGTCATTTGGAAATTTACTATCTGAGAGTGAATATTCTTAGCTAGAAACTCATCAAACTTAAGGAAAGGCAACTGACTGGACTCGGACTCAAAATGGTGTTTTCCTATTCTGAACAACAAGGATACAAGAGTTTCTGGAACAAATCTATCAGTATCCAACCCTAAGAACTGATTCAACAAGGAAATGAACCACTGAAATTCTTCATTAAACAAGTCAATATCTAAAGGAAAAGATTCATTCTCAACTGAAATGTCTGGTTTTAGGCACTTAGAAAAGAAAACTTGTTTTTCTTGTGCAGAGGTTTGATTAAAATTTTCAACTAGGGTTTCTTCGACAAAATCCTCCAAATTTTGGATGAATGACTCAAGAACGTCTAAAGAGTCTCTGACAGTTTGGGAATTCACCAGACAAAGGATTCTAGACCTACTTGAGTCCATTATAACACGTTCTGAATGAGAATAGTTTGGCACACACCAGGTTATGAAATCCAGGAAATTTAGGGTTTGTGGCGGACATAAATGGTGAAACAATGACCTTTGCACCCCGTGCAAATCCATTCCTTGCTCATCTAAGACCTTTAACATATCTTTTACTTCCTGTACTGGGCCGAAAGACAATACTAGGTCAAAAATATCCCCATCCCTATCCTGAAAAATCTCTTCCAACCTGCTAAACTCCCTAACTTGTTCTTCTACCCCCTCTTTTTCCATTTTTAAAGGAACAAAATGGTTAAAAGATTCGCAACCTACCTAGAAAACGACGTCTGGATAATGTATTTTATTCTGGCTTCCCGTTTCCATAGAAACCCCATTGTCGTTCTTCTTCTAGGTATAGGAAAACGTAATGATTCTTCCCGTGACCTATTTCTACCTTTATAATATTCCTTTAATAATCAGAGATAAAACCTTAACCATTGATCCTATCACCTTTTGCATCTACACCATCGATTTTATAGCACTTTGTTGGCTGGAGTGGTTTTAGGATCCTTTACGATGGTTTCCCACAACCGCTTTTCAACCCGCGGAATGGTCCATCGCTTGACATGTGGTGGGTGGTATTTTTTCCGCAGCGGCTCACCCCTCTCCTTGTCTGTGCTACTTCCTGCTCTGGAACGATCTTCAACCATCGATATGGAGACACTTTAATTTACAACCGTAGATATATTTCGAGGATTAAAGCGTTCCTTAACCTTCTTTTTCGCTTTTCTTTTCGCTCATCTCCGTTGTTTATTTTACATGAACCATTTACCACCCTTGATCTATGTCTTTTTATCACCTTTGTATTTGAAAACCCGCCATTCTGTTTAACCAATCCACCAATTTAGCATTCTTCTAACTGGCTCAGCAACCTTCTGTCGCATTGTCCTCCAAATTTAGTGCATCAGCCAAATTTCAGACCGTGGCCATTTTATCCATGCATCCAAACATATTTAGGAATTTTTACTAGTTTCCTTTGTCACAATTTTTAAATCTCATTATAAAATTTTATGGCATAAAAACTAATCATGTGTCAACAGGCGCTAGCATGCATGACGAGAATAACAAGTTGGTATCCTTTAGTACAGAATGGAGTGTGGTATTCCCCTCAGACTTCCAAAACCAATCTTGCCACTTGCCCTCCTAAGGGAGAGACCAGGCTTGGTAATTTTACAGTTGTTATACAATATATGCTTGGGTAAAATGGCACCTAAATTTCGGCTTGTCAGACCTTAGAAATGTTTAATAAAAAAAAGATCAAAAGATCTTTCAAAATGAAAAACCGAGTCTAACTTCAAAAAGACAATGAAAGAACTAATTAAACCTAACTAAACCAATAGATCAGAATAGTATCAAACTATACTACTCTATTCTACGGACAATGACTGAAACACCAGAAAAAAAAGAAACTATGTTAACTCAAGACAAGACTACAAATTACTTAATAAATTCAGCAATGATTCATGCATTAATATTCAAGACTACACTAAACTACCTAATTCCATTCTCCTTGGGGATTCTGAGGAAGTGTGTTAAATGAAATGGGGATGGGAGAGAAGGTGTCAAAGTGGCTTCCAAAGGTGACGAGGAAACAAAATGGAAGAAAGTCTAGTTTAACCTCTACGAATAAATGTAAACTAAAGATTATCCAACTACAATTAACTTTAAACATGGTGATCTATTTCCTATCTATAAGTAAAATGATATGGAACTAATGTAACTTAGAAACAAGTAGAAAAATTAATAAAGATGTTTAATTTGAACTGAATCTGATTTGGAAGCAAGTAGAAAACTTGATAAAGATATGTTATATAGAATCAAATAGAAAACTTGATAAAGATATGTTATATAGAAGCAAGTAGAAAACTTGATAAAGATATTTACTTCTGAACCAAACCCTATTCTATGAACATCTTCATTATCTGTGTGAATGGGAAACTACTCCTATGCTTTAATGAAGGAATTATCAAAACTAAGATAACTTGGAGAATCAAATTATCAACTCTAATCTAAAATAAATCTTAAGAACATGTAATGAACTATACTAAGAATAAAACTGATAAATTTTATAACAATAACACATTGGAAAATCAAATATGAAAGACATATTTGAAAGACAGTTAAAGCAAAACTAAGAATGATGACGAAACTTTGATTAAAACTTTATGAAATGTAAAGTAGGGTCCTAATTATGGTTAAGAATGCTAATTAAAAGCAAGAAAGATTACATTTAAGAAAAACTAAGAAACTGAATTCAAATGAGCATAAAAATAAGGCAGAAAGAATGAAAGTCTGAATGACGATCCGGATGACTGTCCGAATGATAGTCCAGATGGAGGAAAACTATTAAACTAAGGGAAGAGAAGATTGGATGACCTTTAAATACCAGCTGGTTGATGCATGTGATCCTACGGTGCAAAGGAAGCAACGAATAAGCTATTTAAGAGCTAGAATAAGAAAAAGCCATCTATGTTAATCAAAATTTAGGAAACTAACTATTTCTATTTCATCCTAAAAATGAGACTAAAATGTAACTAAAGCTAATCTTCTTCTACAGGGAAGAAACTATTAAACTTAAATCCAACTATGAGTGAACTTAGAAGGTTAAGCTAATTAGACTCTAAGCAAACTAAGTGATCTAAACCGTTGAAGAAAACTAAGAAAACTAAGTGAGCTAAACTATTTAAGCAAATTAAATGACTTAAACTATTTAAACAAACTAAATGGACTAAACATGACCGGTCACCAATTACATTCCGGAAATATTATCAATATAAACAGCAACAAGATATACATAACATAAAACATAAATATCATTTATATAAATAGCATAGCGTCATTTATATCACAAAACAAAGATATCATATATAGAACAAATACATAAATAAAATAACGACACAACTTATTTGTAGAAGATAAAGACAAATTATATACACAGATGGAAGACCATTGGTTGTTGAGGGGCCCTTCTCAGCAAACAGAGGCTGAGCCTTAATCAGTCAATCACCACGCATGCTGATAAATTTTCATAAAACTAGAATAGAGATGTATTAAATAAAGAACAGAGTTACAATATTTCTGTATCCATTTGCAGCTGGAAAATATTAACAAGACTAAATATAAAAAGGACTGACTGACTGACTAATTGACTAACTCGTATCTATTACAAGTACGTCTATATATACAACGTTACAATCAGGGGAGCAAGTTGAACCTTTAGTGGTCGACTGCTCTAATAATAGGAAATCTTAATGCCACAAAACGGCTCAGCTCAGCATCTCACGATAGCTCATGGCCAAGGAACGGCCCCATAACAGTTTACGACACGCACAGAGCATCTACCAGGTTCATGGCATTAGTTTCCTCCACGCGGTCGTTGAGACGTTAATCCTCTTTAACGTGGACAGAGAGATATCTATTGTCGAGTTGAGTGTGCAAGAGAAGGAATCTTCCAGAACACCAGCTCACACACCATAAGAGCCATGTTCTAAAAAGAACACATGTGACGATTCGCTTTCTAATGGCCTGAAAATATCTCAACTAACGATCACGCGGGTTGAATGCGAGTATGAACGACGGGCTGAATGCAGTTGATCATTTTCAAAGTGAATACACATCTGAGTGGAGGTTCGTTTGAGAGCCACAACCTGTAAAATGAAATATATTTTCCAAGCAAGCCAAGAAATATCAATTAAACATCAATAAATCACAAAATGACGATTTTTACCCAAAATGCATGTGATGTGTGAATACATGCATACCTGATCTGTTTGACGGTTTGAATGGAAAGCAGAATGACTTATTACATAAAAAATGGTGGAAGTAATTCCAATCAGAGTTTATTTGATGTTCAAAAATGGACACCAACATTCCCCCAAACCGAAGATATGCCAGGTCCCATTGAGCAAATAGAGAAAAATTTAGGAAGAAGGATGAGTTGAGGTAGCAGCTGCCTAAGACTTAGACGAGGAAGTAGCTTTAGCTTTAAACTTCTAGAGCTGGTCTTTCAAATTATCATACTTCAATCGGAGAGACAGGTTGGAAGCTGGTTTGGTGTCATTTAAGTCTTCCACACACTTCACTTGGAATCGTAATTCCTTGTTCTCCCGATGAAGCCCAGAGATGATCTCAATATACTTCTCATGTTGGCTTCTCAACTCTGTTACGTCCTGGGTTAGCCTATCCACAGTCTGTTGGAGTGGAGAAGATACTTCCGTTAAAGACATAGGGTCCTTTTGAGGGCTTGATCCCCATAAAGATGATTCGGGATCAACAGATGTAATGTGTGCCTCAGGGGCCTTATTTTCAATATGTGAATAGGTCGACTCCAAGACAGGGTATTTAAGTAAACCGGATGATAAATTGTCCAACGCGAGGAGAGGGGACTCAAAGATAGAGTCATTTTCTTGGTCGTCAGGGCTGTCCAGGTGCATTGGCTCAATGACTGACGGATTGATGGACTAAACAACGGTCTGGTCATCGGACTAGACGATGGTCAGGTCGACTGTCTGGTCGCAATTAGCCTTTCTTGAATTTGTGGGTATGAGTGAAAAGAATGGGGGTTCCATGGTGGTGTCCTCATGAACATTCCCAGGGGAAGATGCATGATCAGGGTGTATTTCTCCGGAGGGACCCTCACTAAATCTTACAGACTTGGAAACCTTTTCTTTTTGGGCAGAGTTTTGGGCCGGCTCATTGCCACGGGATAGGAAACGATGACATTTATGAGAATCAGGGGATTTAACCATAGGCTTCTTCGCTAGATGAGGGTTCAGGACTTCAAAGACAAAGCATTCCCAAGTTTTCCCCTTTTCTTCTAACTTATGAGTGATCAGGATTTTGATCAAACAGTGGTGGTATAGGATTCCAGAGGGGTTAGTGATGTTCTTCCTAACCTGGCTAGACATTTTCTCTAAGCTTTTTAGAAAATAGAAGGGGAAGTTAAGAGCCTGACCTTTAACAAAATGTGCTAGTAACCTAAGATGGCAAGCTTTGAAGATGGTGTACTTAACTTCACAGGTAATGAAATGGATAATGACAGTCAGTGGCTCGAGGTATTCAGGATTGATCCATTCTCTGTGGAACCCTTTTGAGGTATTCTCTATGGAACGATATGCCGCCAATCAGATTCACCGTCGGTGGATTTGTTTGCTAAGGCCTCCTCCTCGACCTCTTTGACGTTCAAGGCAGCCACTGCCGACGTTTCCGTCATAGTAGAGCCTGGTAAAGGAAAGCTGAAGAGAACTGAAGCGAGAACTCCTGCATTTTCCGAATCTTCCATAGGTGTAGCTAAAGGTAAGGATATATACCCACTAATTTCATCGTTAAAGTTTGGTTGTCGCGTTTACTGGTTATTTGTGGCAGGCATCCATTACTTAATTTACCTTTCTGGCCACTTCAATTGTGTTGTTCAGGATTTTAACCTTATAGTGAGGAGAGACACTACCAACTTGGGCGGGGTTGACAGGTAAATACATTCATTATATTGCATTTAGTTCTTACAAATGACAGAGATCGAGATATCGAAAGACATACCTTTAACCAACGGCTGGACCTCGCTTTCACTTGATCTCCCGCTTGACGAACCTACAACACAAAGGATACTTCCTCAGTGTATCTTGACTATATATAAATATGATGGATATTGAAAACAAACAAACATCAACAATAATCAGATACTAATCCAAATGAACATGCAATCCAATAGACATTCGATTTGGGACAGGAAGGGTATTTCGACCTTTTAATTGTCAAAGAAACATGAATCAGTACAATATACCTGACGTGTCAAGATGTTTCTTCAACCGAGTCCTGGGCTCCTACTCTTCACAATGACTTGGGACTTTCCTCCAGCATAACAACCCTTAATGCATTCTTTCTGGGTCCCTCTCTCAAGGATCCTCCTTGTATTTATGGGACAAGGTAGGAAGTTAGAATCGAGAGGTGGTTGAATTGGGAGGTTGGGGAAGTTCCAGAACCAACATCAACTAATCCCAATTCGTAATCGTAATATATTTTTTGACTTCATCTTAATATGTGCGCGAGTTTCATACACCAGAGTAGCGCACAGTGTGCAACTCTTGTACTTTGCAACAATTTTCAAGGTGTGCGCTAGTTTCACTTGAGTAAAGTAGGGCATACTAGCAGTTGTGCACTGGTTTACT
Source organism: Larix kaempferi (assembly GCA_027924585.1). Taxonomy (NCBI): domain Eukaryota; kingdom Viridiplantae; phylum Streptophyta; class Pinopsida; order Pinales; family Pinaceae; genus Larix; species Larix kaempferi. The sequence continues at coordinate 103,502 of BSBM01002449.1, read as the reverse complement.
GCCCAGAGAGTAGCTCACATGTCAAAATGTCAGTGTAAACAGGATTTTTCTCAGCTAAAGAGGGTAGCTCTAATCCATACATCATCTAGTTCAACCTAGCTCTTCAATCCATGTTGTCCTTTTTTGTGATCAACAGCGTAATGTGATCAAGGACGGAGAAGTGCAGATTTGACATATAACAGATGCCCCCTAATTTGTGAGGTTAGAGGGAAACGATGGTTGAAATACATTATAATTCCAAGTCAAAGGAGGACCAAGAAACCACAGAACCAAGTCAAAAAAGCACTTGAAACAATGATCAAGGTCAGCGAGCAATTACAATATTGACATCATATAGATGTGTAGCATGATATCCGATACATAACTAGGAGATGTATATATAGAGCATGGCCACTAAAATACAAGCGTGGATCCATGTCAAAAATAAGAGATCATAGCCATAACAACAAGCTGGATCTATGTCTCATGAAGAGCCAAAATGAGTGAGGCTCAGTCTTGGGTAGCTTGGGTGATAACATAAATATGGTGATGCTATCATAGTTCCAAGGTCTTCATCCAAACAACCCAAGGTACAAATCCTAACCATGCGAATAAATGAGCTAAAGTCGAACATGGGGGGTATCGTTTGCTTACCAGTCATTGATGTATATCGTTAACAAATGCGAGGACTTCCATCGATAATGATAATGGGGTCCAAGGTACCTAGTACGATCCGACAAGTGTGAATAAGTGGATTTGAAGTCGAACACTTGAGGAACCTGTCAAATAAGAGACATTGATGTATTCTCATTTATTCAACAGCGATGGAAACTGCCACTGATGACTACAATCCCCAATGTACTAACTGAAACTCTAAACTTCGTTCCCAGAGCATAATGAGCTGAATTCGATAGGAAGAAGTCCACTGGAAGGGAGGCCTTAATGCATCCTCCATCATCCAACATGAGGAACACTCACATGTATGAGCTGATGTGGAGTAGTACAAGTAACAAGAGAAGACAAGCTGACACCAGGATGGCCGACACATGAAATCAAGGTAAATTGCAGAATGGCCGACACAGGCTGTATCCTTGAACAGTGAGCATGACATGAAGTGACTTAGGTAGTTTTCAACATGAAGGGGAAATGATATAAGCCTGCATTGTAGGAGACATTAACAAACCCTCCATATGGTTGGAAGAATAACCAACTGGGGGAGTAAAAACTCGGAGATCAAGTTCACCCTAAGGTCAAAAACTAAAACCCAACTGACATGAAAGACTCAAGTAGGTGTTGTGTTCAAGGATATTATTGACTTAACTTCCTTTGAAACTGAAAAAGACATGATATACCCTTCTTATCCCTTATTCTTTTTTATAAAAGAATGTCCTTCTTGTTGTTTTAATGATTCCAAGAAAGATAGAAAACTCAATAAGTCCAACCATGTAAAGTTTAACGAGCCCATGGGAGGAAGACTTAGGACCTTCTTCAAGGTTTACAAAGTTCGAAGAAGAGACAGAAAAATACTCTATAGTACTGATCTTTGGATTTAAATATCGAGCCGAGATATGTTCTTGCTCGCCGGTGTTTTCAATTTTAAGGAGTCTGAAAAACTTAAACAATAACTCCATACACTTACTCGTGGATTTTAATATCGATCCCAAGTAGGTTAATGCTCGCCAATGTTTTCCTGTTTATAGAGTCTGAAAAACTTAAACAATCCTCTATACACCCTCTCATGGATTTCACATCAAGCCCGAGTAGGTGAGTGCTTGCTTGGTGTTTTCATATTTTGAGAGCCTGAAAATCCTAAAGAAGGCTCCAAAAGGTCCTTTTTCGTATAGTTAGTCTCCTCCCCCGAAAAAGTATAAAACAATGAGAAAAGAACTCTTCTAGCCACGTATAACAAGAGTATTCATTTTTCGTAAATAATCCACAAAATTCCGTAAAAGGGGTAAACTTATACTTAAGTGGATGTCGCTTCAAATCCTTTAACGAGTCTGAAAAGACAACTATACTCGGCAATCTTGTCATATTTAAAGAGTCTAACAAGAGCGTGAAAGAACTCTATAAAGATATTTTTCGTAAAGTTTTAATGAGCTCGAAAAAGTAAACTCGCAACCTCCTTACTTTTTTTAATGAGCTCAAAGGAGACAAGAAGAATGCTCATAACTTCCTTACTTTTTTAAACGAGCTCAAAGTGAAGGTAGAAGAAATGATCGTAACCTCCTTACTGTTTTTAACGAGCTCGAAGAAAAGGTGGAAGAAATGCTCGTAACCTCCTTACTGTTTTTAACGAGCTCGAAGAAAAGGTGGAAGAAATGCTCGTAACCTCCTTACTGTTTTTAACGAGCTCGAAGTGAAGGTGGAAGAATGCTCATTGGTGAATCAATGTCCAAATGAATGGCAGACTGCATAATAGTCTCTGGGAAAACTTCATCAGAAGGAATTATATTATCCCAGATAGAATGCATGTCTAAACATTCAGATGGAGTTATCGCCTGGTCAATTGTCGAGACCCAATCCCGAGAAGGTAAGCATGAATTAAGAGGCTTCTTCTCAGTAGAAATTGGGCTCAAGGAACAATATGCTACATAATTTGATTGTGACATGGTAGTTCCTACTGATGGGGGACATACTTGGTCTATAGTTGGGTAATAAGAGGTATCAATAAATGTAAGCTGATTGATAGTGACAATGCTTTCATTGTGAGGAAAATGCATCACACGAAAGAGCGTAGACACCACAGCCTGCATAGCATATACGTAATCATGCCCGAGGATCATATCAAAATCCATAGGGTCCTTTAAAACCATAAAATCAACTACGACTGTTTTTCCACCCAAAGTAACAGGTACTTGAGGGAGGAATCCCAACGGTTCACTAGGTCTTTTATCGAAAGTCAACGGCCAATTAACAGCTGGAACAAGGTTAGGAAAACCGAAATCTCTCCAAGCATAAGGAGATAAGATACTAAAAGAGGCTCCTTCATCTACAATACATCGATGAACCTCATGGTTGCCGATATCAACCTTTATCTGATAAGGTGTAGTAGAAGGAAGGCGGGGCCCAGTTAGACTATTCCGATCAAAGGAAATGATCCCAGAGCTTGGTAGGGGTTCACTTGGCATAGATGAAGTGCCCCCCATTTCAGAAACATCCAAACTGGTAATGCATAAGACTTTAGGGACAGGTGCATCAGTCTCCGAAGGATTGATGGGATCGGTTGAAGATTGCATCGATTCTATCACTTCACTCTCCAAAAAAAGAGTGGGGTTGACCAAAGATTGCACTGGTTCAGCTACTTCATCAACCAAAGGTTGATCAGTCTGTTGGGACTCTATAGATAATTCAGGAGCAGAGGATCCTTCAGACATGGACCACACTCTCTGCACCTCTGGAATAGTAGGGCACAAGTGAGTAAGGTGATCTCCCTTACAAAGTTTGCAAGGGAACTTTGGCTTCCATCCTATAAGCTGAGAGTCCTTCACAACAATAATACTCTCAGCATGACTAGCATTGGTTGATAGCTTGCCCCCAGCATGACTTGCAGTGGCTGGTTGCTTAGAAGTAGAAGACTTTTGAACTATGGACCACACTCTTTTCACTTCTAGAAGTATAGGGCACAAATAGGTCAGGTGGTCTCCCTCGCAAAACTTACAAGGGAACTTAAGCTTATGTTTATTAGGTTTGTTTACAATGTCAACTTTCTCAACATGACTTGCAGTGGCTGATTCAGTGTCTCCAGTATGACTCACTGTAACTGGTGACTTGTCATTAATATGACCAACAGTGATTAATGACGTGTCCTCAACATGAGAAATAGTGGTTGAAGACATACTTTTAGTATGATTTGCAGTGACTGAAAGTTTTCTCCGAACATGACCTCTAAGGCTAGGTAGATGCCCCCAGCATGACCTTCAGAGGCTGGGTGGGTGCCCCCAGCACGACCTTCAGAGGCTGGGTGGGTGCCCCCAGCATGAACTTCAGAGGCTGGGTGGGTACCCCTTTGCTCTGGCATCTTCTTCCTATTCTTCCTCCGTCTATTCCTTTTAGACTGTTGGTTACTAGTATTAATACTTTCACCACATGAGGTAGAAGGAGGAGGATAAGATGTTACTGGAGAAGTAGGCATAAGGTTTTGATGCTCTTGATGTGAGGTGCTTACTTGAGAAGCAGCAGGAGCATGCAAGACGTTCGGAGTGGAAAACAACCAAACCGGTAGCCCTATAGTGAATCCCAGAAGATTCAAGGTAGCCATTAAGGGAGTACCAATGTTCCCAATGAATGGAAAATCACAAGGAGCCCCTTGAACAGGGGTCCCTTGATTGGTGCTCACCGAGATGTTATCCATGGTTTCTGACTCAAAGGGCCAAAAAAATCTAAGGCCAACTAAAAAACAAGAAGCACAAAGAGAACTCCACTAAAAAGGTCCTAGGTAATCCAAACCAGGAAAACAGATGCCTTCCGGAGGGAAGTCTGGGATGATTAGGGCCCAGAACTAACTAACGAACGATGAAGAACAGTTACCTGGGGTGCACATACAGGTCCTCTGGGTGCAAGCATTTGAATCACCAAACCTTCTTCCCAAATTTTTGTACAGGGTTTCCTCCCACGTTTGTCCTAGGTACAACAGAAATAGCCTTCTGTCGTCACCTATGTAAAGCCCTAGAGTCTGGATACTAAGGTTACCATCAATACGAAATAACCTGGGGGAACAGTCGTCATCCTAGTCGAAACGCATGGGCGGGGTAGCAAATCCCGAAGTCCGAAAGGACCCCCGTACGTGAATCAACTCTGGTTTATGGTTAATGGGAAAGTGAGGGGGTATCCTCAACAATTCCAATCGCCCACAGACTCGTGCTTAACTCTGGTTTGAGTAGAGCATCCCGGGACTATTTGATAGAGATGGATTTACCTAAATGAAAGTCGTACTACGATTGTTGAGTAATGAAGCCAGTTTCAGATCGTTTAAGGTGATTTAAGTCTGAAACTCTAGCCTAAGTTACTTGATGATGTGTATACCTAAAAAGAAAAATGTTACTAATAAATTTTATTAATATTTTTTTTTAAGGGCTACTTGTTACTCAAGGGTTGTAGTGCGGTGTGTGGAATGGTTTGTTATGAAAGTACAGTGCATGTGAAGTAATGCTTTCAAATTCACAAAATTTTCTCTTTTTTGTTTATATTATTTCAAAAATCGAAAACTAAGCAATCCTAAAATCAAACTTCTTTTTGTATTTTTCTTTTAATATGTCAAAGCAAACTATGCTGCCTTAAAATAATGAAAGACCTTACTACTAAGCTACTTGGACAATTTTTGTCTTTTCTAATAATTGTAAAAGAAAGAGAACTTGTACAAAAGCAAGTAATATCTAAATGTAAAGTGTGCGTAAGACAAACATCTAAATGGCTCAAAACAAACGAATCAAAAGAATCGATGAAGACTTGACTTACCAAGTTTTTGCAAAAGAAAAACTTGAGGCTTGGAAACACATTGAAAAAGAAGTAGGGAAAAGAGACACTCATAACGGAAAGGAAAACCTAAACAAGTTGCTCCTAAGCATCAAAACCCTAAGAAAACACTAAGCCAAGCAAAAAGTAAGCAAGCAAACCAAGAATGACTTTGACAACACACGAACTCAACAGAAAGAAAACTAGAAAGATTTGACTCGCTTGGACTGAACTGATAAGACAATCAAAAAGTATCTAAACCAAGCAACCTTTCGAAAGAAACCCTGAGGACTTAAACTTGAGTTCAAACCCTAATGGAAAGGATAAGAAAAAGTAAAATCATGCCAAATGTTGCAACATACAACAAACGTTAAGAACGCAGGTCTGTATGACTACGACAAGCAACTAGGGTGAAAGTACGCATCTATGTCCAAAAGAAAATAGTGCATGGACTTCAAAAAGGGCTAGAAAGCAGTAAAGACACTTAAACAAGTACTCAAGCAAGCAAAAACAAACTAAAAGACTCAAGAGAGGCCAACAAGACTCAAAAGAGACATGGAAGTCTCAGGGGTCAGTCAAGAAGGCAAAGCAACATGCTGGAAATGGAAGCAAACCACTGGAAATCAAACCCTAACAGCAAACTGGAAGACACAAGAAAATCCACTACTGTGCAGTGCAGAAACCAATGCACGCTAGAAAATATGCGCTACTATTCAGTACACAAACCAATGCTGATCAGGAAAGATGCACTACTGTAAGTAGGGTAAACCAACACACATGTCTCAGAAGGGCAGAAAGAGGCTTTGCAGCAGTGGACTGAGATGAATCAAGCAGTAAGAAAGAGGTAACAAAGACCTACAAGACTTCTCAAAGAATCAAAAACTGAGAAAGGGACTGGAAGAAACTCTAAACTAGGTCTCCTAGAGTAGAATAACTATCGGTTACTCCCCAGTGGAGTCACCAGTCTGTTGTTCAGAATTTTAACCTTATAGTGAGGAGAGACACTACCAACTTGGGCGAGGTTGACAGGTAAATACATTCATTATATTTCATTTAGTTATTACAAATGACAGAGATCGGGATATCGAAGACATATCTTTACCCGATGGCTGGTCCTAGCTTTCACTTGATCTCCAGTTTGATGAACCTGCAACACAAAGGATACCTTTCTCAGCGTATCTTGACTATATATAAATATGATGGATATTGAAAACAAACAAACATCAACAATAATCAGATACTAATCCAAATGAACATGCAATCCAATAGACATTTGATTTGGGACAGGAAAGGTATTTCGACCTTTTTATTGTCAAAGAAACATGAATCAGTACAATATACCTGACGTGTCAAGATGTTTCTGCAACCGAGTCCTAGGATCCTTCTCTTCACAATGAATTGGGACTTTCCTCTAGCGTAACAACCCTAATGCATTCTTTCTGGGTCCCTCTCTCATGGATCCTCCTTGTATTTATGGAACAAGGTAGGCAGTTAGAATCGAGAGGTGGTTGAATTGGGAGATTGGGGAAGTTGTGGAACCAACTTCAACTAATCCCAATTCGTAATCTTAATATATTTTTTAACTTCATCTTAAGATGTGCGCGAGTTTCATACACCAGAGTAGCGCACAGTGTGCAACTCTTGTACTTTGCAACAAGTGTTTGCAACAATTTTCAAGGTGTGCACTAGTTTCACTTGAGTAAAGTAGGGCATACTAGTAGATGTGCGCTGGTTTATTGCCCAAAGAGTAGTACACATGTCAAAATGTCAGTGTAAACAGGAGTTTTTTCATCTGAAGAGGGTAGTTCTAGTCCATACATCATCTAGGTCAACCTAGCTCTTCAATCCATGTTGTCCTTTTGTGTGATCGACAGCGTAATGTGATCACGGACAGAGAAGTGCAGATTTGACCTATAACAATTGTTCAAAGATCTTTATGGGAATATCATGTGATCACAGTATTTTTATTTTTATGAAATAATTATAAATTTCATACTTCCTCTAGAATAGTTTAGATCAGTATGATCTAGATATTTTCATATTTTTCTTGTATATATATAGATATAGATATATATATTAATTATAGAAATAAAAAATATAATTTTTAGGTGTTCTGAACACAGTCGGGATGTAGTTTTAGATATATCATGCTGTTTGTTTTGGAGATGTCTAAAAAATTTGATAGCTCTAACTTGGATTTTGAAGGATTTTTTCTTCCAAAAATTCATTTATTCCGGCTCACATAGTAGATTTTATAGATTACGCAGGGGCCTTTGTTTACGATGGTAACATATATACGCCTCCTCATGCTTTTTGGAAGGGATAGGCAGTGAGCATAAAGGAATATCCCAGGGCTCTCTTCATCATGGTCACATATATTATGACCATCCAGTTCACTCGTTAGCTAATTTACTCGTTAAAATAAGTGGAGGCGTCCCTACAGACCCGACACTCAAAGAGCAGCTCATGCTTTCTCTAAGGGATAACCAGCCAAGTCAGATCTACGGACAGCCTAACCGAATCTCAGAACTAGAAAGCTTTGACCATATATGATATCAAATTTGTACGAGTAAAATATATAAAGTTGAGATTCTTTTATTCCTCAATATTATAATATAATATGTGAAATAATTTTAAAAAATAATGATTATAATATGTGATAATATTAAAAAATAAATAAATTTTAAAAAATATTATATTTAATTAAAAATATATGTTTTTTTTAATAAATCACAAATTCAGATCTAAAAATACTAAAATATATACACCTTTAAAATTTTAATAAAGGGGTTTTTCGTCCTTAGAATTAGCTTAGTACAATCTATAATAACATCTTAAAAATAAATAAATCAACATAATCGACTTAATTATTTTCATATTTAATAAAATTATGTATGGAATGAATTTGATGTGTATACAAGAGGGTTTTGGAATTTTTTTTTCTTGTTTTGTTGTGACAACCTCATAAATATTTAGTTTTCATTCTCCTTCATTAGTTTTTGATTGAAAAACTTTGACTTGAGATTTAGCTATGATCACTTTATTTTACCAAGTTTCTTATAGTCTTCTGAGTTGATGATCATGTATAATAATGTTTTTTTTTTAATTTCAAATCAATTAATAAATTAATTAAGAAGTTAAAATGACTAATGCCTTTTTATAGAGAATTATTAAAACTACATTCCTTTTTTACCTTCCAACTTACATATGTTTGAAACTTCTTTTAACCTTACCTAATCATATTTTGAACTTAAATATTTTTATCTAAAATGTTTGTTATTCTACCATTTTTAATGCATACTTACATTTTTTGAAACTTCTTTTAACCCTACTCAATCATGTTTTGAACAAATCTTTTTATCAAAAATGTTTATTATTCTACCATTTTTTTTTATGTACGTTTAAAACAAATTTAACCATAAAAACAATATATTCATATATAATCATAGTCAAAACTATGTTCACTTACTTTTTTTTATATAAATTAATAAACTTTTATAAAAGATCTCATTACTCATAAATGTGAATTCAAAATTTCATTTCACATTTAATTAATGCTATATTACTAAGATTGTATAACACAACCAAGTATAAACGAAGTATAAACGTGACCAAATTTTATATGGAATGTGATGTCATTTTATATGGAATATGATGTCTCTCTACACACTACATATGACCAGTCTAGATCCAAATCCTAGGCTCTATCAAGCCACGAGAGGGATCAAATCTCTCTTTGTGCAAATCTCTCCTTGAGTGCAATACTGGAGAAGAGGTTTGCACCTCGAGAGATTTGATCCCTCTCTGCACTTGATAGAGCCTAGGATTTGGATCTAGGCTGGTTTCAGTTGTGGGCGGTGACACAAAACTGGAGTTTGATCAACATTGTAAGGAACAAGTTAAATTGAAAACACAGATACATTTACAAGGATTATCATAATGTAAGTCATAAGTATTAAGGATTGAGTAAATTGTTAAACTGGAAAATAGAGTATGGTTCACATCGTGATCATTCTCAATCTATCTTCTTCATCTTTTCTTATCTTCACACCTAGTAGTTTTGACATCTTCTCATATCAATCATATGAGGTCGGAGGTTGGAGGTTGAAATCGTAGACTTGCCAAATCTTTAACTCGAGATATTGTTTTATATCGTTCCTTGGTATTTATGTTTTGTGGTATGTACTGATTACTATTTTCTTTTGTTTGGACCAGTGTGGTTTGTGCGGGACTGCTATTCCCTGCTAGTTACTGTTTTCTCTTGGTTTTGGCCGGGCTGCTTTATGCCCACTGTCATTTCATCTTGGGACTTATGTTTTGGCTCTTGGTGAGCTAGTTTATATTGGTTAGACTTAGTTCGTGGCTGCTTCTTGCCTCTGCTCTGTGAAGGCTGGTTGGTGTCTTGATTATGTATCTTTCTATATTGTTTACTCTATTAATAGTATGTTATTTTCTAGTTGCCGAAAAAAACCTTTGGATGTTCTTGACTTTTTAATTTATGTATATGTGGGACATTGAGAGTGTGTTCTTTATTAATTATAAAAATAGAATGAATAAAATATTTTTTATTTATGTGAACGGCAGAAGGCGGAGAATGACTTTGGCTATAAGAGCACATTGCTTGATGAGCAAAGAGGCATCACATCACGTTCTCAGTTTCATAGCATAGTGCACTCCTGTTTTCTTTTATTTGGGGTATAATAAGGGTTATATGGGCTTAGCGTTTCAAGTTTCATAGATAGAATATTGTACTAAGGGCTCTTTCGTCGCATAAATTATTAACTTCGTTCTCGGCAGATGATGAGCTCAGCCACTCCCGCTTCAACCTTCAATCAATTGACGAGAAAGTCGACAATGCAGATAAAGGCTTACAAAGAGACTTATGCGAGGAATGATGTTCTCATCTACAAGATTGACGAGAAAGTCGACAATGCAGATAAAGAGATAAAGGCTTACAAAGAGACTTATGCGAGGAATGATGTTCTCATCTACAACTTTTTACATCTTTACGCGGCCAGTGTACCAGTTATCGTCGCTGGCATCTTGTCTTCACAGCATATAGAGAAGCGTGCAGAGAAGTGTGCGAGTGGGTGGAGTACGCTCATTCTCTCCGGGATGGTCTCGGGATCAATCATTGCTGCTCTTCTTCTCATCGTCTCTCAGCAGTTCCACGCGCTCAAACATGGACGACATCTCCAACAGCAGCGCAACTCTGCCATTGACGGCTCTTTCCCAAAAGAATCATTCGCCACAAAACGCGGTCAGTTCCCCAGCTATGGAAAGGATATATTTGAGGAGACATCTGCATATTACTGGGGGGCACCAAAAGCCGAGGATACAATTACATACTACTCGTAGTGGTGGGGATCTAGAGCTGCCTTTCTCATCATCTTGATTTCTATTTCAGTTTGTGTTATGATCATCTGCTATTTTGATGCATACATATAGCTATTTTAATGTATACTCACTATCTAGCTATTTGCATACACATATAGCTATTTTGATGTAAAATCCTGAGCTAGAACCAATCGATGTTTTGCATGCATATAGATACACACAATCCTTGCTATTATTATCGTCCTATCTGCATACATATAGAAACTTGGATACACATGATAGATAACTTGATCCATATAGAAATTTGGATACATATGTAATAAATATTTTGATTAATCAATGATGATGATGTATGAATCTCGATTTATACATACATTTAGATATTTTGATGAATCAGTGATGATGTATGGATAATGGTATATGATTATGTCTATCTAATATGGACGTAGAATTACGTTCAAAGGTTGGGATTGTACTTTTAAAGACAACTTATTTGCGTGACGGTAATTGTTTCATATCGACTGCCCATAACGGACAGATCCACACCATTGTTTGCATTTCTTCCCCCAAAAAAATCAATCACAAACAACAAATCGATCACAAACAACAGATGGTCAGGCAGCATTGAAAATAAACATTAAATCAAAAGAATTATGATGCTCTCTGTAACAATTGATACATACCCTTTGAGTTGTTAGGGGCCACAACCATAGTAGGATATTATATTGCGTACTACTTGCTTGTTCTTGCGATGATGTTTCTTATGGATATTATATGCATCGCTTGAGTTCACTTGAAACGCCAGTGGTCTTGGTTTGGTTGATACCTCCTAACCCCTTAGCATACAGTGGCATAGAAGGAAATTAACAGCTTTACCTCTAATTACATCTGATAATCATTCATTATTACATCTGATAAATAATTTTTTTTAGACGGAAAAATAACAACTTTTATTTAACCCAAAGTTGTATCTGTACTTACATTCCGCGAGCATAAGGAGAAGCGAGATTTCTCCTGAAGGCTAACAGCAATACATTCCGGCCTGGAATTTGACGTTCCACAGAACGTTTTTTTATTTTTCAGATGTATTTGACAAGTAATTTGAAATTTAAAAACGTAGAATAGCTCGTCAAAAAAACTTTAAAAAGTGAAAATTTCGTAACAGATTTTTGGCTTGTTAATGAAGTTGGCTTATTGTTATGTGCCCGCAGGGTACTATATATTTTTGGGTGAGTGTTATTAATCTGTCAGTGCATGGCACAAATATTTTTGCTTTACTAAGTTTGTGATAAAGTTATAATTTATAATATTAAATGTATTTTTTTAAAAACCATTTATTTCAAACTTGATTGGCCCTTTTTGGCTGATGTTTGCCTCAATTTTTGGTGCCCGCGGTGGCCGAACGTAAGCAAGGTAGCTGAATGTGCCAGTGTATTGAATCGGATTTGACGAATGCAGATACAGTGCGTACCAGCAAATTTCTCCACAAACATAAAAACTGAAAGCGCCATGATCCTACGCCATCTACGATGCCGCGCCATGTACATATCTGTCAGAGTGCCAGCCTGCCACGATAAATTCATCGTGGACTTCGCAAAAACCTTTTAGAATCGGTAAAGTATGCACATGTTTATGCTCTATATTATTCACATAATTATTAGAAGACGTAATAAAAATATTTGTTTAAACATATATTTTAATTTTTTTAATAATTACTCTACCAACACCACCACACCATCACGGCAGTTGATCCTCGGTCCCATTGCTCAACGTACGAGATCAGGCGCAGCTCAGTATATCTGAACCTAAGGTCACCCATACTGAGGAATGTTGCACTAAGTTCTAACTAATCAACACCACTCCACTTAAAAGATTTACTAAACACATTGAATCTTGCAGGAAATGTACCACGTATTAATTTTGAATGGAACAAGGTTTGTTACAAGTAATACTTAAAGCTTAGAAAGAAAAAACCGATCCACTCCTGCAGATGTCAGATAAACATGCTATGGACAGTGTCATCTCTGTGACCCGTTTGACAGAAACTTCTCTATAACGAACTATGCTCTTGTATTTCCACTACACTTTATTGCCTTTGCATATCATGGTGCTTATTTTTGCAATTCCTGTAATAGCTATAAGATCTAGCATAAGCAAGTCCCAAAACAATCCAATTTATAGAAATGAATTTCAAATGATGTATCAATAACAAACACCTTACCCCCAAGCGTGCACCTCCTAGGCAATCCATAAAAGGACCAAACGTGGTTATGGTCCTGGATACTGCAAGATTCAAAGATTTTAACTTTATTCTTCACTAAGAACAATTTCCCATCTTTATTCCCTCTACGACACTAAAGTTGTAGAAATTATTTACAATTAACAAGAACAGAGTGCAAAGCATAGTAGCAAGAACTTACATAGATAAGGTTGTGCCGGATATGTTCTGTGTGGTCCTGGTGGATACTTTGTTGGAGGGTATGACGTTGATGGAGTAGTTCCATATGGAGATCAAGGTGGGTATGCATTGCGTGGCGGAGGGTAGTAAGCTGGAGGACGAGGATACACAATTTTTTGTTTTTTCCAGAAATATTACATTATTGACATGTAATTTTAAGTGTGAAATTCATACCCTGCATATTTCCCAAACTTTAAATTGATATACAACACCATTCATATTCTGCTACTTGTGGGAAACGCCATTCATCAGCAATCTTGCAAACTTAAAGATGTTCACAACAACATCAACTCCAACGTGGAACATTCTCTAAGTATATAGTTCAAAGAGAAGAACAGTTATGTGTGTTGTGTATCTTTTCTCAATAAAAAAGGTCTGAAGCAATTACAAACCTTCTTAGATGATGTAAGCAAATAATATGTCAAATTGCTTAGATGATACGATTTAAATGAACATCATAGACAATATAAAGCAGCGGGGGAATTTTTCGTTCCCAAGATATAGCCCCAAGGGCGTCATACCTTGAGTTCATTTTTAAACTCCAGTCCCATCGTTACAAAATGGCGAATTGTTCCAAACCAGAGGAATCTCATCGCTCAGTCCTCGATTCATGAGACTGGGGAAAATCATGTCCGTGTCACTAAATCCTTCAGAGAGTTCAGTGCAATCCTCAGTTAATTTTGAAATTTTGTTTTCTATGATGGGCAGTCGATCATTGCAATCAAAAGTATATTCGAGATTTTCCGTGCCCACTTCAGCAGCAATTACCTCAGAGGATAATCCCTGATCCACCAGATCGGGGCATATCAGAGGAATTTCATCGAGAAATCCCTGATAGGCGGTTGAACTTTGCTGATGTTCTTAGATGATGTAAGCAAATAATCGTATCATCTAAGCAATAAATTTTCATTTAAATCGTATCATCCAAGGTCTGAAATGATGTAAGCAAATTCAAACCGAGTCCCACAAAAAGCCCTGAAGAAAGCAATTACAAAGGAAAAGCACCTGCTCGGGCATACTTCTGTTGGGTTACGAGAGAACAAGGTTCCTTTGAATGGTTGAAAGGCGTCATGAACAAAGTGGTAGAGACCGACCACAAGGTAATAATTCCACTTTATCATGAAGCTGTGTGCCATAGCACTCTTTTAGACGGTATCTACTCAGAAATATGGAACATGGAGAGACGAAATCTGGAACATGGAGAGATGAAATCTGGAACATGGAGAGATGAAATGTCGTCAACGACGCTTATCCTATGCTAGCCCTAATGATCTTTCTATTTTCAGCACCCAGTAAATCATTCAAACTCCTAAAACAAAAGGGTTTGATCCCTCAACCAAGCTGCTCCAAGCCTGGAATTTGACGTCCGAGAGAACATTTTTTCCATTTTAAAACGTATTTTACAAGTAACTGTGGGTTGAACCCGTCACGAGTGACAGGTTTGAAATTATTTAGAACGTCAATTTTATAGATCTCCCGTCAGAAATTTTAATAGCCATGTTCGGTTTAATTTCGAACCCACGACCTCTTAACTCGTACCCTGTACACAATTTAAACCATAGGGAAACCTCTTATGGTTCCACGTACCATGGTGATAATCGGCTACAAAGAGTAACCCAGCAGGTGACTTGTTATATTTGAATCCTTCCACGTGCCATCGTGATAATCGGTAGCAAAGTTTCCATAATGATAATGGGTTGGAGGCGTTGGTGATTCAAGTTATCGTGTTTCAATCTGGGAGAGATACTTCTTCTAGATCCTTTAAACAAAATTTCAATTATTAGTTTCCATAATTGGTGCATAAAGATGTCCTTTTTTGGGTGATCCAATGTTCTGTTATTTATTTTATTTCTATTATCCATATAAGAGAATACCAGGATCTGCTCTGCACCAGAAGGTTGGTATGAAGAAAATGTAATGGGATGCTTCTGATTGGAAACAAAGTGTTACAGCCTCGAGCGGAAAGAGAAAAGAAGATTTGGGAATCAGTCAAAAAAGGAATTGGTAATAATTTTTAATCAAAATAAATTGACAGTCTATAACCTTGCCTAAAACGTTAAATGACAAGCACCCAAAACAAGTACCCGTCATCAAATTTCCAGTTGACAGGCACTTCTAATTTGAAATTCCAGGCCTGAGCTGCTCTACGCGATGGAGAGTAAGAACGTCAAGGGCATGCAAACATTGACGTAATGCCACATCGCACCACTCCACGAAGTAGAAACTGTGATCTGCAAGGCACGCGTCACAATCGGGCCTTCCATTGATAGTCCTGTCAATGCGTGAATATCTTGGACATGGCTAAGGTTTGGTCGTTCTAATCATAGTGCATTCTTTTCAATAAAATGTTTATTATTAAAAAAAATTAGAAAATTATTCAAACAGTGAAGAGAAAAAGTTAAGAATTCATATTACAATGTTGCTTGGTCAATGACAAGTCAAATGTTAAGAAGTCCAAGTAACGTCAAATATTATGGACATGATATGCCTTAACTTTTAGATATATTATTATGACAAGGTATCAAATTTTTTCAATACATTGACACCTATACTTATCTTTCACTATTTAATTTTAAGCGTTTATTATGAATTTTCGATATGACGTGACGTTTACATCCTTCAACCAGAAAACTCATTTTACTATGAAAAATTGTCACTAAACTTTTTTTATGAAATTGGTATTAAATGTTTTGGAATGTGAAATTTAAAATCATACATACACATGCATATATACATATGCCATTTCAATTATGACGAAACAATGACCTAGAAATTCAAGACAAACACTCTTACGATAAGTTCGATGATGTATACGTATGCCATTTCAATTATGACTAAACAATGACCTAGAAATTCAAGACAATCACTCTTATCATAAGTTCGTGTTCCTTGTGCTACATTCACAATGTTGAGACATATACTTTTTTTTACATGAAGGTGAATAAAATTATATGTGATAAGAACAACTTAGACTTTCTTAATACTACACTTAAGCAACAATAATTTATTCATCTATTAATTGTAATGCAAATAATTTAAATAATTTATTCATTTGTAATATGCAATGCAAAAAGTTTAAATTTATTGGCAACGCATCAAAGTGCCATAATGTTGGCAAGTATTGTCGTTATGCAGGTTTGTTTATTTTGGAATTATACATTATGAAAAATTTGCCATGGTAAGACAACATAGGACATACTAGACCTAGGGTTCTGTGGATGGTTTGATAATAAATATCTAGCTTATCGTGATTCACATCCATCTCCTACTACCAACATCGATTTGTGTGTCCATTTTTCTATTTGCATATGCCCACCGGTCGGCAAAGTTGTCCCATGGTCTTCGGCTTGTACACCCCACTGACGTTTGCTCATCGTCGAGGCTTGGGCACCAAAGATCGAGGTGGACATCAACAACCAAGGCTCAATGAGCATTCAAATTTTAAAAAAATACAATTAATATGAAAAAATTACAACTTTAGAATAAACTTCATAAAACAAAAAAAAATTGTGCTTAGTGCAACATTAAATTTGTTTAAGGTTGCACAGGTTGTCGCCTTTTGGGTAGATTAACAGAAAACCAATTTTATAGTGTTCTGTAAATTATGGTAGGTTGATCATCCTCTAAAATATCGGAAAACAACTGAAACCATAAGTCAACAATTTTCTAGATTTATCTGAAATTTTGTCATTGCAAGGATTCTCGCAACAATGAAGATGGTACCCTGGGTGTGAACATCAGCAACTAGTGGGGTCGAAAGCATATACATATTTCAGAACATCTTAACATCATCCTTGAAGAATTATTTTTTGGGGTTGAATCAAATTTCGGAGCTCTTGGTCCTAGTTTCTGGTTGCTCACTATGTTGGCAACTGTTTGTGGCTAATATGGATGCTTCTTGGTTCTAATGGCGGTGGATGTTGGTGGTGCGAAGAACTGATGGCGTGGCATTACATGAGGTGGAGGACATGAGGTGGAAGACACGAGGAGAGCATATGGGTGCATAACAAGTAGGGGCGCCATTAAATATTTAATATAAATAATAATAATATTTACACATGGTCAAACTATGTAAAAGCAATAAAAATTTATCGTCAACCGCAACATTAACAGTGGTCAACTGCTAAGCCAATACAATGTACCCGCCATGCCTTCGGCAAGGTAGTAAATGAAAAATTGTTACTATTTCACATTAGAATATAGAACCAAGATTACGATACTTTAAAAAATATATATTTTTAAATATTTGTGTGGCTCTGTGCATACACATCTCTTTAAATTAAGAGATCTCGCATCATGCCATATGAGTGCTTATCCTTTTGTGTTTATCATCCATCTCACTTTGCTTTTGTTCCAATATTCTAACTAATTATTGACAATTATACAGGCGTGTTAGTGATAATAGTAACACTTACTCCTCTCTCTAATTAGCCGATAATTAATTAGGCTTAGCAGGAATGCATGCTTCAATGACCATTAATGATGGTGACGGGTTATGTTCATCCTTAGACGTTATAGAGAAGCATTAGCCAACCATGCTAACCCAACAACACCACTCTTTACTCTTTTAGGGTTTATGATTTTGGTAAATGTTTATTTTCATGTGAAACACCTAACAATACCACATTGCTAACAACATGGTCCCATGGAAATTCAACCACAACTTGATCATGATTGACATGACAATACCCCTCAAACCACATCTCCTCTCACTTTGAGGAACTTCACAAATTCTAACCCAACAATCATAGAAAATGCAATAATCCAAGTGACATCTTTCAAATTTATATGCTTTTACTCATTTAAGGGCATACACATATTCCGCTCAACGAAACTATATTATAGGTGAATAATTCAATGTTAATAAATATTTTTAATTGTTAAGTTTATTTTTATAAATTTGTATAGAGTTTGATGATGATTCTTTAAATTATAAAATTTCCATACATCAATTCACACTTTAGTTATGATCATTCAATGTTTAGTTAGATCATAGTTTAAAAATTAAATTATTACTCTAATATAGCATGGTATAAATATCCCCAAAATAAAGTTTGATTGTGATAGATTAAGTGCAAATTGTATGGTTTAACAAGATTATGGTTTAACAAATTGATTTAAAAGAAGCAAAATTTACATAATATATCAAATTATGATAATATTTAAGTTTCATCATCTTATTCATGGCAAGAGTTTGTTTTTCTGTTACAATTTTGTAGCAAAAATATCATATTTCTATAACTTTTGTCTTATAGCAACTGCGGGGACATTGCCACCTCGTGGCTCTTGTTAAACAATTTATTTAGGTTTTATTACTATAATGGACTATTTACCCAGATCTTGTTCTAAAAAACAAGGCCAGATTCAAGTAATTAAAGGAGGATTGTGTTATGACATATACCCAAAACCCAATAGATGACACATTTGGAGTTTCCAACCACCGAAAAGATCTGATACCTCTTGATTGGCAAACCATAAGAGGCACCAGAGAGCTAGTAGCTCAACTTCGGTATTATTTCCTTTACCTTTGAACGACTAGAAATAGTGATTTGGCTTTAGTTTCACCAACATGGCATCTCCACACACCCCACCCTGCTCGGCACCGTCAAAATACCCACAGGGGTACCCAACGCTGGCTCAATAGAGGAAAGTCTACCTGACTTCTTTAATGAAAGGGGGGAGATGTAAGCTCTGTAAACGGCTGCCACCTGAATACCGATCAACACAGGCAATTTCTTTATATTTTGAAAGATAAGTGCATTACGCACCTTCCAAAACTCCCAGATAATGAAGAAAATCAGGAACTTGTGTTTTTCTTGTGTCGTAAGCCTTAGCCACCTGTATAAGATATCCTCAAAAGGAGAACCATTCCAATCAAAATGTAAAGCAAAAATAGAGGTAATTTCTTTCTAGCATTCCTAAAAGACTGAGCAAGAACCAAATAAGTGATCCCGAGATTCAGTGTCATTCAAGCATAAAAGAACAAGAAATCTTTACAGGGAGCCTCTTATCCCAGATGTATTTCACCCACCACACAGGCCTGTCTTTCAGTTCCACTTCAAGTAAAAGATCATATGCCAGACGTGCACCAACTGTACCTGTTAGGAACATAGATGTTCCAGCCACATATTCTAACCCCTATCTTAACAACTCAGCAACTCAACAGTTACATAATCGCCTTCATCAAACACTCTGCATCACTGCAATACAAATATTAAATTCACAATACCAGTTGCTTACTTAAACAGAAAACATATTACCAGTTTGCAAGGTAAATGCACATCACATAAAGAACAAGCTTACAAGAACACCGTAAAAAAAAATTCAGAACAGAGCATATATTTTAAAATACAGTCACACACTCCAGAAAAACTCAAAATTTGGGCATGAACTCTCTCCTTTTGTATTTTCATCCACGCTCTGTGTTAAAATAGTTTATACATACAGTAGCTTTATCACAATCGGAAAAGCCACAACAAAGGCATACATTTTCAAATAAAAAACCAGTTACAGAACTAATACAATGAAAGTTTCACCGAGTACAATGCATGCATCTAGAGCCTTCCTTCGCTGTCGGTGGGAGAGTGGCTTCATTGAGAAGCCTCTTTCATTTAATTCATCAATAACTATTCTAACTACCAACTGACAGAAAAATTATGAGTTGGCAACGGACGGGTGAGCTGGCTGATAATCGCCGGAATTTGGTTTCACTTGCTAACATTCTCCCACTTGAAATCAAATGGTGGCAGAGGAGAGTTTGTTAATCATCCAAACCCGTGCATCAAGTTACCCCCAGTCCTACCAATTTTCTACAAAGCTCTTGCTTGTCTCTTGGCAAAGTTTTAGTCAACATGTCAGCAAGATTCTCAGTAGTATGAATCTTTTCTAGATATAGATGCCCTTCTTCCAATACTTGGCGGATCCAATGGTACTTCAGATCAATGTGCTTGGTCCTTGAGTGAAATGCTGGTTTTTTCACCAAGTGAATGGAACTTTGACTGTCACAATGCAACACATACTTGTATTTCTTAATTCCCATCTCTCCTAGGAATCATTGCATCCACAACATCTCTTTGCAAGCCTCTGTTGCAGCTATGTATTTTTCCTCAATTGTGGAGAGGGATACTACCTTTTGTAGCATGGATACCCAAGACACAGCTGCACCTGCAAATGTATACACATAACCAGTAGTGGAATCTCTAGTGTCCACATCTCCAGCCATATCTGCATCTGTGAAGCCTTAAAGCACAGTGTCATTTTCACCAAAACATAAACAACAATTACTAGTACCCTTGAGATACCTTAAGATCCATTTCATTGCTTGCCAATTTTTTTTTCCCGGATTGGAAAAAAATCTACTCACTACTCCCACTGAATGTGCAATGTCTGGCCGTGTACATACCATGGCATACATTAAGCTTCCAACTACTAAAGCATAGGGAATTTTACTCATTTCCTCCTTCTCCTTGTCATTACAAGGGCACAAATCAACACTAAATTTGAAGTGGGCAGCAAGAGATGTTCCCACTGGCTTGGCATCCTTCATATTGAACCTGTTGAGCACCTTTTCAATATATTTTTCTTGTGACAACCACAACCTTTTATTCTTTCTATCACGTATGATCCTCATGCCAAATATTTGTTGTGCTTGGCCCAAATCCCTCATTGCAAATTGATTTCGCAAAGCCTTCTTCACCCTGTTAATCATGCTCCTATCTTGCCCAACAATTAGCATGTCATCCACATATAACAATAAAATAATAAAATTTTCTTGGTCATAATTTTTAATGTAAACACAATGATTAGCCTCTAATCTCCTAAAACCATGCTCGAACATAAAGGAATCAAACTTCTTATACCATTGGCGAGGTACTTGTTTCAACCCATAGAGGCTCTTCTTCAACCTACAAACCAAATTTTCTTTACCTTTGTTTTGAATCCTTCTGGTTTCTCCATATATATCTCTTCCTCCAATTCTCCATGACGGAAGACGGTCTTTACATCTAACTGTTCACACTCCAAGTCTAAAGAAACAACAAGACCAAGAATAACTCTAATGGATGACATTTTAACAACAGGTGAAAAAATTTCATTGAAGTCAATACCTTCTTTTTGGGAAAATCCTTTCACCACCAACCTTGCCTTGTACCTTTCCTTCTTCCCTTCACCCTCATGCTTGATCTTGTATACCCACTTGTTCTGAAGAGCTTTTATTCCTTACAGAAGCTTCACTGGCTCCCATGTTTTGTTCTCCAATAATGAATCCATTTCTTCCTGCATGGATTTCTTCCAATCCTTGATATGCTCATCATCACAAGCCTCCTAAAAACAATGAGGTTCACCTTAATCAGTTAATAAAATATAATTTGAGGGAGGATAACTTTGTGATGGATTATGAGGCCTAGTGGACCTGTGAACCAGTTGTGGTGGTATATTTTCCAATTGGACCTCTTGTAACGGCTGCCGCAAGGATTCTTCTTCTCGTTGTCCATCATTTTCAGCTGTCTTTCCATCATGTTCAATTGGTTGTCCACCATTTTCTGCCTGTTGTCCATAATCTTCTTGCAACGGTGGTATGTTTTCTTGTTGCTCAACATACCTGTCAATAGATTTCTTGACCTCCATATCACTTATAGGCTTCTTAAACATCTCTAATTCATTAAATACAACATCCTTGCTTCTAATAACTTTACATTTAACCGGATCGCATAAACGGTAACCAAACTCACCATCCGCATATCCCAAGAAAATACATTTCATTGATTTATTGTCTAAATTAGTTCTTTCTTCTTTGGGAATGTGTACAAATGATTCACATCCAGAATTTTTAAGGTGAGAATAGTTTACCTTCTTCCCGATCCAAACTTCTTTAGGAATGCCACCATCCAAGGCTGTTGTAGGTGATCGGTTGATGAGGTAACAAGCTGGTCTTACTTCTTCTTCCCAAAAATGCTTCTCCAACCCAGAATTTGAAAACATGCTCCTCACCTTCTCCATGATGTTGCGGTTCATCCTTTCTGCAATGCCATTCTGTTGAGGAGTTCCAGGGACAGTCTTCTCATGCTTTATGCCAAACCTGTTACAATATTCTTTCAATCCATTGAAGAAATACTCTCCACCATTGTGTGTCCTTAAACATTTGAGCAACTTGTTAGTTTCTCTTTCAACACTAACATGAAATTTCTGAAATGTTTCAAATACCTCATCTTTTATTTTCATGGGATAGGCCCAAACCCTCCTAGATGCATCATCTATGAATGTAACAAAGTACGAGGCTCCTCCAAGAGATTTAATGTTGACTGGCCCAAACACATCAGAGTGTACCAATTCTAACAAATTTGTTTTCCTTTCATGGCCACCTCTCATAAATGAAACTCTATGCTGCCTGCCATATATACAATGCTCACAAAGACCAAGTTCATAGGATTTCAATCCTGGTAGCAAATTTTGGCCAACAAGAATTTTAAGGCCCTTTTCGCTCATGTGACCCAAGCGCTTATGCCATAAATCTGGTGTGGTTCCTTCTTTTGCAACAACGACCACATCTGATTTTTTTGTTGTTGCTCTTAAGGTGTACAATGTCCTTGTTTTGAGTCCTCTAGCCATGACCAATGCTCCTTTGTTGATTTTCCAACCACTCTTTCCAAGGCTAGTATAGCAACCTTCATCATCTAATTGCCCCATTGAAATTAGGCTCATGTGCATTTCTGGGACATGCCTAACTTGTTTCAACAAGATATCATGGCCATCCTTTGATTGGATTCAGACATCTCCCACTCCAACAATATTACAAAATTGATTGTTTCCCAAATGCACTATGCCATAGTCTCCGACTTCATATGAAACAAAATTGGTTTTGCATGGGGTTACAATGCTACTATTTGAAGTATACAAGCATACTTCTTCTACTGAAACAGTAAATAAAACATCACTATCTGAAGCTACAGCAGTGGTATCACCTTCATTTGTGTTCGTTGATTTGTGATTTGGGCTGGTTGATTTTGGCTCCTTCTGTTCTCTCTTCCATATCCAACACTCTCTTTTCATGTGTCTTGGTTTTCCATAGTGATAGCAAGTAATTCTACCTCTTCTTGATTTTTATATGCCTCTTGACTTGGAATGCCCTTACTTCATTTGGTCAATTTTCCTTCCACGATCACCTATGGTGAGAACTTCTCCTCCATGGTTTTCTGTCACTGATTTTTGTCGCATCTCCTCGTTTATTAAGCTACTGCTAACATCATCAAACTTTAGGGTCCCTACAGGAGCTGAAGTGCTCATGGAAACAATCAAATTCTCCCAGTTGTCTAGCATGGAGCACATAAGTAGGATGGATCTAATTTCATCATCCAAGATAATTTTTACGGAGGCAAGTTGGCTAGTAATTATGTTGAATTCATTCAAGTGCTCTGCAACTAAAGCATTCTCCTTCATCTTGAGGTTATACAGCTTCTTCATCAAGAGAAATTTAGTGGAAGCTGTTTTTTTCTCATACAAATTATGCAACTTCTTCCATAGAGCCTCTGCTGTCTTCTCCCCAACCACATTGAAGTAGACATTCTTTGCTAAGTACTTCCTGATTGTGGCAATGGCCTTCCTGTCAAGCTTGTTCCACTCTTCATCTGTCATTGATGAAGGCTTACTTGTTGCTCCCTCAATTGGCAAGTACTGGTCCTTTAGAATTAGTATGTCCTCCATCTGTTCTTTCCATAGAGCAAAATTGGCCCCATTCAGTTTCTCCATGTCACCCATTGCTTTTGTTTCCATGCTGCCTCAAATGATAGATCACTGGGGCTCCCCATTCCAAATTGTGGCCTCCACACTAGCTATCACGAGCTTACACATAAAGCACAGATCAGGCACACTCAGACAAGCTTTCAACGTGCTATGGACAGGTTGGTTCCCAACCCAGCTCTGATACCAGTTGTTAGGAACAGAGATGTTCCAGCCACATATTCAAACCCCCGTCTTAACAACTCAGCAGGTCAACAGTTACATAATCTCCTTCATCAAACACTCTGCATCACTGCAATACCAATATTAAATTCACAATACCAGCTGCTTACTTAAACAGAAAACGTATTACCAGTTTGCAAGGTAAATGCACATCACATAAGGAACAAGCTTACAAGAACACCGTAAAAAAAAATTCAAAACAAAGCATATATTTTAAAATACAGACACACTCCAGAAAAACTCAGAATTTGGGCATGAACTCTCTCGTTTTGTATTTTCATCCACGCTTTGTGCTAAAACAGTTTATACATACAGTAGCTCTATCACAATCGCAAAAGCCACAGCAAAGGCATACATTTTCAAGTAAAAAGCCAATTACAAAACTAATACAATGAAAGTTTCACTGAGTACAATGCGTTTAGAGCCTACCATCGATGTCGGTGGGAGAATGGATTCATTGAGAAGCCTCTTTCATTTAATTCATCAATCACTATTCTAACTACCAGCTGATAGAAAAAATTTGAGTTGGCAACGGACAGGTGAGCTGGCTGATAATCGTCGAAATTTGGTTTCACCTGCTAACAGTACCTTCTCTTTTGTTATCTGCCCAGACCAATCTATCTTCATCATGATTCATAACTATACCAGCTTGATATAGATGGCTAACATATGTGTCCCACTCCAATGCAAGAGACTGGCGAAGATCCAAGTCCCGTGAAGAGAGCCACCTAATCCTTCCATCACTTCTATTCCAAGTTGCTTGTTTGAGGACATAAAGATCACGCTTCTGCAATTCCAAGATTAAAGAATCGAAAAGTTTAAAAGCATCCTCCAAGCCAACCACAAGTTCGATACCCAAATAAACTTGTGTGCCTCTTCCAACCAACCAACAAATGGTCTGATTAATGATCAGGAATGAAATAATAAGACTGCGCCAAATATAGGAACAAGACTTGATATGCTGCTTACCAAAGTGAAACCAATAGTAGTAATGCTTCTCCAAATACTTTTAGCACAAAGAGCCTTATTAAATCAAGCCATATTTTTATCCCCAAACACCAGCAGCTTAGGTTTTGAAAGGCTATCCCAAGCTTCCAAATGGTATTTAGCTGCATTAATCTTTCCAACCCATAAAAACTTAAAAATCATTTTTCTAATTTCAGTTAACACTGCTAAAGGAATGTGAAACAAGGAGAACCAAAATACTAGCAAGCTTTGGAGCACCGAATTTACTAGGACAAGATGTCCGCCCAAAGATAAACATCTAAAGGACCAAGAGTTAATCTTCCATTAAAAATTTTTTATGAGCCATTTCCAGTCATCCTTACAATAAGAATTCAGTTTCAAGAGATATCCTAGATACCTGATCCCATCCCCGATAGGTGGCATCCTAATAGTGAACATAGAACTAATCTGATTGACCAAAGCACGATTCTTGCAGTGATGATAGAACTGGGACTTATGTGCATTTACCATCATACCTAACGCATCACAGAAAATGGATAGAAGTGACTGGAGATTCACCCAATCCGCTCAGACACCCCTGCTGAAGATAAGAACATTATCAACGAAAAAAAGATGGGTTATATGAAGAGAACCAACAATCTTGATCCCAATAAATTCTTTTTGAGTCTTGGCCTTTTTTAATAACAGACTTAGACCCCAATAGCCAAAATAAAGAGGAAGGGAGACAACGGGCATCCATGACTTCCCTTGAAAAAAGAAGTCATGGAGCCATTGATAAGGACAACAAAACTAGCAGAGGTGACATAGGCCATAAGCCAATTCGTGATCTTAACAGTCAAACTAGTCTGAAGAAGTACAAACCTTAAAAAGGTCTAGTCTAAGCTATCATATGCTTTCTACAAGTCAATCTTGAGAATAAAAGCTTCAATCTTCTTTTGTTTAACAGAGTGTAAACACTCTTGGGAAACACCAATCGCATCCATAATCTACCTATTTGGCAGAAACCCAAATTGTTCTTCAGAGATGCACCAGCCCAAAATCGGTTAATTCTCTCCATAATGATCTTATAGATGATATTACACGAAGAGATCGGTCTATAATCATGAAAATCAACCGGTTTGTCCTTCTTGGGAATCAAAGTGATGTAAGTAGTATTGAGAGATTCAGGTATAAATTCTTTTTGCCTGCTTTCATTAATTGTTGTAGTTAATTCTTTTCAAGGGAAAAGAACACCGCATAGTCAATTAAAATTAACTGCGCAGTAAATGCATATAATCTTTACTTTCGAACTTTGACAGAAACCCCAACTTCTTAACCTTGCGGAGTAAACCTCGCAGAAATTAACTTCACGAAACTTTACTTCGCAACACTTGACTTCGCACAACTTGACTTTGCATAAATCTACTTCGCACATATGTGAAGCTCACACTTATGCGAAGTTCTTAACTTTGCGAAAGGCTATACTTCGCGGACTTCTTGACTTGAAGATACTTTTTACTCCACGTAACTTCTTTAACTTCGTGGACTTCTTAACTTCGACAAACCCAGTCTTAAGAAAACTTTACATTAAAATATTTCTTGCTAAAACATAACAACCGAAACATTTAAATGAAGTTTACGTCGAAGTTACTCCGCATCAAGATAGAACTTTTACCATCGTGAAATATTTGGAAATATTGATTTCTTTTACATACCGTAAATGTAAACAACAATTACATAGGTAAATATGAAGAAGATGTGCCACATGTAATACCCAACATTCTTGAGAATGAACACAAATAACTATATACTTATATATTACCGTAGTAAAAAAAACAACTTTGCCGCATTACAGAGAGATGAGATTTTACTTCAATCTTTCACCATTTTACAGAGCTTGGGCTCTTCTTACATTTCAAGGTCAATTTCTTCTTCTCTTTCTTTCACACATCTCTATATAATCCTTTGTGAGTGATTTTCATTTATATACAAACTTAAGATCGCTTCACCTAGAAGCTACTAATTTCCATTAAAGACTGTAATTAATTTCTACCTAAGAAATTTGACTTGCGGAATACAAATGCGACTGAATAAATACAAGGAAGTGTGCACAAATCCTACTGACAGACAAACCGACTGTTTGACATCTCTGCGACATAGCGGACTGACAGAACGTCTGACAGAGTGACTAGCAGAGCTGGCGCGAACTAGATGTGCATTCAGCTCGTAATTAGATTTCTCCAACACTCCCCCTTAATTATGAGCAGAAGGGGATCTTAAACAAAAATAAAATTTTACAAAATATTTCATAGTTGAAACAGGCTCTGTGCATGATGAATTTCACTACGCAGAACTTGTCACTCCCAAATAACTTCGCAGATATTGGAATGTGTCCCTTGCTAATGGTTTTGTAAAGATGTCTGCAACCTGATCTTTAGACCTGCAAAATTTTAAACAAATTTCTTTGTTATTTATCAATTCTCTGATAAAATGATACCTTGTGTCCATGTGCTTGGTTCTCTTGTAGTAAACATGATTCTTTGACAGTGCGATAGCTGAATTATTGTCGCAGTAAATGGTTGTGGGTTCTTGCTGGTTTTGCGACAGATCACTTAACATCATTCGCATACAAACGGTTTGACATGCAACGCTTGTAGCTTCCACATACTCTGCTTCTATTGAAGAAAGAGTTACAATGGGTTGTTTCTTTGAAGCCCATGATACAACACCTATCCCTACATGAAATGTATTCCCAGATGTGCTTTTTATGTCATCTATGTTGCCTCCATTGTTGTTGTCAGTGTATCCAATGAGTTTGAAATTTTCTGAGGTTGAATACAAAATATCAAAGTCTTTTGTTCCACTTACATACCTTAGAATTCTTTTACCTGCTTTCCAATGAAATTCTTTTGGTGACTCCATGAATCTTGAGATTAAACTGACTCCATACATGATTTTTGGCCTTGTCGCTGTAAGATACATAAGGCTTCCAACAAGCCTTTTAAACCGCGTAGGATCTACATTGGATCCATCATCATCCTTTCTCAATTTCAAATCTATTATCACTGGTGTTGGAGCTGTCTTATAGTTTAAAATCTTAAATATGTTCAAGACATCACTTGCATACTTCGACTGAGATATAAATATCTCATTTTCAGTCTGTTGGACTTCAATGTCCAGAAAATACTTCATAAGCCCCAAATTAGTCATTTCAAATTCACTTTCCATGACTGATCTAAATTCTTCTATGCCAAAATTACCAGTAAATATTAAATCATCTACATATAGGCAGATAATTAGATTATTACCTTGCTTGTTGATTTTTGTGTATAGTGTTGGCTCATATTCACTTCTGTCAAATCCATTCTGAATGAGGTAAGAGTCAATGCGACTGTACCAAGATCTAGGATCTTGCTTCAAACCATAGAGTGCATTTTTCAACCTGTATACTCCGTGTCCATGTCCTGGGACTTCGTAGCCTTATGGATGCTCCACATATACTTACTCCTCCAAATAACCATTTAAAAATGCAGACTTGACATCCATTTGGTAAACAGGCCATTTCTTTTGTGCTGCGATGGCCAAAACTGTTCTGACAGTGTCCATTCGTGCTACAGGTGAAAAAGTTTCATTGAAGTCTATTCCAGACTGCTATGTGAACCCTCTTGCTACCAATCTTGCCTTGTGCTTCTGCACAATTCCATCATCATCTTGCTTGGTCTTATAAATCCATTTTATGCTTATCACATCCTTGTCAATAGGAACATCGACTAACTCCCATATTTGATTCTTCTCAATGCATTCTATTTCTTCATCCATGGCTTGTGCCAAAACTTTATCTTCAACAGCGTCTTCAAATGTTAGTGGATCATTAATTTGAGAAAGTAATGCAAAAAAAGAAAATGATTTTGGTGTACCAGTCTCATATATCTCACGCAGACTTCTTGTCTTTGTCGGAGTTGTTGGTGTTGAACTCCGCGAACTGCTTGATGGAGTTTGCTGCGCTCTTGGTGTGCTTGTCGGAGTAGCTTGAGCTGCAACTTGTGTTGGAGTTCCTTGTGCTAAAACATGTCGCGCTGTCCTGGGAGTAGATGGAGATGCGACATTCTAATTCACATGCGAAGTCTGAACCACATCCTTTGCGATGTCATCATGTTCGACATGTGACACAATTTTGACATTCTTTTCTACAGTTCCATCCCATGCTTCATTTTCTACAAAATGAACATCTTGACTAATGATAACATTTCTTGCAACAAGATCATATAACTTTTATTCTTTTGTATCTTCAGAATACCCATTAAAAATGCATTTATGTCCTTTATTTTCTAATTTCCTTCTTAGCTAATCTGGAACATGTGTGTATGCTACACAACCAAAAAATTTTAAATGCGAAACACTATGTTTCATGCCTGTCCATGCTTCCTGCGGAACCTTGTTCTTCACAGTCTTCATCGGACATCAATTCATGATGTATATAGAAGTTTCCACTGCCTCAACCCAGTATTCATTTGACAGATGCATGGCTTCCAACATACTGTGCACCATCTCCATAATGGTTCTATTTTTCCTCTCTGCGACACCATTTTGTTGTGGTGTATACCTCGCAGTGAATTTCCTGTGTATGCCATGATTTTTACAAAATTTTAAGAAATCATTTGAAGCATACTCACCACCTCTGTCTGTTCTTAATACCTTGATGATGTAACCACTCTACTTCTCCACAAGTGCCTTGAACTGCTGAAAGCATCCAAACGCATCAGATTTATGTTTTAGAAAATATGACCACATTTTTATTGTGAAATCATCAATAAATGTGATAAGGTAAGTGCATCCTCCCATGGATGGTGTTTGCATCGGTCCAAAAATATCAGAGTGCACAATTTCAAGTGATGTGCGAGCTCTATATGAAGTTTCGATTGGAAAAGTCTCTCTATGTTGTTTGCCAAAAATACAGCCTTCACGAATTCTTTCTGGCTTTTCAATTAATGGCAATCCTTTCACCATGTCCTTCATGTGCGGTAGCTTCATCCCACCAAAATTCAGATGTCCAAATCTGAAGTGCCATAACAAGAATTCATCCCGTATTTCTGATTGAAACATTGCTTGCATTTCGCTGTCTTTTTCTTTCTTGCCGCAGTGATTGTCTGCTTCTTTGCTTTTTGCTTTGAATGCAGCTCCAGAATTTTCATTCTGTCTTCCATGAACAAGTTGAGTTGTTTTTCCTTTTATGCTTGGCCTTATCCTCGAAGGAAACAAGTGATTGCTTGTCATCTGCATTTCGGCTATTAATTGATTGCTTGGATATATGTCCTTGATCATACAATGCTTTCCTGTCATATAAACTCTGTAACCTTTTTCTATCAGTTGTCCAATGCTCATCAAATTATGCTTCAAACCTTGAACATAATAAACATCAAGCACAAATTTCTGCTCTCCCTGTTTGGTTAGAATATCAATAGTACCCTTACCCGAAACAGTGACTTGAATATTATTTTCAAGTGTGACATCAGTTTGAACTGATTTATCTACACTAGAAAATAGATTTAAATTACCAGTCATATGATTGCTATAGCCTGAGTCTAAATACCATATGTCATTTGGACTTTCTTGGACAACATTGCATTCAAGTGGAGATGCACATGCTAAGAACAATGAGCTAGACGAAGTGCCGTTGTTGCTTGACTGCGATTGACCTTGCTTTCCTTGGTCATACTGCTTCTTCCTACATTCATATGCGAAGTGTCCAAATTTCTTACAATAATGAAATTGAATTTTTTATTTATCATACGTTTGTCCACTTGGATGACTGGGGATTTGATTCTGACTTCTACCAGTGACATATGCAGGGCTACTGATGCGATCTCCTCTAAAAAAACTTCTTCCTCTACCTCTAGAGTTTGGTCTTCCTCTGCCTCTAGATTTTGGTCTTCCCCTACCTCTTCCACGGCTTATGGATAACTGTGCTGCGAAGGCACCTTCCAATGATGTATTTGAACTACTGATTCTATGTTCATGATTGAGTAATGAGGCTTGCAATTCATCACTAGTAAATAGAGACAGATCTTTGTTTTCCTCTAAGGTCACAACTAAAGATTCAAATTTTTTTGGAAGAATTCTAAGAACTTTTTCAACAACTCTTTGGTCGCTTAGATTTTCTCCATGAGACTTTATTTGATTAATTAGACCAATAACACGAATATAGAATGATTCTACTGACTCTGTATCTTTCATTGACAGAGATTCAAAATATCTTCTAAGGATTTGTAGTTTCGTAGTCCTTGCC
The DNA here is from genome assembly GCA_027924585.1 of Larix kaempferi. NCBI lineage: Eukaryota > Viridiplantae > Streptophyta > Pinopsida > Pinales > Pinaceae > Larix > Larix kaempferi. Next base: position 72,087 of record BSBM01002449.1, on the reverse strand, counting down.
TTATTCAAGACTTGATAGGAAGTTTCCAGTGTGTCCCACGCTTCCTTAGCTAATGTCGTTGTTGCTACTCTTGGAAGTATGGATCTATGTGTCGCTTGATGTATGTGGAACAAAGCCTTTCCATCTTTTTTCCTTTGTTCCCTTACGACATCCTTCTCAGCTTGTGAGAGATTGTTATATGCTGCTTCTGCATACCCATTCTGGACTATTTCTCATACATCTTGACCTATGAACAAACATTTCATAGTTAGAGACCAACACTCATAATTTTTACTAGAAAATATTGGAGTTTGCAAATTACCTGAAGTGGAAGCCATTCTTAATCACTTTTCCCTTTTTGCAAATAGAATTTTCTTTCTCCATAAACCAGGCTCTGATACCATATCAAGGGAAAAGAACACCGCATAGTCAATTAAAATTAACTGCGCAGTAAATGAATATAATCTTTGCTTTCGAACTTTGCGGAAACCCCAACTTCTTAACCTTCCGGAGTAAACCTAGCAGAAATTAACTTCGCGAAACTTTACTTCACAACACTTGACTTCGCACAACTTGACTTCGCATAAATCTACTTCGCACATATGCGAAGCTCACACTTATGCAAAGTTCTTAACTTTACGAAAGGCTATACTTCGCAGAATTATTGACTTAAAGATACTTTTTACTCCGCGTAACTTCTTTAACTTCACGGACTTCTTAACTTCGACAAACCCACTCTTAAGAAAACTTTACATTAAAATATTTCTTGCTGAAACATAACAACATAAACATTTAAATGAAGTTTACGTCGAAGTTACTCCGCATTAAGATATAACTTTTACCACCGGAAATATTTAGAAATTTTGATTTATTTTACATACCGTAAATGTAAACAACATTTACACAGGTAAATATGAAGAAGATGTGCCACATGTAATACCCAACATTCTTGAGAATGAACACAACCACCAATTTATTCTTCTCCTTTCTTTCACACATCTCTATCTAATCCTTTGTGAGTGATTTTCATTTATACACAAACTTAAGATCGCTTCACTCGGAAGCTACTAAATTCCATTAAAGACTGTAATTAATTTTTACCTAAGAACATTAGGGGAATTTTGAGGTAAAAAATGGCCTCCAAACAAAAACCGTACTATTAAAATCAACTTTATAATAACCAATAAGATTTTAGAGAATGACATCATCTTAACTAGTTAAGGTGGCATTGCTTGAGTTAAAGTTGTGTACTTATCAAATTCTAAATAGTGGATGAAAATCCATAATTAACCATACTCATAATAAAAAAAAAATTATAAATTTAATATATATTTACTAAGTACTTTTACTTTAACTCATTTTCAATTTTGAATATAAAATATATATAAACAATTAAAAATCAAACTTAAATTTAAAATTGAAATCATAAGTACATACTTTTAGGAACATTTCTCGAATATAGCTTGTACTTTGTACTTACATAAGTCTCCTCTATCGTAAACATTTTTATAACATGGCTTACAATTCAAATTAGTGATTATAATATATGAAAAAATTATTAACTTATTGTAGACTCAAGTTATAGGTATAACGGAGGGTTATGGTTTTATATTTATATTAATGTAAAGTTATAACATAAACCCATTATAACTTATGATTATTTGTACTTTGTTTATGGTTATAACATATGAATTTTTTTTTATAACTTTTTATATTGAGTTATATTATAGTATATTATGCAATGGATGAATAAAGCTATTAAAACTAGTTGTAAAATATATTACATTTATATGTTATAAAGTGGTATTATAAATTTATAATATAGTTTAAGTTATGTTATAATAAATATAATATAATATATGTGATCTTAAATCTAATTTATGAATATAGATTATACGTTTATATTGAATAAGTTAATATATTTTAAAATAAATAATTATTAATTTGAATTATTTTATATAATTTATAATTCTTTTACAAAAGTTTAATTTAGGTGTACAATCCAAAAGTAAAATATTTTATTTTATGAGTATTTTAGTTTAGTACATTAATATATTTAAAATTACTCATATTTCATTTTTTATTAATTTTATTTGTACATATTTTTTTACTTTAACTTAACCATAGTTACATGAATTGTAGTGCAAGAGGTGAGTTGTAAATATACTTTTTCCACAAAATAACAAACTCACAATATTTTATTATATCTCTTATGAGACACATTTTAGACCTCAAAATTTTCCTAATGATTTGACTTGCAGAATACAAACGTGACTGAATAAATATAAGGAAGTGTGCACGAAGCCTATTGACAGACAGATGACTGTCTGACATCTCTGCGATAAAACGGACTGACAACACATTTGACAGAGTGACTAACAGAGCCGACGCGAACTAGATGCGCATTCAACTCGTAATTAGATTTCTCCAACATCTTTTCCCAACGAATCAAGAAGTGAAGGTAGAATTCCACCATCCACCCTTCAGGCTTAGGGCTCTTATCTTTGGAGAAGGATTTAAGTTTCTTCAAAACTTCTTCCTCCTGAATATGTGTGCCAATAACCACACAATCCTCCTTGCTCAAAAAGCTGGGGAAATTTTTAATAGTTCTGAGTTGATTCTCCAAATTATTTGATGAAAAATGTCTTACAACTGCCTACTTAAGGGAAGCTTGATTAGTAACACATCCTACTTTACCATCCGCAATGCCCCAAATAGCATTCATAAGGCGCCTTTGGTTGGAAAACTGATGGAAGAATTTTGTATTAGAGTCTCCCAATCGAATCCGCACAGCTCTACTCTTTTGTCTTCATGTTTCCTCAATCTAGTTGAGAATGGCCAATTTCTTATCCACCAGAGAACTTAACCAAGCCCTCCTGTTTTCCGAGAACATCTCATCATCACAACAATTAAAAATACGATAAATCTCAGCCACAATCTATGCCAACAAAACGTTATTTTTGACCTCCTTCTCCTTCTCCTTCTCCCAAGAGATCACTGGATGGTGAAGAAGAGCCAACTTCTTTAATATACTCACAAGAGGAGAACACTGACCCTGTTGAGTATATGAATCCCAACACTCGTCCACCATATCACATAAAGATTGATCCAATAATCATTAGTTGAATGATGTGTAAATGCTCAAAAGATATTCGTAGATGTTAACCCTATATTTATGCATAGGAAGAAGAATATTCTACCCAAAATAAATTATTGCCATTGATTAAGGAGTTTATATTAAAAGATAATTTATTCGTGCACTTTACTTCTTCTTTTTTTTTTTCCATGTGGTTCACTTTAATCGGCTTAGCCGACCGCTACATCCATGAAATAATTTCCGACGGACCCGCCTCGAAGGGGTTTCCGCCCTGCGGCCGCTACGTGCCTAACCCCAAGAGGGTCTATGAGGATGGATCCCGTGACCTCGCATGCTGGGAAGCCTAACTACCGAGAACTCAACCGATCGAGCTAACTCTTGGGGCTATCGTGCACTTTACTTATGGTTTCAAAATAAAAATATAAAAATATTTTATATATTATTTTTATATATTTTTAAAAGACCTTTATGAGATGATGGAAAAATTTATATTTACAACTTTCGTGTGATTATTCTTCTAGTTTCAAAATAAAAATATTTTATATATTTTTAAAAGACCTTTATGAGATGATATGAAAATTTATATTTACAACTTTCATGTGATTACTTTCAAATGTTTTGACTTGCAATGGTATTTCAAAACACCTTTATTATTATTATCTAGAATCTTGTATTGATAAACTCACTCTTCATGTTAAATTGAGTGTTTCTTTTATGTTTATGAACTTTTTTTTCCCACATGTCATTTTTTATTAAGAAAAAGCATTACAATTTTCATGTCTATAGCATGTTTCATGAAATCAAGCCACATCACAAATACTTCAAAATTATGATATTATATAGTCTTTTTTTTTCTTTATAAGCTAGAACTTCATATATTACTTGGCAAAAAAAAGTTACATCAATGAGCCATTACAGCATAGATTTAGCATTCAAAACTAAACTACTGATACTTTCTTCCTAGAAAAGATTCCCAAAAGGCCTGACAGAACCTCCTTACAATAGACATAACCCAAACAAAATCTCTCCGGCCCCGACTAGAGCACAGAGAAACATTACTACACCATAGTAGAAGCATCTCATGGCTTATACTTGAGCATTAAGGCATACAAACTTAGACTTTACGACTATCTACGCTAATTACAACCAAAACAGTCATATTGAAACTCGTATCTATTTATGGGACCTGAAATCCCACCGATGATCCTTCCCAAAAAGCGTCCTGAGATCCGGACAGAACTCTCGCATAGGCCACAGAAGGGTGACTATAAACCCAATCACCAACATGCGCCTCGGGTGGGACACCAGCAGCCTGAACCCCACCCTCCTTCAGTCAAGGCAGAAAAGGGATACCCAAGTGGTGAGCAATAACATTGATCTTCATATGAATGAGTTGGGAATCCATCAGATGCTCCATCCAAAAATGAGCAAGAATATTGTCCCCCAAATTATTTTCCTCTTGCTCCATAAGCAAATTGCTGATTAAACCTTTTGTTACCTAGAACATGGAAACGACCCATTCATACAACAACAGACGAGCCTGATTCGCCCATAACTCCTTCTCCATAAAGTTAATTTCCTCCCAAATTTCCTTTTGTATGGTTTCCATGTAAGACCAGGCTGCTCGATTTTCCCGCATATGCTCACGAATAGCTCTCTTATGTCCCCCTTGGAATTTCCCTCGCTAGCCTCATTGACATTATCTTGATTAGACATATCTTCCTCTATGCACTTCCAACCATAATAATCATCCCTTAAAGTGTGTAATCTTGCCACCTTCAACTGTCTACCAACAATATCAAGCATTAATATAGTTTGAGATGTTAGATTGCTGACCTTAGAGCTAAGGCCAAGTAAATTCCTCCTAAAGTGTATCCCTTCCATGTCATAATTGTGCATGTACCAGAGCCGTCCTTCAAAAGATACAAAAAACGCATTCTGCACTCGCATCCAGTTCTCACCATTAACTCCCATAACTACTTTCGCACCATCCCTCTCCACATTACCCTAGTTGTCAACATCCTCCCATGAGCCAGCTATAGTCCTCCTGCATGCATATTGAATCCTGGTCTGTTCTACACGCGTCGACTCTAGGTACCCATGTTCCTTCATTATGCTCTTTCATTTTCTATCTCATCCCCTGCATCAGGGGATTTACAATCACCCTGGGTGATTACCTGGAAATTGTATTGGAAAGGGAGATCCCCAAGTTATGGAAGTCCCCATTCCTTAAGGCGAGAATGATCATGAACCCCTTTGTTGGCCAAATAATCTGGTAGTTTCTTCCCCTTGTTTTTGACGTGGTAGAAATTCAGACCTTGGAAGTTACTCAGGGAGTCTTGAAGCCTTTCCAACTGAACCTCCAAGTTCCAGTTATCAGAAACCTTGAAAGTAGACTTCCCATTGAGGATGTGAGTAGCCATTTGTAGGATAATTTTCGAGTCCCCTTCCACAATGATGGGGTCGAAACCCTTTCTCTTTTCTATGCATATCCCTTGCAAGAGACACTAAAATTCACCTGCATTGTTGGTGTCGAAACCTATAAAACCATAGTATGCCCATAGGATATCTACTTTGTCATTGTGAAACACGCCCCCAAAACTAGACATGCTCGGCTCGCCCTTTGAATCCCCGTCAAAGTTTAATTTGATCATGCCCACAGGGGGTGGACTCCACTTCTTTGGACTTTTGCATTCTATTGGCTTCTTCTTATTTTTACTAGCATATTTTGGAGCAGAACTAATACCACATTATTGGGGAATTCACCTTTCATTTGGGTTGGCCTATATATCATGCTCACTCAATTGGATGAGCCTAAGAGTCTCCCAGATATAATCAAGGCTTGAGCTCCAGATCCCTTCCACCAATTTAGATTTTTCAATAAATATTTGTTGGTTTCTTTCATTCCAAACATACTAGACCAACAAAACTAGGAATAGTTTCCAGATTCTATTCAAAATGGGATTTTGGGAAGGCTTCTCCTTCTAGAGTTGTATGGAAATGTTCGGCCTACCACGAACACACGAGGTTTGACGAAAATTATTTCCCCCACATCCCATAAGGCATAGGCCTAGGGGCACTCATATAGAAGGTGATTGATAGTTTCAATGGAAGTCGGACACATACTGCACCAAAATGGACCAACGAATCCACGGTTCTACAAATTTTCGCGAGGAAGAATTTTCCTTTTGAGCACCATCCACAAGAAAGTTTCTACTTTTGGATAGATATTCGCTACCCATATCTTCTTCCATTTTGGCTGCAGATGTTTCTCTCTCCACCCCCCATATATTGTAGGCCTCCTTAGTGTTGAAGATTTCCTTCGCCAAATACCACATCTGAGTTTGTCACACCCATTTTGCTTCCTAATGCATCGGCCCTGTAGTTCCTCCTATAAAGCTTGGTTATCTTCAACATTGTCTAGTTCTCTCCACCAGTCATCTGGAATCCATCTTTTGAACTCAAAATTATCCTTCCCTTCCATCCAAAAATGTTTGACTTTTCTACCTTGACACTACTAACTTTTTCTTAGGATGCATGGAAGATCGAAGACACTACTCAAGGATAGATGTCGTTTCCATGAATCATACCAAAAGTCACTCGACTCTCTGTTTCTTATTTCCCAAAAGCTGTGACTACACACCAAGTCCCTTTTAGGCATAACGGATTTCCAAATGTGCGATCCTTTATATGTATTATTAAATTGAATGAGGTCTTGTTTTTCCCACCCATTCACATATTTGGAATGCCATAATTGATCCCATGGTTCCAAGTCGTGGGAAACCCATAGCCACCATATTTTCCCCCCCATAACTAGGAAACTCTTTTATGGGCCTTGGAGATCCAATCCCCCATGGGATTTGGGGGTGTTGACCTTGTCCCATCCAACAAGGGCCCATTTTTGTTTGTTCTCTGAGCTTCCCCACAAGAATTTCCTTTAAATTTGATGAATCTCCTTCATGATTGATTTTTGGGGAAACCATGAATGAAAAAGGTAAGTTGAAATGGCTTGCAATACTACTTTGACCATAACCAACTTGCTTACCAAATTTAGCAGTTGCAAATCCCAATTTGACAGATTTTGTTTGATTGTCTACCAGTTACTTCCAAGATCCATGTTGAACACTGTTGAGTGACTCTTGGAGCATTGAAAAAGAATATATAAGACTTATCTACATTTACCTCTATCCCCAAGGCCTTATAAAAAATTCCCACCCCCTTCTTAATAGCTTGAACGTCATGGACCGAGGAATTTCCCATGACCATTGTATCATCCACGAAGTATCGATGCAATTGAGTTGGCGCACTGGGATGAAGAGAGAAGCCCCTTATTTCTTGAGTGTTCCTCATTTCCTTTATTAACCGACCTAGGCCTTCTTCCATTGTAATGAACGAAAAGGGGGAGAGATGGCCACCCTGTCTTATCCCTCTTGATAGGATAAAAGTTTGATGGGATAAAAGTTCTTCAACTTGTCTATGGTGTTCTTAAACTCTTGACAAGTGCTATCTAACTGCCGTCTACCCCCCTTTTTTTGTCTAAGGGAAGTAATCATATTAAAATCCCATCCAAGAATTCAATTCCTGTCCCTAGCCCAGGATTTAAGAGAGTCCAACATACCCAAAAATTTGACCTTCATGGGGGGAGATTGGGGTCCATATATGTTGGTCACCACCTCTCGAATGGATGAGCCAATGATCTAGAATTCGGTAGCTATACATCTTTGTGAAGCCATAAAATTGCTCAAACTAATTTCTCTTGGATCCCACAGAATGACCAAACTTCCTTCCCCGCCTTACGCATCCACGGTCACAACCTCACTTTCTCTCCAAATGTTTTGCGCTATAGATCCCATAGCTTCTTCATTACATTTGGTCTCTTGAATGAAAAAGACCGTTGGTTTCTCTAGCCTAATTTTCTTTCTTAACACCTTGATTTTTTGGTGGTTGTCTGCCCCCCCAATATTCCAAGATAATGACTTTACTGGGAAGAGTGATGAATGGAAGAAAGGGTAGCCATAATCATTGGGTAAAGACCAGAGTCTACCAGGTTTTCCCCAAATTCTATTAACCTATTATTGCTACTTCTGCTCCCCCTTTTTTCCTGAACCTCCTTGAAATTTCTTTTCTTTTCTTTGTTACTTGCCCCCTTTATTACTAGAGATGTTGATTTTGAGGCTTTAAGCAGGGCCAATTGAAGAAGTTTCACCTCATGATTTGGAACATATCCCTTGTCCTTTTCCACATAAGCCTTCTCAATCCCATCAAGATCAAGTCCCCCTAGTTCCATATCTTCCTCATCTTCCTCCATCATTGAAATATCTGCTATTGCCCCCTCCCCTTGCTCCGGCTAGGACTTGTCCTCCTTCGATTGAGAAGTTTATTCTTCAAGTTGTTCCTGGGATGATCTATCCTCCCCATCCCTCTACAGGTCTTGATCATTCCCCGGGATTCATCTAAGGATATCAAAGCTATTAGCTGAATCAAGCGTGTCCCTTGGAAGTGGGTCTACTTGTTGTTTTCCTTGTTTTCGTTTATTGGATACCCTGATAAAAACCTCATCATTTGTCGCCTCCTTTGGCTTCCCCTGGGGGTGGGATGTTCAAGGGGCGTTCCTAGAAAATTTGGCCATGCTCATGGCACTTCCTACATCTAAATGGGAGATGCTCATAATCCAGATACTACACCCAATCCTCATCATCCCAAGTGAGGTAAATGGCCTCAGGGAGTTCCTGAGTTATGTCCATATAGACACATATCCTCGCATATGATGTATATCTCAACTCACCTGGTTTGATCTGCAATATTCACAAAATTTCCTAGGGTATTCCCAATGTCTTGTAGGATCTCTAGTTTCCAATAATGACTAGGAAATGAGTATAGATGGATCCACACTAGGGCACTCTTCAAATCCTCTTTGTTCAGGATAAATATTTCCTACCATGGCTTCATAAACAAACCTGTAGACAAGAAAAAATAGCGCACTCCTTCGAAAATTCTATCTCTATCTTCTAGGTTAAAAATGATAATTGTGAAGAAACCCTTGGACCCAAGTTGAAAGACATAGTTCCCTTTTGGTTTCCATACCGCATGATTCCAATGAATCTAGTCTTTTTCTTTTGGCCAAATTCTAATGAACTTACCAATAAGAGCATGATCCTTCATGTGTTGAATCTGTTCCCTTAGTTTCTCATATCTAATTTGCATTAATGGAATCTATGTCGATTTAGGGATACAAAATCCTAGAGCCCTACTACCCTTAAATCCCTAAGGCCTGGATTGTTCCATTTGAGTTGTGCTCAACCCAAATCCTCCCTTCTCCGAACTCAATGCACCTCCCTGTATCTCTGAGTCTTTCTTGCTTCACTTGACCTTCTCGCGTGGGGAGTGGAATCCCCCCCTTCCTTCATATTTTCCATTGCTATACCCCACTAGGGAAGCTAGCCACAACAAAACTCTCTAAGCAAAGAAACCCCTGCAAAAACCTTTTTCCCAAACCCTATTTCACCCTCCAACTACCAAGTCGAACGAGAGCTTCTTCTCCTGCATCTTATGGCCTCTGAAAATGTTAGCAAAGAATTCAAATCCAAAATTATATTCATAGTCCCATAAACATCTTGTCAACACAATAGTTCGTCTATATCGACGATAAAGCCTTTCATAAAACACTGATCTAAGATCAAAGAAGTTGTTGTAGCTATCTACACTGAGAAATTGACTTAGTCATCTCTTTACAACCTTCACCATTTAAAATGTCACACTGTCGTATAGTTTACCAAGTGAAACAGGCCCTCAACTATCTCATCAACACTTTCACAGTATCCAACGTATGCATCAAAACTGAAACTTCAAAAAGGAACAAGAAATCAATATTTGAGACTGCTTTCTGATTTATTTTTCCTTTACATGTACTCAAATAAGCAACCTGTATCTTTTTAACATTCTTATCTTGTTTGTGGTCTCTATTTTTTATGAAATAGAAACCACGCATTCAAACTTGAATATTCAAGAAGAAATGAAAAGAAACAAAGGCCAACTCTCTCATCTCTTTTTTCATTATTTTTCTAACGATCACCTTGACCAATGCAAATTTCACAGGTAGCCAAAATATGCTTCAAAATTGAAACTTCAAAAAGAAATAAGAGACCAACATCTCTTGCTTTCTGATTTCTTTTTGTTAGAAAAACAGGATCGCCGAGCAATAACAAAAAATAGAAATGCAAAGATAATCACACAAACACATTACAAGAGAGACACCAATATATTGTGGTTCACCCAAGATGGGCTACGTCCACACTGAAATTGCCAGTCCTTAATATTATACCATCCAACAAATGAAGGGATACAACCTACAACACATCCACTGCACTTCCTCTTCATTGTATCACAATCTCTCTTCACGATCTTAGAGATCTTTACAATGCATAATACCTAATTCATCAACCCTAGCCGTGTTACAATGTCTTTCTTTTATAGGGAAAATACAATGGGAAAATACCACAGGTTACCTAAAACCATGGGCCCGTAAACTGTTGGCGAAAACAACCCCAAAAATTTTTCTCGGGGGCGCTGCCCCAAACCCAAAAGTGGGGGAATGAGGGTACAAAACATGATTGAATAACATCTCTGAATTTAGAAGATCAGGCTCCAAAACCAACAATCTCCCACTTGGAGAGTGATCACAACAACTCCACTGCTGCTGTACTTGATGGACTTGGACTTGGAAAATTTCTCGTCTTCACCTTCATGCTAGAAGGCCAACTGAAACCGAGCAAGAACTCAGTTTCTCTCTGGTCACTACCTTTGTCAACAGGTCTGCAGGATTCTGGCTAGTATGTATCTTTTCCAACTTCAACAGTTCATCTTCCATAACAGAGCGTATGAAATGGTACTTGAGCTATATATGTTTAGTCCTGGAATGGAATGCTGAGTTCTTTCCAAGATGAATGGCACTCTGGCTATCACTATACAATCTGCTATCCTTCTGCTTCTTACCCAATTTCTCCATAAACTTCTGCAACCAAATCATCTCTTTACTAGCCTTTGTAACAACAACATACTTTGCTTCCGTTGTTGAAAGTGCAACAACCTTTTGCAGTTTCGAAATCCAACTTATTATTGTTCCACCTACAGTAAAAACATACCCTGTGGTGCTCCTCCTGCTATCCTTATCACCTGCCATATCTGCATCAACATATCCCTGCAGAACAATGTATGAACCTCCAAAACATAATGCATGAGTGGTAGTACCTCTCAAATACCTGAGAATCCACTATACTGCATTCCAATGTTGTTTACTTGGATTGTTCATATATCTGCTCACAACTCCCACTGCATGTGCAATATATGGTCTTGTGCACACCATGGAATACATCAAACTGCCAACTGCTGATGAATAGAGAATCTTGGACATGTAATCTATCTCTTCCTGTGTTTTGGGACACATTTCCTTACTTAGATTGAAATGGCTGGCCAAAGGTGTACTAACTGGTTTTGCATTCTGCATTCTGAACCTCTCCAACACCTTTTGTATGTACTCACCCTGAGACAATGTCAATTTACGATTTTTCCTGTCTCTTGTTATTCTCATACGAAGGATTTACTTTGCAGCACCCAAATCCTTTATCGCAAATGAATTAGCTAGCTTCCTTTTGAGTACATTTATATCCTGCATGTCAGACCCTACAACAAGCATGTCATCCACATACAATAACAAGATACTATATCTTTCATTGTCTAACCTCTTGAAATAAACACGGTGGTCAGAATGACATCTACTATAACCTTATTTTGTCATAAACCTGTCAAATTTTAAATACCACTGCCTTAGATCTTGCTTCAAGCCATACAAGCTCTTCTTCAACCTGCATACCAAATCCTCCTTCTCTTTGACCTCATACCCTTGTAGCTGCTGCATATATATCTCTTCCTCCAAATACCCATGGACAAAGGTTGTTTTTACATCTAATTGTTCAAGATGCAAATCTTCTACCGCCACTAGACTTAAAATAGTCCTAATTGAAGTCATCTTAACAACAGGAGAAAACATTTCATCAAAATCTATACCTTTCTTCTGTGCAAACCTCTTTACAACAAGTTTGTCCTTGTACCGCTTCTTACCTCCTTCTTCTTCCTTCAACCTGTAAATCCATTTGTTCTTCAATTCTCTTTTACCAGAAGGGAACTGAACCAAATCCCAAGTCTGGTTTCCTACCAATGAGTCAATCTCCTCATTCATGCCTTGCTCCCACTTCTTTCTAGTTTCCACCTGCATTGCTTCTTCATAACATTCTGGTTCACCAGCATCAGTCATCAATAAATAATACATTGAAGGAGAGTATCGTTTAGGGAGTCTACTTAACCTGGTAGATATTCTTACACTTGTAGCAGTTTTAGGTACTTGTTGCTATTCTTGATTTTCTGGCACCTTTGGAACTTCATTTTCTTCAATTTCATCAAGTACCGTGTACTCTGTGTTTTCTTTTTCCTATTTCTTTCCCTGTAACTGATCTTTATACATGACCTTTTCATTGAATATCACATCTCTACTCCTAATGATTTTTTTTTATTTTCGTAGTCCCATAAACGATAACCAAATTCATCAACCCCATATCCAATAAAGGTACATTTCTTGGATTTAGCTTCAAGCTTTGTTCTATTTTCTTTATCAATATGGACAAATGCTTCACAACCAAAAGTTCTCATAAATGAGTAGTTTACCTTTTTATCTATCCATGCCTCCTCTAGAATACCACCATCCAAAGCACTTGAAGGCCCTTTATTTATTAAATAAATAGCAATGTTTACAGCTTCTGCCCAAAACTGTAAGGGAAACCCTGCATGCAATCTCATACACCTTGCATGCTCCATGATCGTTCTATTCATCCTTTCTGACACACCATTTTCTTGTGGTGTTCCTAGGACTATCTTCTTTCTACGAATCCCATGGTATGAACAGTAACTATCAAATTCCTTGTCGTAGTACTCACCTCCATTATCAGATCTGAGACACTTCAACCTTTTTCTTGTCTCATTCTCAACCAAAGCTTTCCACTTCTTAAAAGTAACAAACACATCATATTTGTAATGTACCTAAAAGTATATTACTAATATTAATTTACTTAGTATTTATTTCATTAAGTCATTAATTATTTAAATGATATATGACATGTCTCTTATTTAAAAGACATGTCCATTCGTTCTTGGGCATATATATATATTAGCCCTTATTATTGTATTAATTATCAATTCAATTATCAAAAATATATATTTATAAATAAGATCCCAACATGTAAGGTTTTATCTTTACCAGTGGTATCAGAGCTTTAGGCTCTTGCTCGCACTCAAGCTCTTGACATTGTCATTCCTCTCACTCTCCATCTCTCCATTTCTGTTAGGAACCCATGTCAACCCTTCTATTTACTTTGTTAATATATTTTTGTTGGACGCATATGCTTTGTAACTCGTCCCGTAGTATTTTTTGATCCATAGTTGTGTTATTGTTGTTTGGCGCATATGCTTTGTAAGTCGCCCATAGTATTGTTGATCCATAGTTTGTATTGGCCCATGGTTTTGACCCATAGTATTGGTGCCTAGACTTAGTATATAAGTGTGTGTTGAGGCCTATGAAGGCATCGTGAAGTTATTTGTATTGAGCTTGCTCAAAGGAGGTTTCCCCCTTGAAGTGGCCTGCAATCAATATAAAAGTAATTATGAGTTCTGTCATTTCTGTTATTTCACATATTCTTATTAATTAATTGTTGTAGGTTCTTCACATCTGGTATCAGAGCACTTTCTTGGGCTCGCTGGGTGAAATTTCTGTCAATTTTTTTTTTTCGCATCTGTTGCAGCTTCGGATCTGAGAATAATCCCTATCCGCTTAACTGTGGGAAGTACTTGGGCATAAGCCCTAAAACTCATTGTGAGGAGTAACACAGGAACCCCAAAGTAGCTGGCCCATTGAGAGGACCTGCCAGCGAAAAGGGCAACGACCCCTACCTGATTGACTAGTTGCCACTCGTGAGGTAAACCAAGAGCTGTCATTTGTGGCAAAGCGGTTATCAGTTTTACCTGAGTTGTGGAGTGAGGGGTACTACCCCAATATGCAAGCCGTCAGACAGCATTGGTGGCTGAGTGAAACCCATGAAATGTTAGGAAGCCGCACATACCTAGGGTCCATATCTATTTTAGTTGAACTGTTGCCGCATCGATTCAGATCCATTATGAAAGTTGTTCAAGATCCAGCGGTTTCAGATCTATTTCAGATCCAGCCGTTTTTTATCCAGTCGGTGTCGTTTCAGATCCCTCTGTTTTCGATCACTTCTGCATCATTGCAGATCTATTTGTTTGAGATCCCTTCCGCACCGTTGCAAATCTATTCCTAAAAAAAAACTGTTTTTTGGTCATATCTCCCTTGTTTTCACTCCATTTTCCCTGAAACTTCACTGACACCCCTGCAATCCCATTCTGCATATTTCATTCCTAAGGACCCTTTCCAAAATTCCACTTCCCAAAGCCCGAAATCCCACATTTGTCTATTTTTAGGGTTTGCCATAACTTCTTCGGATTTTACCCAATTGCCTTCACATTTTTCCATCGAGTTCCTTTCTTAATTCTGCTTCTTTGTCCATCTCTGCCAAATTTTCTTATTCTTTCACCCCGCTTCTAAAATCCCCATTTTTTGCTTCCCTATCCATCAAAAGTGTCCAAAACCTAGTCAAACCCCAATTGACCCTTCGAGTTTTTCCCAAATCCAAATTTCTCTTTACTAAATAAGCTTTTATTTGTGTTTTTCTATCCATTCCCTAAAAAAAAAAAAAAAACCTGGTTATGGTTGTCACCCACGTCGGAGCAAAAACCATGGAGGAAGCACTTGTAGCCATCCAAACCAAACTCCAAGATCTGGATGAAAAATTTCTCAGCCTCCATCTTCAGCATTCATCCATGAACAATAACCGATAACAAGAATCTTCTGCAGCCACTGGGTTCTCTTCTTCCAGCCATTCCTGTGGTCCGAAGCTTGAATTTTCTCGCTTCAATGGTACTGATCCAACTGGATGGGTCTATTGTTAGGATATTTAGACACTTAGGAGTTAGTTAAGATCAACTTGTGTAATATATCTGTTAGGGATAGTGTGTTTCTTTAGTATGCATTAGTATGCATTTGTAAATACTTAATCCGACGGTCACGATA
Organism: Larix kaempferi; assembly: GCA_027924585.1. Taxonomy (NCBI): domain Eukaryota; kingdom Viridiplantae; phylum Streptophyta; class Pinopsida; order Pinales; family Pinaceae; genus Larix; species Larix kaempferi. The sequence continues at coordinate 56,821 of BSBM01002449.1, read as the reverse complement.
TGTTTCCGACATAGAGTGATCCGATGACTCAACTTCTCTTAGATCAAACCTAACCTTGATCCGTGGCTTAACACCCGATTGGTCCATGATCTCTATTTAAAGAGTATGGAGGGTCATTGTTTAGTTGATCGATTATGAGAAGCTCATTTGTAACTTTCTTTCTTTGCATAATAAATTGTCCCGTAGAAGCTATTTGGCCGGGGCCGTGGAGTGTTTCCCTCAAGAGGGTTTAAACCACGTCAAAACATCGGTGTGTTGATCTGTGATCTCTTTGTGTGAAGTGGTTGCTCTTGGTGTTCGGTCCTTTGGTAGTACCCTGTGTACTCGAACATGGTATCAGAGCTTTTATGAAGTGTCACTTCCGGTTATGATCTAGATCTTGAACTGTTGTTGCCGAAACTCGAAAAGGTTTCTAGTTCTGGTATTTCTGTGCATTTATGGGCTGTGGGAGGTGTTCCATTGCGTCCGGAACGTCGTTTCCATTAAGAAATAGTTTTCGTTTGATCGAAAACGGTTCCCGGTTGCTCCAGAAACACGTTTTTCATCAGATCTGAAGGTATAATGTTACAGTGACGCATTTTTTTTATTTCGTTTTTTGAAAAGAAAAAAAATCTCATATTTCATTTTTTGTTACTGTTAGATTTTTTTTGGTTTCGGATTGTTGCTTTCCCGTCTGCGTATGCTCTTTGCCGTGCACCTTGAGCGATCTCGGCAAATCAGAAACAGAAAGGGAAAGGGTTTTTTTCGGCTGCGTATGCTCTTTGCCGTGCACCTTGCGCGATCTCGGCAAATCAGAAACAGAGAGAAAACGTAGAATTTCCGGGCAAGCTAACAAGATCTAACCCCACGAGTGTGGAAAAGTTTTTTTTGGTTTCGTTTTGTGGTTTGTTTTGCAGGAAAAAGGTCAAGCACACAAACCGAGCAAGAAGAGAGTTAAAAAAAAAAAAAACCCCTTCTTCATTCCCATATTTTACATACCTTTTAATCTAGCTCACTTGGTTCAAAGTTGCTTTATTCCTTAATAGGTCTTGAGTTCAAGTCTTAGGAAGTTACTTTTAAAAAAAAAAGTGCATGCAATTTCTATTTTCAAGTTACTTTATTGTAAAAGTGCATCTCACTTAAATAATAAAAAAATAAAAATACAAGTGAGTCACTTAAGCTTTTTATTTATTGTTGCACTATTTAAAAGTAACATCATTGTAAAAGTGAAATCACTTATTTTACAAAAGTGATTCACTTAAAAGCAACTTTTTTGTAAAGTGATTGTTAAAAGGTTCATCTTGGGAAGAAGGGGGGTTCTTTTTTTTTGCTGGACATTCTCTAGCTGCCACGTCACTATTGGGGACATCTTCAACAGTTTCTTTGTTCAAGCATAACTTCATCATACAGAGTCCGTTTTCAGTGCCGTTTTTTTTTAAACCGCCTATTTTTTTGAGCTCTTCACATACAGACTATTGGTTTCTGCTTTTACAGCCATTAATTTATAAATATGGCCGCCCTTTGTGATATTCTACTTAACAGTTCCAACTATTTCTCATGGAAATCTAGTATGGAAGATGTTCTACGAAGTAGGGGACTTTTCATAATTACAACAGGGAAAGAAAAAGAACCCACTGATGATGATACGAAAATAAAATGGGAAAATAGATGTGATGAAGCTCGTTGATTGATTGGGATGTCAATCTCTACTGATTTGCGATTCCACATATCTGGAATTGATGAACCTAATGCTGCTTGGGATAAGTTGGAAACTGTGTTTGGTAAACACAATGAAATTCGAGGTCACCAACTCGAAAATGAGTTGATTTCTTTAAATCCAAGTGACTTTTCATGCATTCAAGATTATTTATCTAAGTACAAAACTCTCAAGCTCTTATGTGCAGAATGTAAGATTGAAAGGGAAGACAAACAATGCATTTATCATATTCTTTCCAAACTTGGACCTGCATATTCTGTTTTTGTATCTACATTTTACTCCATGAAAACGTCATTGAATGCAGCTAGCTATCAAGAGCCTAGTCTTGAATCCTTTTGTGATTCCTTGATTAGGGAACAAGATAAACTCATTCATCTTGGAATAATCAACAATGCAGATACATCTGGGAAAGCCTTATTGTCCCAACAGAAAGAAAAGTCCAAGCCTCCCAAGAAACAAAATTTTCACAATAATAAATCAAACAAGGGTCTAAAACCCTCTCAGTCAACTCCTTCTTTAAAAAATGACAAAGGATCCAAGCCAAAAGGCAAGAAGACTGAGCGTCATTGCAACTATTGCGGGAAAGATAATCATGATGAATCCAAGTGTTTCAAGAAGATGGCAGCCTTGGAAGCAGCAATGAAAAAGCACCACATCATCCTAGATTCGCCTTCAGAATCTGCCTCTCATGGACATGCACTTTGTGCTTCTGGTTATTCTTATAATGCATCTTCTTCTTCTACTTCAAATGAATGGCTCATTGATTCTGGAGCATCTTATCATATGGCTAAGGATCAAGCCATCTTTTCTACTATGCATGAATGTAACACCAAACAAATATTTGTTGGTGATGATAGATCTCTAAGTGTTGTAGGAGCTGGAACAGTTCCAGTAGATAATGGTCATTTTAGTGATGTACTATGTGTTCCAAGAATTTCCTGCAATTTGTTATCAGTCTATCAGATCACTCATTCTGGTGAAGGTAAAACTGTGACCTTTACACCTCACCAAGTTGTAATCAAGGATTTTAAAAATCCTCAACAGGTCCTAGCTACCGAAATTGTTGATGATATTACCAGGTTGTACAAGTTTAACAACTTTGGGTCATCACCTTTCCCTTCAGTTTTTGTTGCTCATAGTGATAACTTGAGCAAACTTTGGCATGAGCGATTTGGTCACTTAAATTATCGCTCATTGCAACAACTATGTAAAGAAAATATGGTGACAGGTCTTCCGATGGTATCTTGCAGAGATGGTGTTTGCTCCGGTTGTGTACTCGGAAAACATCATCGGGACAGTTTTGACAAACGTGCCTCTTGGCACGCCTCGGTTCCCTTGGAGCTTATGCATAGTGACTTGTGTGGTCCTCTTCCATCTGCTTCCTTTTATGGTTTCAAATATTTCTTAACTTTCATTGATGATTACACCAGACGCACTTGGGTTTATTTCCTAAAACTTAAGAGCGAAGTATTTAACATGTTCTTGGCCTACAAGGCCCTTGTTGAAAAACAATCTGGTCATCAAATTATTAAGTTAAGATCTGACAATGGAGAAGAATATGTTAACAAACAGTTCACTACTTTCTACACTGAACAAGGCATCCAACAACAGCACACTGTTCCATATACACCACAACAAAATGGTGTAGCTGAGCGGAAGAACCGCACTTTAAAAGAAATGGCTAATTGTATGATCCAATCTAAGGGACTAAGTCTTCAATTTTGGGCTGAAGCCATTAATTGTGCAAATTACATAGTTAATCGCACCCCCACAAAAGCATTACAAGGTATAACACCAGAAGAAGCATGGAGTAAAATTAAACTTGATGTAAGTCACTTTCGTGTGTTTGGTATTGAAGCATGGGCTCACATTCCGGATGAAAAACGGAAAGCATTGCAGCCTAAAAGTGAAAAGTGCATATTTGTTGGATATTCTGAAGATGTAAAAGGTTATAGACTTCGTCAACCACATTCTCATGCTATAATCATTAGAAGAGATGTTAAATTTGATGAAAATATCTTGGCCTGCGAGCCTAACTCGGCGAGTGTGCCATCTTTGGCCTGCGAGCCTGATTCGACGTTTGTGCCTTCTTCTTCTTCTTCCAACTTCCTTGACAGGTTTCCAACTCTAGTTTCTGATGATGACAGTGAGAATGAAAATCCACCTCCGCCTGCTCATGTTCCTCTAGTTGCACCAGCACAAGTGCTTCCTCGATGGGTCCGTTCAACATGTGAAGCAGCTGGTGATCTTGCCGGTGATCCTAGAGATCAACGTCGAACACGTTCTCAGTTTCAGCGAGACTCTTCTCTTTTGGCTCAAGTTTCCGAGAATCATGATCCAGAAACTTTTGCAGAAGCTTCAGGGTATCCAGATTGGGATGCAGCCATGGATGAAGAATATCGTTCCTTAATGGCGAACGATACTTGGGATCTTGTACCTCTTCCAAAAGGAAGAAAACTTGTCAGATGTAAATGGGTCTATAGAACTAAGTATGCATCAGATGGAAGTGTTGAAAGACTTAAGGCAAGGTTAGGTGCCAAAGGTTTTTCCCAAGTTGAAGGGATTGACTACAATGAAACCTTTGCTCCCGTCGCCAAAATGAACTCCATCCGCCTTGTTCTTTCCCTTGCAGCCTTACACAACTGGGAAGTCCATCAAATGGATGTCAAGTCTGCCTTCTTACATGGTGATTTACAAGAGGAAATTTACATGGAACAACCTCCTGGCTATGTTCAGAATAACTCTAGCCTTGTCTGCCGCCTTAAGAAATCCTTATATGGCCTTAAGCAAGCTCCTAGAGCTTGGTATGCCAAAATGGATAGCTTTCTCCTTGACACTGGTTTTTTTAGATGCCATTCTGACCCTAATGTCTATACCAAGAAAGTAGGAAACCATCTCATCATACTTGTTCTATATGTTGATGACCTTATTCTTACTGGTAGTGACCCTAAGCTTATAACCCATGTGAAATCCAGTCTTAAACAAACTTTTGAAATGTTAGACTTAGGACATTTGCATTATTTTCTTGGTCTCCAAGTTCTGAAAACCAAAGAAGGAATCTTTCTTTCTCAGTCTAAGTATGCTTGTGACCTTCTTCGTCACTTTCACATGGAAGATTGTACACCAGCCCCTTCTCCCTTCCAGTCTGGAGTCAAACTTTCTACCACTTGTACTTCACCTGAAGTAGATGCCACCTTGTATCGTCAGCTTGTTGGTAGTCTTTTATACTTGACTCATTCCCGTCCTGACCTTTCCTTTGCCGTTGGTCGAGTTGCCCGTTATATGCAGACACCTCATGAAAGTCACTGGAAAGCAGCTAAAAGAATACTTCGATATATTCGAGGTACAGTTCAGTTTGGGATTCATTACAGTACAGGGGGGAAACCTTTGTTGGTTGGTTTCACTGATTCAGATTGGGCCGGCGATCCTGATGATCGAAAGTCTACTGCAGGTTATGTTTTCAGTCTGGGATCTGGACCTATTACTTGGGCTTGTAAGAAACAACAAGCTCTTGCTCTTTCTTTAGTAGAGGCAGAATATCGAGCAGCAGTTAATGCCAGTCAGGAAGCTTTATGGCTTCGACAGATCCTTTCAGAGTTTGGATTCGAGCAGCAGCAGCCTACTCCACTTTGGTGCGACAATCAAAGTGCCATCAAGCTTGCCAAAGATCCAGTTCTACATCAACGCAGCAAACACATTGAGCTACATATGCACTTCATCAGAAATCTTGTTCATGATCGTGTTCTTGAAGTGCTCTTTTGCCCTACAGATGATCAAGTTGCAGACATCTTCACCAAGTCTCTTACAGAAGCGAAGTTTTCTAAACTTCGATCTATGTTAGGAGTTCAGGAACTTGTCATTAATGGGGGATAGGCTCTAATGCCTCCTTCCTTCTCCTAATAGTGTCACTTTTGTAAATCCTTCAATCCTATCCCAAGTTGTTCTTAAGGGGGGATGTTAGGATATTTAGACACTTAGGAGTTAGTTAAGATCAACTTGTGTAATATATCCGTTAGGGATAGTGTGTTTCTTTAGTATGCATTAGTATGCATTTGTAAATACTTAATCCGACGGTCACGATATGTTTCCGACATAGAGTGATCCGACGGCTCAACTTCTCTTAGATCAAACCTAACCTTGATCTGTGGCTTAACACTCGATTGGTCCATGATCTCTATTTAAAGAGCATGGAGGGTCATTGTTTAGTTGATCGATTATGAGAAGCTCATTTGTAACTTTCTTTCTTTGCATAATAAATTGTCCCATAGAAGCTATTTGGCCGGGGCCGTGGAGTGTTTCCCTCAAGAGGGTTTAAACCACTTCAAAACATCGGTGTGTTGATCTGTGATCTCTTTGTGTGAAGTGGTTTCTCTTGGTGTTCGGTCCTTTGGTAGTACCCTGTGTACCCGAACATCTATCGTGCAGAATAGTGTTTCATTCTGCATAATACTTTTGATGTCCAAAAAGTTCCACTTGCATCCTTTCATTTAGAACAGGAAGCCCTTCAATGGTACCATTGGTACATCAAGGCTCATGACGAGCCAAAATGGACAAATTTTTGCCAACTCCTTTTGCAACGATTCGGTCCCAGTGCTTTTGATGACTTCACCGGAGCACTCACTAAACTCCATCAAAGTGGCACTGTGAGAGAGTATCAGACCAAATTTGAGAAACTAGCCAATCACACAGAAGGCTTGTCTGATGAATTCTATAGGAGTTGTTTTATCAGTGGCCTTAAGGATGAAATCCAGTCAGAGGTTAAAATGTTCTGTCCCAACATAATGATGGAAGTCCTAGGGTTAGCTAAGTTGGCAGAAGACAAGATTGCAGCCCAACAACACTACAAACCCACTTTTGTTCCCTTCCAAAATATGGGTTCTCAACGATCTCCCATTCCATAAGCAACTCGACCAACTCCTATCAAGCATTTGTCTGAAACAAAGATGGATGCATGCAGAGAAAAAGTGCTTTGTTATAATTGTGATGAGAAATTCACTCAGGGACATAGATGTGTTCAACAAAATCTCTATCTCTTGGATATGGGTTCTCCGCCTGCCTCTAAAATTGGTGAAGAAGTTCCAGATCCAATGGATGCTTAGGTCGACATTCAGGAGCCTCCTATTGACCCCCCATCTCAGGATGAACAACCAGAGATATCTCTCCATGCTTTATCTGGCGTCACCACCCCCCAAACAATGCGGTTCAAGGGTTATTTCAAGAAGCTTCCTCTTACAATACTCATTGATTCTGATAGCACTCATAACTTCATTGACCCCCGGATCTCCAACCAGGCTGATTGTTTTCTCCATCCTTGCTCCAACTTTGAATTCATGGCTGCTAATGGAGGCACCTTACCTTGCAAGGAAAAGTGTCACAATGTGCGTATCTCTTTGGAAGATTATAACCTGCGCTTTGACATGTTTTCCTTGTCCTTAGGCGGATGTGATGTGGTTTTGGGCGTTCAATGGTTACGCACACTTGGCCCCATATTATGGGATTTTGATGAACTTTGGATGCATTTTTCAGTCAATGGGACACAACACAAAATTACAGGCTTACAACCAGGGTCACTTTGCATCATCAGTTCACATCGCCTGGAAAAGATCCTTAAGAAGAATTCACATAGTATCATCGCTCATCTCCATTCCATTCAGATGCACCCATCAATGGTCTCCACTACTTCCTTCAATAGATATGCACGTGTCTTTGCTGCACTAGTGGTCTTTCCGCCTTCAAGAGACCTTTCCGGTAAGCATTTAGCCGTGTCTACATCTCAGCAGGAAATGCTGGCTATTTTGCATGCAGTATCGACGTGACAGCCATCCCTATTAGGGAATTATTTCTGCATCAGGACTGATCTCCAGAGTCGAAAAAATTTCTTGGAACAATGGGTCTCCTCACCAGCACACATGAAATGGGTTATCCACCTCATGGGTTATGACTCTGCGATCACTTACAAGAAGGGTAAGGACAATATGGTGGCAGATGCTACTTCTCGCACATTTGATGACCCAGTTCCTCTTACATCTATTTCTCTGCTTGTTCCAAACTGGTTGCAATATGTTCAACAAGGCTATCTCTTCTATGAACTCCATGCTTCTTCCTTGGAAGGGCACTCTAGGTTCCTCCAAAAGTATGACCGGGAACAATGTAACTTCTTTTGGCAGGGACTGAAACTGCCAATTCAATAGATGGTGGTTGACTGTGATACTTTCCAGGTCAACAAGGGTGAAACAACACTCCTTTCGGGATTGCTCGAACCCTTTCCCATCCCTACATAGATTTGGACAACTATTTCTATGGATATCCTAGAAGCGCTCCAGTGGTACAATACCATGTCTACAAGGACACCATATGAAGCAGTCTATGGACAGGCACCGCGAGTTCTTCTTCCATACACCCTCAGCAGCTCCCCAGTTCAGGAAATTGACTCGGTTCTTCGAAACCGTGATCAGATTCTTCTCATTCTGCAGGACAATCTTCACATGGCAAGAATTCGAATGAAACAACAAGCCGCTCAGCACCGTTTAGAGCGCACTTTTCATGCAGCTGATATGGTTCTTCTTCAACATTCCAAGCAATCCTCCTGAACCTCAAAAGGCGTCAGTGGCCCGGAATGCAACCCGAAGATGCTTCAGGGGAACCGCTCCGTCCAATTCTGCATCAATTTCAACATCTAAAGCTTTGAGGACAAAGCTTTTTCTAAGGGAGAGGGGATGTTAGGAACCCATGTCAACCCTTCTATTTACTTTGTTAGTATATTGTTGTTGGATGCATATGCTTTGTAAGTCATCCCGTAGTATTTGTTGATCCATAGTTGTGTTATTGTTGTTTGGTGCATATGCTTTGTAAGTCGCCCATAGTATTGTTGATCCATAGTTTGTATTGGCCCATGGTTTTAACCCATAGTATTGGTGCCTAGACTTAGTATATAAGTGTGTGTTGAGGCCTGTGAAGGCACCGTGAAATTATTTGTATTGAGCTTGCTCAAAGGAGGTTCCCCCCTCGAAGTGGCCTACGATCAATATAAAAGTGATTCTGAGTTCCGTCATTTATGCTATTTTGCATATTCTTATTAATTAATTGTTGTAGGTTCTTTACAATTTCCTTTTCTACTCATCCTCATCTCCATTTCTCTTCACGCTTAGCTCATCTCCTTCACGCTCCACCTGCATTCCTCTCCTCGGTGCTCCTCACACCATCTCCACTCCATTCCATTCGACTCCAATTCCTACACACTCATTTTCCTCCCATTTCTCCCATCACACTCCATCCCACATACGTTTCCCTTCGCAATTGTTCCATTAGCTTCTCACATTCCAATCAACTCTCTCCTCCCCAACCATCTCTCTCCTCCACGCCCTCCCGCGCTACCTCTCCTCAACGGCCAGCACCCACGCAGCCTCCTTCACGTGTTCAACTCCCCATCACCATACGCCTCCCACACCACCATACGCCTCCCCGGACCACGACCAGCTGCTCGCTGTCTCTATCACGCTCCTCCCATTGCATCCCCCCCAACGCTGCTCTCCTCCCCATCCACGCCCCTCCCATTACAGTCCCCCCAACCTGATGCGTCCACTGTCACGCCAGCCAACCACCTAGCACTGCTCCACCCCGCGCATCCCACCATGCGGCCTCACACTTACCAACTCCATTGCCTCCCCACTCACCACCATTGCCTCCACTTCTAGTCCAGCCATCCGCCACCCATTTTGAAACCCTAAACAAAGATTTTAAAAAAATATATTATAAACAATAATATTATTTAAACTAATAATTATTATTGTTATAAAACAATTGTAAGAAAGAAAAAGTTAAACTATTTTAAAACAAAATTAATAATAATATATATATTATTATTAATATATATATATATATAGTTTTAATACCAATAATTATTAATTAATTAAATTAATAATTATTATCTTCTTGAAAACAAAAAATAGGAAGATTTTTAAGTTGGATTCATGATGTGCCCAACATTTAGTAAGATCATTATTAACCCATTCCACAAACCTAAAAGAGATTACATCCATGATATAAAAAGAATCGAGGCTAAAGAAATAAGAAGAAACGGACATGAAAAAATAAAAAGCGGATATGAAGACATTATCAAATTAGTTAAGGAATTGAAATTGACGATAACACAACTTCAAGAAGACACTGCAGTGACTCCCGAATTCGTAGGTCAAGAAAAACTGGAAACTACAAATACATTCATATCATAAGAAGGGACTCCTATTAGAAAGGAACAAGCTATGTCGACTTCCAAGTTCTCAGGTTAAACAGAGATGGGGTCTGCATCGGCACTCACGACAGAGGAAGGGATCACGACCAGAAAAGAAGAAGCTATTACGACTTCCGAGTTCTCAGGTCAAGAAGTGTTGGGATCTACACCCACGCCAGAAGAAGTAAATGTGTCTCTCGATTTACTAAGTCAAGAGGAACAAGGGACTATTGCGACTCCTACATATTCAAGTATGGATAAATATAAAACCTCTACTACCTCCAGGAAGGAAAGGAAGCTTGGCCGACTGACTCCTTATACCCCCCCTCACAATAGATCCATACCACTAGACACCAAGTGGGATAAGAAAATACATCCCAACTACAAAACTCAAAACGCGATACTTAGTAAAAAGTATGCACGCCTACCGGAAGTTCGTTGTGGCTTCTTACAAGGTAGAGAAGTAATGCACATTAATACGCCAGCCAAAAAATCTATAAAATTGTCTAGTGAAACTCCAGAACAAGTATTTGTTAAGGAAGACGATAACAAGGACGATGAAACCGAAGAGGTAGAAGATAAGGATATGAAAGATCAAGATGATATTGACAATCACAGTGTCAATATCAATTGTAAAGAAAATGGCGATGTCGTAGAAGTCAATGAAGTCAATAAAGTTAATGTTAACAACAATTATGCGAGGATTGAAGTTGTAGAATGATACAATGATGAAAATATAAAAACTAAAAAGGATCCTAATAAAGAAAGAAACTTTGAAGATAAGGCGACACTTGAAAAGGCAAAAGTTCTACAAATTGTCGCAAGTCAAGAGATTCGAGAATCTCAAGATGGAAAGGATCCCAGGGAACAACTAACGACAAACTTGTCAGACAAAGAAGTAAGTACATTACTAATAGTTGCCCCTACAGATAAGAAAACCATATCAAAACATGTAGAATTATCAAAGATCCACATAAAATTAGAAGAGCAAAGGAACACCGTCAGATTAGCATATCCGAAATATACGTCGATTAGTTGTTATGCATTCATCTACATAATCATATGCATGAAAATATTTGAATGGAAATGCGACCAAATATTTCAAGAACTACTAAATCGTGGCACCATTATTCGTGGTAGAAATCCAGTTGCAGCACGCTCATAAGAAAGATTCGTGGACGAATTTTTTCAGAGCAGGATGACTTGTAATATACCTAAAAGTATATTACTAATATTAGTTTACTTAGTATTTATTTCGTTAAGTCATTAATTAGTTAAATGATATATGACATGTCTCTTACTTAAAAGACATGTCCATTCGTTCTTGGGCATATATATACTAGCCCTTATTATTGTATTAACCATCAATTCAATTATCAAAAATATATATTTATAAATGAGATCCGAACATGTAAGGTTTTATCATTACAATATTTCTGTCTAATGAAATAAACCCAAGTTTTCCTAGTTGCATCATCAATAAATGTAACATAATAATGAGAGCCACCAAGAGATTGTACCTGAGCCGGTCCCCATACATTTGTATGCACAAGCTCTAACTTTTCATTCTTCTTCTGTTTCCCAACCTTGAGAAATCTGACTCTCTTCTGTTTTCCATAAACACAGTTTTCACAGAATTCCAAACTTACCTGCTTCAAATTTGGCAGCAACTCCTTGAATAGAGAATCTACATCCCCTTCTCACTCATGTGGCCAAGCATATGATACCACAATGCTGTATTTGTTCCTGTGGAAGCTAAAGAGATAGAATGGTCAGTATTATGAGGACATAAATACAATGTATCTACCCTATCTCCTTTTGCTATCACCATTGATCCTTTAGTGATCTTCCACCATGTTTCTCCAAACGTAGATAGACAGTCGCTATCTCCCAACTGCTTTGTTGAGATCATATTTCTTTTCATAGCAGGAATATGCCTAACATATTTTAGCGGTCATTCAGTTCCATTCTTAAATTTTATCCATACCTTACCCATTCCAACAATTTTATATGGCTCATCATCACCCAATAAGACATGTCCAAAATCACCTTGAACATAATCATGAAAATATTTCCTATGGGTTGTAGCATGACATGAAGCCCCTGAATCTACTACCCAATAATCACTAGTATTATCTAATGCAAGAATCAAAGCATCTTGTAACACATCACCTGCTACATTTGCTTCCTGGGTAGTTTCCTGTTGTCCATCTCCTTTCTTCTTTAGAGATTTGCAGTCTTTATTCAGATGTCCTTTCTTTCCATAGTTCCAACACTCTATTTTTCCCAGTCTGGACTTGGATCTACCCGTTTTAGACTTGCCACGATTACCTTGGCTCTTTCCTTTCTCCCTTTGTCTTCCCTTACTCTCCATGGTCAACGCATTACCTGATGTCTCACCTGTTCTTTTTCTTCGCATTTCCTCGCTAAGAATAACACTAACAACATCATCAAATATCAAGGTGTTTGAACCAGAGACAGAGTTACTTACAGCCATGACCAAGCCATTCCATCTTTCTGGCAATGAACACAAGATTAGAAGAGCCCTAACCTTATCATCAAAGTTCACACTTACATAACTTAATTGATTTGTAACTGTATTAAATTCATTTAAATGATCAGCAACAGATCCACCTCCAGACATCTTCATATTAAAAAACTGATTTATTAGAAATACCTTGTTGGAGGCTGAGTGTTTTTCACACAGCTTACCCAATACGCTCATCAAACCCTCTGTTGTCTTTTCTTTTGAGATATTGAAAGCCACCGATGAAGCCAGGGACAATCGTATTGTTCCCAGTGCCTTTCTATCAAAAACCTCCCATTCTTCGTCCTTCCTAGTCATCAGCTACTTTGCTCTTCCTCCCAATGGTAGGAATAGATCCTTTTGGTACAGATAGTCCTCCATTTGCATCTCCCATAATTGGTAGTTTTGGCCATTAAATTTCTCGACCTTAAGCTTTCCTTCTTCTGTCATTGCTCCCACTCGAACCAGAAACCCTAGTTTCCTGCGGGTTTATCTGCCAAATAGACCTTTGGCTCTGATACCAATTGTTAGAAAAACAGGATTGCAGAGCAATAACAATAAATAGAAATGCAAATAAAATCACACAAACACATTACAAGAGAGACAATATATCGTGGTTCACCCAAGATGGGCTATGTCCACACTGAAATTGCCAATCCTTAATATTATACCATCCAGCAAATGAATGGATACAACCTGCAGCACATCCGATGCACTTCCTCTTCACTGTCTCACAGTCTCTCTTCACGATCTCAGAGATCTTTACAATGCATAATACCTAATCCATTAACCCTAGCTGTGTTACAATGTCTTTCGTTTATAGGGGAAATACAATGGGAAAATACCACGGGTTACCCAAAACCATGGGCCTGTAAATTGTTGGCGAAAACAACCCCAAAAAGTTTTCTCGGGGGATTTGCTCCCGAACCCCAAAGTGGGGGAACGAGTGTACAGTAAGCCTGGGGTACAAACTTAACTAAATAACATCTCTGAATCTAGAAGATCAGGCTCCACAACCAACACTTTTTAGGATTATGAACTTACTTGTTCATAGAAACATAATGTACCATCACACACACAACATCCTAAATTTGTACTTGTTTCCAAAGTGGACATAGACCTCCTCCTTGTTAGACTTTTGAGTTACTTTGGAAGAATTTATACCATATTTATGGTGTTTTATGATATTTGGGTTGTGTGGTGTATCCTCAGTGCCTAGATTTCCTAAGATGGATTGTAGCATGAGACATAGTCCATGATTGCACCGACAGGAGGGAGGTTCTCTACAACCCAGTATGGGGGAGATGTTGTCACATATCATAGCGTTATGTCAAAAGTAAAAAGTAATTGCATCGAGTGAAATGAGGTGCTCTACAACCTAGTATGGGGGAGATGTTGTAACATGTGTGAGTGTGTCATGTAACGTTACATCTAACGTTTGTTACTAACAAAATAATTAAAAAAATTCATGTCGGCTCATAAAATAAAAAATTAAATTATGGAAAGTATTTTAAAAAAATCCATGTTTGTTCATAAAATAAAATATTATGAAAAGTAATTAAAAAATAGATGTTTGCTTATAAAATAAAAATTTGAAACTTAAACCCGGATCTATCAATCAAGAGAAATCAAATTTCTTGAGTTTAAATTTTAAAAAAGAAATACACCTCAAGAAACTGGATCCCTCTCGGTGCTTGATAGATACGGGTTTAAGATGGATCTATGTTGGCTAGAAGTAAAATCATGTTGGCTCATAAAATAAATACAAAAACCAAAAACAAAAATTAAAACCAACGTAAATCAATCTTAAATCTAGATTTATCAAGCACATAGAGGGATCAAATTTCTAGACATGTAATTTTTTTTTGGATGTGTAAAAAACTTAAGATAAAAAAATTACATCACAAGAAATTGGATCCCTCTTAGTGCTTGATAGATCTAGGTTTAAGATGGATCTATGCTGGTGGATATGCACACTTGCAATAGCTTTCTCAGTGAATGCCATACCTTAGATGATTGTTGGCTCATTATTCTTCCCTAGGGCATTGAATACCTCTTGCCTGGATGATGGGTTCCCTACATGATGACCACATGGAGGATTCCTTTGATTAGAGAAAAACCTCTAGGATATAATGAGCATTGTGCATTGTGGAGGAGGGCTACAATCCCTAGATGGCATGTGGTATCTTGGTTTCATTTTTGAGGGATTGGAGATTGCTTGGGGATGCTTGGGTATTCAACAATTTTCTTGTAGATAGTAGCTACCCTAATCGTGTACTTGGTTTTATAAGATGGATGGAATTTGTGGAGGCTTGGGATGGAGTGGCATGGACTTCCCTTGTATAACTACATCACCTTAGGTCACTATTGTGCATGAAATCATCATTTGAGCTTGAAATTTGTACTCTAGGAGTAGAGTACTTCATGTGCGTGTAGCATACTTATGTTTATTAGGATTGCTTGCAAGGCTTAAGCCGAATTGTGTTATATTCTTGGCCTCCCTTACCTCTCATATAAGTAGAGGAGAAAGAGAGTATTTCCAAACAAGACAACACATCACATATTCATTTGTATATCTCATTTGGAGTGCTCTCTTACAAATTCACTAGGGTTCACGAGAAAACCCTAGTGGGGGATATGAGGAGGATGTTGATGATTTATCTCTCTTGATATTTTTGTTTATATATTTGATCTCTTTCTCTTGGATGCTAGGATTTCTTAGTCTCTTAGAGCATCTTGGATTCTAGGTTTAGAGTTTCATCCCTTGGAGGCTAGAGATTAGAGTTTGGAAATACTTGGATGTATTTGGGGAAGAAGAGGAGGCCATCTTTCCTTGGAGATATTGTTAGAGGGATTTTTTCACTTGGAGGATCTAGGGTTTGTTTAACCCTTATTAGATCATCCTGGGGGGGTGTATTGTGTCCTAGCCTTGAGAAGAGGATATGGTATGCATGCACTCCATTCACTGGCTATTAATATATGATATTTACAGTTTTCCACATATTTTATATATTGCATTTTCGATTTCATCGTGTTATCTTGTTGGGATGGTTATCTCCAACTCTTAATTAACTTGTTGATTTGACACAATTAAGAGACAATTGTTAAGGGACTTAACACTAATATTGAAGATAATAGTAAAACCATTTATAGTTGTTTTGTTTGATGTTATATCTAATATTGTATATAAAGAGTTTTCAAAACTCGTTTATGGGCCAGTGCAAAGTAATGATACCCACTTATGATGTGTTAGTTGCAATGGACTTCTAGAATAACAAAAATATGGCCATTAAAAAGAATTATTAGAAGCACCTAAACAACTTTTTAGAACATGGTGTAAAAAGATGGAACGTAGAAAATTAGATTAAATTCCAAAATATATAACTTTTATTTATGGAAAATCGGTATAAATCCAAAAAAGTGGCATTCTTCTAAGATTGGTATGTTATTTTTTCTTTAAAACATAATACATATGTTCACGTTAGACCCCATGTTTGGTATGTAAAATGTCAAATTTTGTGAAAAGAATTATGTAGAGTTGTAGATTAGAGGTGGTTCTTGTTATTTTTCCAAATTTTTTAAAGTTATCTTTATTTATTTTTTATATTAAGGAAGTTGGTGAATCCCTAAAATCATAAGGTCATGTGTTAGGCCATGCTATCATGGTATTAACATAAGCAATCAACTTTTTTTTAGTGTGTAGGTCTTTTTTTATACTTGTGTGGGTTCTTTTCTGTTTCCAAAATAGGTGAGCCAGTCAAAATTTATGGCTGAAATAAATGACCTATGTTTTATATATATCTTACATAAATGAAAATAAAAATGAATAAAAAATAGAAAACAATAATGTATTTATTTAAAAACTACATAATTCAAATCTACACATAGAGTTTTATAAGTGTGTGCAGTTTCGTTAGTAGTGGACAAGTCGAGCATATACAGAGTCAATTGAAATACATGAAGTTATAGAAGATGATGTGTTTTACTATAATGCAGTCTGATCCATAAGGTTTAGTAATCTGAGCCTAGAAACAAACCTACAAACGCATCCACCACATATGTGGAAAAAGAAAAGTGAGCCAAAAAAAAAATTCAACTCAAGAGCACATGTAGATTCCTTATAAAATAACGTGCACACATTATTTTACCAAAAACTAGCGCGCACACATTATTTTTGCAAAAATAACGTGCGTGTGCTACTTTATACACTGTTTTCATAGGTTTTTTTAACTCTCCTCCCCCCACCCTTGCTATCTATCCCTTTCTTTATATACCCCCCCCCACTCTCTCTCCCTCTCACACCCTACACTCTCTCGCCCACACCCTTCTGTCCCCAACTCTCTCTCACTCTCTCCCTCTCTCCAACCTCACCTTTCCCTAAACCCCCTCCCTCTCTATAACCCCAACCCCCCCTCTCTCTCAAAACCCCCCCATTTATGTCTCTATCCCTAACCCCCCCACCCTCTCTTAACTACCTCGCATCGCATCTCTCTCTCCAACCTCGTTCTCTCTTCCTCACTCCCCAACCCCCCTCTCTCCCCCTCTCCCTCTCCATCCCTCTCATCTCTCTCTCTCTCTCTCCCTCTCCCTCACCATGATCCCTAACCCTACCCACCCTCTATCTCTACAAACCCACTCTCTATAATCCTTTCCCTAACCCCCTCTATATCTTTCCTTCTCTACCTAAACCCCCCCATATCTCTATATACCTCCTCTCTTACCCTAAATCCTAACCCATAATCTCTCTCTTCCTGTCTCCCTACCCATCTCCTTTCTCATTCTCTCTAATCTCCCCTCCCTCCCTCTATATCTATATCCCCCCCTTTTTGTCTATACTCCTTTCCCTAACCTTCTCTCTATGTCTCCCTCTCTCCATAAATCCCCTCTCTCTCAACTTGCCCATCTCTCTCTTTATCCATAACCCACCCTCTCTCTATCTCTCTGTCCCTAATCAACCTCTTCTCTCTCTCAACCTCCCCACATATCATCTCTTTGTCGCTCCAAAAAGCCTATCTCTTCCTTTCTAAAAAGCCCCTCCCCCCCTCCTCTCTCTCTCTATATAAACTTGTTATTGTTATTTTACATAATCCACTCAATCATTACAACCCAGTGAGAAGTGTAATTAAGTGTTCAACTTGAAGTTGACATATGATACTTTAATTAAATAATAAAATATTAAATAAATAATTTTTTACAATGTCAACCCTAATCTAAAATGTAAAAATAAAATTGACACATAACATTTTAATAAAATAATAAAATATTAAATAAATAAATTTTTATAATACAAAATTTGAAAAAAAATAAAAATTGATAAATCCTTTATATATTTAGATATATCTTATATTGATTAGTTCGATTTTACCGCTGCACATTGACAGTCCGTTATATTGGCAAGGTACATGCACCTTGCAAATCGCTCATCATTGTTTAAGAGATGTTTTTGAGATCGTCACAGGTTTGACATCACCATCACTGGTCGTTACGTGACAATTACTCATCCAAAGCTTCATAATCACTTTGAAACCGTGTAGATCTGGAAAGGACAACTGTGAGGAAAGGACAACGGTTTTGCTGGGGACATGAAATCATTTGAGTGGATGTATTTTATATTTTTTTAAGCAAATGAAGATGCCACTGTCGGGACTCTGGCCTTTCACTAATCAGTTCAATCGGCTAAAATTGAAGACCACAGCTGAAACGTCTTTGTTGGGAATCTGGAATCATATATTTATCGTTTTATTCAATGCATAATACATTTTACAATTCAATAGGGAACAGATTCTCAAAGTGTTAAGTATAACATTAAACTATAGGAGAGTGGAGCGATACTACTCGAAAGAAACCGTGTACATCTCGAAAAAGACAACTGTGAGGAGAGTGGAGCGATACTTCCTACCTTATTCCTCGCCCGTGGACCAAACATTCACTTTTTTCTGGGCTGCTACCGCTACGCGCTTTGGGGAAATAATTGACTACATTCCCTATGTTGCTTCCCTTAATTAACTTTTTCTTTGGCTTTTTCCTTTTTTCAAACGTTCACAGGAATCTCAGCTTTTTCCTTTTTCTTGGCAGCTGCTGCTACCCGCTGGAGTGTGATATGGGGCACTTAAATCGTTCTGGTATTTTGGTGAGTGGTTTTCCGGCGAGGCACAGTTCCATCTTTTTTTGGTCATTTTTTTGGAATTTGGACGATCTGGGTCGTCTTAAAATGGCCCAAAACCCCTAGGAGCACAGTTCCATGACATATTTCCGCAATAAACTAGTGGAACTATGCTTTCGCCGATTTTTATAGCCCGATCGAGAGAAAAAATCACCAAAACAATTTGAGTGCCAATTATCCCACGCCCTACGAGCTTAGTTCCCTATGTTGCTTCCCTTAAATAATTCTCACAAGTACACGAACGCATTGACATGTTTGAGTGGTATTCAACTCATGTACTTTATTTTAGAGCAAATGAAGATGCCATTCTGTGGCCTGTCAATTAATCAGATAAAATGGATAAAATTGAAGAGCACAACTAAAACGTCTTAACCATTAAAATAATAATAAGAAAAAAATATTTTATTATTATTTATATTAACAAATTGAATTTCCTCATCATAAACAAAATTTCTTACATTCATTACTCTCTATCTTAATGTTTACACTTTATTTTCACATTCGCTTAATATTTTCATTTCATAAATTTTGACTATGCATGATAGCTATGAGCATACATAATAAAGATTCTGTTAATCAAGTCTAATGTACTCGTGTTTCTGGTTTTTAGTGCATAATGGTTATTGGTATATATGATAAACCGATGGTAATAAATTTTGCAGAAAATATATTTTCTTATTAAAACAATTCTATAATAATAAAAGTTATAAATGATATTTGAGTATGAACGTTTTCATAATGGTTTGTCATTGTGATAATGTTTATGGAACAATAAATTCAAACACAACGAAATTTCAAAAACATTGTCATAATAATAAAATATATTACTAATTAAATTTAATATAATTTTTTAACAGTTAATTTTTTTAGTTTAAAATGGAACATATAATATTAAAAGTTGCATTATTATATATCTTGTATTGTGCATTGGATATAATGTAAAAAGATGTTTACAATTAAGAATGACTTTTTATTATGGAGCTTTTATTTTTTTTAAATGTGAATTTTTTTCTTTCTTTTATGTTATTTTGAGAATTTGTTTTATAATGATGATGATGGTGATGATAGTTAACGTCCACTTAGAACAATGTTGGTCTATGAGACTTTAACAAAGAAATGTAAGGAAATACTTGGTTTGCTTTAGAGTTTTATTTATGTGCTCAAAAAGTTTAGAGATGAGTGTTCCTAAATTACTATAATTTTGATAAGATAGAAGGTTAGGCAAGTTCATAGATCTTATGTAAGTGTACCTAGGAAAATCTAAGAGGATGTGTTTTCCATCCTCAACACTCATACGCTCAGAAAGATGCCATATCATTTTAGCTCACAAAGTTTTAGGAAAGGTCCGACACCTTGTTTCATTATGTAGCTCATGAGCATTCGTTCTTATTTCATCTGTATGGATCTTCTTCTTTATGCTAGTTACAATAGAGAGATAATTTTGATCTTCAAGATTAGGGTTAGTGACCTCCTTGTAATATTTTAAATTTATTTTATCCTCTAAATTTTAATCACGTTAGAGCTTCTCTTTGCACTTCGAAGTAATAATATTTTTAATATCATCTATATTTTGCAAAGTGACATTTTCATTAACTCCCCACATCTTTAACCAAGACATGGCATCCTCTTTCCAACCTCCCTTGAGCCTTAGGTGGTTTTGATTGGAATTTAAAGCAATTTTCAAAAGTCTTTAGTCTCCCAAATTATTTATTTTTTCTTGTACATTAGGTACTTAGTAATATATATGTTCTCGATAGGGGAAATACCCACTTCATTGAGGAGAATACGATATGGTCTATTTCTTTTAATCTTAAAATTGTAAGTTATAAACACTTATGTATTTGCTCAATCCTTCTCCAACATTCTCTAGAGAGGTTGCATCCCCAAACTTCACATCCATATAGGAGAATAGGAGTGACGAGAGTTTCAAAGAAGATTTTTTTTTAATCTCACGTCACAAGGTTTGTTGACTTACAATTGTTTTCCAGACCAAAATAATATTTCCACCCTCCATTGATCATTTTCTCGATGTTGTGTTTCCAGTTAAACTTGTGATGGATATCAATCCAAATATATTTGTTGGAAGATACTTCCTCGACGTTGCTATTATCATACCAAAAATGAGCGTAAGTGGCCTTGGGTGATTCCATGAATGTGCTTCATGATTTTTGGCAAGTGGGATGTCAAAAATATGTGCAGCAGATCCTCGATCAAGGTATTTTTAAACCCTTGATCAAGGTTTTGATACCTCGATCGGGGTATTTTTAAACACTTGATCGCGGTTTTGGTACCTCGATCGAGGGCTTAAAAATACCTTGATTGAGGATTGGGTTAAACCCTTGATCGAGGTATTGCTCAATCCAGCTGTTGAAAAAAAAAATAAAAAAATGGAGCCCGCGAACCGACCCAGGCTCATTTGCAACTGACAGAGATTGAACAAGAGCTCGATTGAGAACTAGAAGCTCGATCGAGGACCTGAGACACTTACCACTTCATCAACAAACCATGTAATCAACTCCACCAGGTAAGTGGACCAAAAACCTCATTTTTTTTTTTAAATCAATTTTATTTCTTGTTTGTATTGGCAAGTAGAAATGCTGCCCGATTTTTTTCAATACTCTGAGAATGCCAGGAGGATTGAAAAAAATAAAAGCACACACATTTGAAAAAAATCCAAGAACCATGTGAAAAAACCAAGAACCATGTGAAAATTGATTGAAAACACCGAGTGAAAATACATTAGGTTAAATATGTTTTAAATTTTAAATTTAAGTTTTGTTTATATCAACCTACAACATTTATGATGCCGTTGTTATTTTAAAATGTGTATTGGCAAGAGAAATGTTGTATGATTCTTTTCAATCCTCAGAGGATTGAGAAAAAAAAAAATACACGTTTGAAAATGAAACCGACAACATAAATGTTGCCTGTTTTTCCAATAAATTTTAATAAGGTCATATAACCATGTAACAAGAACCAATAACATTAAAAAAGAAAAACATTTAAAAACCTTTGAAAATGCAATTGAAATTGAAATTTGAAATTTGAAATTGAAACTGAAACTGAAATTGCAATTTGAAATTTGAATTGAAATTGAAATTGAAATTGGAAATTGAAATTTGAAATTCGAAATTCAAAAATTGGAAATGGAAATGGAAATTGAAATTGAAAATTGAAAATTGAGATTTGAAATTGGAATTGGAAATTAGAAATTGAAATTGAAATTGAAATTTGAAATTTGAAATCTGAATTGAAATTGAAAATTGAAATTGAAATTTGAATTTGAATTTGAAATTGAAATTGAAATTGAAATTGAAATTGAAATTTGAATTTGAGATTTGAGATTTTAACTTGAAATTGAAATTTGAAATTTGAAATTGAAATTGAAATTGAAATTGAAATTGAAATTGAAATTGCAATTGAAATTTGAATTGAAATTTGAAATTTGAAATATTAAAATCAAATCGAAATCAAAATCGAAATTGAAATTTGAAATTGAAACTAAATTGAAAGTGACATTTGAAATTGAAATTGAAATTTGAACTTTGAAATTGAATTGAAATTTGAATTTTGAAATTGCAATTGCAATTGAAATTTGAAATTGCAATTGCAAATTCAAATTTGAAATTGCAATTGCAAATTCAAATTTGAAATTTGAAATTTGAAATTGAAATTGGAATTGAAATTTTAAATTTTAAATTGAAACTGAAATTATAAATTGAAATAAAAATTGAAATTGAAAATAAAATTTGAAATTGAAATTGAATTTGAAATTGAAATTTGAAATTTGAGATTGAAATTGAAATTGATTCTCCTACATTATACTTAACATGATTCTCCTATGTTATAACTTAGGATAAAGTTCATTTAATGTAATTATTTTTCTATGTTAATGATTCGATGTAATTGATTATACTTATCACATGCTCCTAAGTTTAATGAATACAAAAGTTATTAAGTGTGTCACAATGGAATGTGAAGTGCATATTTTTCCAGAGCGACTTTTATTGCTTCGTGCTTGGCAGAGCACGAGAGGATCCGAGGTGTCCCCATGGGGAGATGATCGTCAGCGTTCTCATTCACCGAGGAACGAGGCCACACTGGGGTCAACTGCCACTGGTGGAAGCAACAGGAGAGATAGTGTGTCGGTTCATCCCGACGATATACATCTAGATCCCGAGGAGGAGGAGGTGTTCCAGGAGACAAGTACATTAAATGCATATTTATTTTTTTAGATGCATTTTCAGTAAATTTCCAATATAGAATGTCTTCAATTTCACTTGTAAGTTAAAATGTATATTTTCACTAACATTTGTGTTTTTGTTTGGATCACAGGTGCCTCGGGAGGATTGTATGATGATGAGGTCGCTCGAATCACCCTTGTTGATATTACAACCCAACAAGAATCGGTGCACTCATGCGTTTGCACACTCATGAAGGATTCTCCTACCAAACGTTCATTGTTCATGATGTTATCAGCACTGGATGATATGTTGTCCCTTTATAGGAAAGTGGGACCTCTTAGTGACATTTGGCGTTTTACATGCCAGAGGAGAAGATAGGATGTTATGGGTCCCCATAAATGGGACGATGTTAAATCTTCCACAAGAGGCCATGATGTCAAGGGAACTTTGTTCGACATACCTCCTAATCACCCTATCGGTCAACCGCTTAGAATTAAGGAGTTTATGCTCGAGGCCGCGGCACAATATGTTTATGATAGATTCATTGGAGTGTGGGGCCTGTTCCCCCACCATGACCAAGTCCCTTTATACTTTGCAAAACATATATATGCATATTTTGTTCTAGATATGCACCCGAACTACACCAACACCAGATCTAAATTCTTTGGTGCTGGTAGGGGATGCAACTACCAACATCCTGGAGCTCCCTGAGACCCCACTTTCATGCCACCCCCTCCGAGGTTGGTACCGATTCCAGACAAGATGGTTATTAGGTTAGGGGACGTAGCCCAACCATCCCATCTTGCTACAGAGGATAAGCAAGGGATTGCAGAATCATTGCTCACTCCCATGGGCAATGCTATTGTTGTTGTGCAGGGAGAGACATCTAGACCACCCCTTGCACCTCCAAAATTAGAGATAGAGTGGGTGGATGATGATCTACTCAATTTTATTTATGAGGAGGCCTTACGAGGGTATGCTTGGTTAGCTCGAGATGCGTACTTTTGGATGTATCATAGATGCAGTGCTCCATGACAAGTATATTTTTGTACAATTATGTATACTTTCATGTTACATCATATTATACGTCGTAAATTGAGTGCTCAATAATACTTAAGGGTTTTTTTTATTGCTTCATGTAGGGGACCACATTCATGGATGAGCTCTTTCATAGTGAGCCATCAGTTGTTGGTCGTCCGCAAGGTCCATCCTCTAGTTCTGACCCGCTGGACTCAGTTGTCGAGGTAAATTATAATTTATGTACCAATTCAATTTGTTTTTATTAATCTCAATTTATAATTTATGTTTTAATTCTTGATTCGAGATTTTATGTTTTAGATCCTAACTTTCAAGTTCAAATTGTACAGGGTAGAGGAAAGGTCGTTGCTCGGGATGATACACATGAGGACCGCCAAGGTCTCAACCAACTAGACCCAAACATAGAGGTAAGTTTTAATTTATGTTCCAATTCAATTCACATTTATTAATTTCAATTTATATTTTATGTTTTAATTCTTGAATTATAGTTTATGTTTTAGTTTTAATTTTTAATTTCTAACTTATTACATGTAATGGCATCTCACACAGGAATCACTACAGGTGGGCATCAATGCTTCCATCACTTTCTCAGATGATTGGGATGTAGCTTGTCCACATGGTCCTGATGAGGGCCCACGACCCAGGTTTTGACCCACATGCTAGATATCACCATTGAATTGAGTCAAGTGAGTTTCACATCCATCCATTAAAATTTTTCACTTCTCCTTGAATATTATACATTGGTCAAAATCTAACTAACTTACACAGTTCACAATTTTAGCTTTTACAGTATGTTGAGATCAAGGCCTTCTTTCATAGTTTATTGCCTCAAGGCTAGGAGTCTACTACAAGTGAATGTGGTCACAGGGCCGATCAAGGGCCTGGTCGTGGTAGCGGCCAATGACTTGATGATATATACATTTTCATGTTTTGGATATTTTGTTATATATGTAAATATATGGACTTTTATCATATATGGGCTTTGGATATGAACTTTTGGATATTTTTTTTTTTATATATTTTGTTATATATTTTGTATATTTTATCATATTGACCTTCATGTGTATTTTGTATCAATTTGAAATCGATCGTCTTTTATATTATATCTAGATATAGTTATTACAGTTACAAATGTTTTGTCAGTTTAAATTTATAATTAAAGATTGAGTTATTGCGCAGAGTTTTCAAAAGAAAAATAATTTCACCAAAAAGTAGAGTGCGCATAGTAGATATCAATCTACGACAGTAAATAGACCTAAGTAACTCAGCTCAGTAACTCCCAGTAAGTTCTAAAGAGTAAGAACTACCCAGTAAATTTTGAACCTACACAATTTTCCCTTGATCTGGTATCACACGAGGTTCTCAAGTTTGGTTTAAGAAGAGAAGCACCTATGTTGTACAAGAAAGTGATTCAAAAAATATATTAAAAGATGGCATCCACTTCTAGTACAAGTCTACAAACTCCAAGTTTTACAGGAAATAATTATAAATACTAGTCTCTTACCATGAAGGCTCTATTCAGAGGTCAAGATGTATGTGAGATAGTTTAAAATGGCTTTGTTGAACCAGCAAATCAAGCAACATACAATGCTCTCTTGCAAGCCGAGAAACATATATTGAAGGAACAAAGGAAGGAGGATGGAAAATCCTTGTTTTACATACATCAAGCAATGCATGAAAGCATATTCCCAAGAGTAGCACCAGCAAAGACATCCAAAGAGGCATGGTATATACTACAAACTTCTTATTAAGGTTTGGACAAAGTAAAGACTACTAAATTGCAGATTCATAGAAGATATTTTGAATGTTTGTTAATGAACGATACATAATTAGTAGAATAATTTTATACTCAAGTCATTCGACTGATGAACGAAATAAAATTTCATGGAGAAGTTGTACATGGCATAAAGGTTGTTGAGAAGGTATTTAGAAGCCTTCTTCAAAATTTTGAGTCCTTAGTTGTAACCTTGGAGGAAAACAAAGATCCTAGCAAGTTCAGCATTGATGAGCTTAAAGCTTCTCTCATAAATCATGAACATAGAATTAATAGATCATATACATCACTGGAAGGTGCATTTGAAGCACAGTCATCCATAAACCATGGAAGAGGAAGGCGGAGACCAAATTTTAGAGCAAGAGGAGGAAATTCTTCTAAAGGAGGATGTAGTAGCAGTTCTACAAATGTCGCTGGTAGAGGTCAAAATCAAAATTTTGGACAACCGAGGTGTCAAATATTTGACAAATAAAAAATAAAATGCCATTATTGTAAGAAATTTAGGAATTATGCATATGAATGCAGGAAGAAACAACATGACTAGAGTAGGCAAGGCCAAAGTCATCCAAGTAACACTAACTCTTCCACCAACACAATATTTTTAGCATGCACATCCCCACTTGAATGTAATGTTGTACAGGAAATCCCATGTGATATATGGTATTTAAATTCAGGATGCAACAATCATATGACTGGAAATTTAGATTTATTTTCCACTTTAGACAAATAAGTTCAAACTAATTTTACACTTGGAAACAATATCCAAGTTATTGTTTTGGGTAAAGGAACTGTTGGTATTATAACCAAACATGGGAGCAGAAAACTATGCCTGATGTTTATTATGTCTAAGGTCTGAAACATAATCTAATAAGCATTGGACAACTGCTACAAAAGGGTTACATATTTTACATGGAAAATAATCACTGTGTGATCTTGGACAAGTATCCAAGTAATCAATTGTTAGTTAAGGTGCGAATCACAAGCACTCACTTGTTTCCTTTGAGGATACACTACAAAAAAATAGCCCTTTAGGGGCGGTTTTGGCTTGCGGGGGTCTTGGTAAAACCCCCCCCTAAAAGGTTTTTCAGACCTTTGGAGGCGGTCTTTTAAAACCGCCCCTAAAAGTCATGGAAAATGGACTTTTGGGGGCGGTTTTTTTTAAATGCGCCCCCAAAAGTCTTGAAATTTGACTTTTGGGGGCGGTTTTTGGAAAACCCCCCCTAAAAGCCCAATTCTCATAACTTTTGGGGGCAGTTTGTCAAAACCCCCCCTAAAAGCCCAATTCTCATAACTTTTGGGGGCGGTTTGTCAAAACCCCCCCTAAAAGTCATGAGAATTGAACTTTTGGAGGCGGTTTTTTTTGGAACCCCCCTTAAAAGTCATGAGAATTGAACTTTTGGAGGCGGTTGTTTGAAGCCCCCCCCTAAAAGCCCAATTCTCATAAATTTTGGGGGCAGTTTGTCAAAACCCCCCCTAAAAGTCATGAGAAATGAACTTTGGGAGGTGGTTTGTTTGGAACCCCCCTTAAAAGTCATGAGAATTCAACTTTTGGAGGTGGTTGTTTGAAACCCCCCCTAAAAGCCCAATTCTCATAACTTTTGGGGGCGGTTTGTCAAAACCCCCCCTAAAAGTCATGAGAATTGAACTTTGGGAGGGGGTTTGTTTGGAACCCCCCTTAAAAGTCATGAGAATTGAACTTTTGGAGGCGGTTGTTTGAAAAGCCCCCCTAAAAGCCCAATTCTCATAACTTGTGGGGGCGGTTTGTCAAAACCCCCACTAAAATTCATGAGAATTGAACTTTTGGAGGCCGTTTTTTTTGGAACCCCCCTTAAAACTCATGAGAATTGAACTTTTGGAGGCGGTTTTTTTGGCACCCCCCAAAGTCATGAGAATTGAGCTTTTGGAGGCGGTTTGTTGGAGCCCCCCCCTTAAAAGTCACGAGAATTGAAAGCAGATCTCATTTTCTATTCAAAGGGCTTTTAATTTAGCTTGATCTTATCAATGAATGTGGTTAAATAATCTTCAAATTGTGCACCCAAAACCAGCATTACAAATTTAGGCTTAAAAAAGGTTTTTATACTTTTCCATGCATACTAATAGATAGAATTATTTTATTTATTTTTAATTTCATTTTGAATAATATTTTTATATGATGAGAAAAATCTAACTAAAATCTCAAGAAAAATCTATTTTATATCCAAACTTATGAAATGAATCGTGTAGTTTCAGTATATTAGCAAGCAAGCAACCTGAAAAAATCCAAACATATCCTTCAAAGCTACTCAATAAACCTAGGCTGGCTAAAATAGTATTTCAAGTTCGTGACAATCAATAAAAAAATGGAGTTGTCTAGAGCGTCTACGATTTTTCTCGGACGGCAGGTGAAATCTGGTTGATGATGACAACCTCCAACAACCCTCTCGGACCATCCCCCTCCGTCGTTGACACTGTTGCTACAGAACGATGAAGTGGAAGGCTTGCACGTCAAAAAAGATGACAAATGGGTGGTTGTCCAACCCATTCCTTATGCTCTAGTCACCAACATTGGCTACTTGTTAGAGGTAAGATCCTTCATACAAACTCATAATTTTGATGTTCATCTGGTCAAATTCAAGCAACTCAAATTCTGAAGTTTATGAGCTTTCTATTCATCTGGTTAAATCCTCCCCATATTCCTAACTATGGGGACGATATTCCTAACTATGGCAGCTACTATGAAAATGGGGACAATCTTCCTAACTATGGTAGCTGCTAGGAAGGAGAGCAAAGCAACGCTTTTGTCAGAGTTACGTCGAGAAAATCAGCCAAATTCTTCTAAACCCGGTGAAGGCGCTACCACAGATTATACCAAATTATTTCGATCACATCTATACCACACAGATTATACCACAGTATTTAGTTTTGAATAATTAATCTATAAACCTGGTGAAGGCACTATAAACCTATTTCCAGTAATGAAGTTTGCAGTAATGAAGGGAGTGCTGCCAGTCTCTGCGGGTTTACACCATCACCGTAACTGGGAGTCATGGTCATATTCGTCGTAGTCGTAGGGTGGGCTCTAAAGGCCATAGGGGGAGCAGAGTGTTTGTTACAGAGTATACTTGGAGCTGTGGGGTGGGGGTATGGTTTTGTGCAGGGGGCAGGGAGAGAGCATTCGAGTTCACCAACCTGGTCTAAGCATTTACTCCCATGCTGAATCCAACATCGACGAAGGAGGGAGGAGAGGGCCCACTCCCGATCGCATCCAGAATCAGGATCCGATAGGGTACATTAAACTCAGTAGGCCCACGGGGGGGGTGGCAGCGGTGTCAGCGACAGAGGGGGATGGTTTGAGAGGGGTGCTCAAGGTTGTCGCCATCGACCGGATTTCTCCTTCCATTCGGGCGAAATCATAGATGCTCTAAACAACTCCATAAAACAATAATATAAGACTTCTTAGCTAAAAATGATCTTTGAATTTATTGCTTAAGCCTTTGAAGTATGACAATGATCTGATTTAAACCTTGACCCTTTGGTTATTTTATCATTTGAATATAAATCTTCCCATGAAAAATGAAACGTAATACACTACAATACAAGTAATTACAATGCCTGAAAATATGAGTTAAACAACTGGGTATGAAACCTATTTTTTACACAGATAAAGCACTAGTCTTCCAGACCATTGAGCTGAATTAGAGAAATCTTACTAATTAGAAGTTGCTAATCATATGAAGAACTAGTCATTATCAATGTTCACTTAAATGCTATAGTAATTAAACCACTATCTTCTTATGATTTTATCAGAATATTTACTTATAAAATTACACAGGATTGGGTCAAACTCCAAAACCAAACAGGAAATGTTGAATTTCATTCCAAAAATCCTTCAAGAAGATGATAATTCAGTATTGTGTAGGCCATTATGATTGGAAGGAGAGATCATAATTCACGAGTTTCATGTAGACAATGCAATTGGCCTGGAAATAATTCAAATAAACCTTTACAGATACTTTTGGCATATCAATAAGGAAGAGTTGCTGGCAGTCATAAAATACGTATGGAAAGTCAACTCAAATATTGTTCTGCGCGCTCTGTGATCGCTCTGGTACTTGCAACTCTGTTCTTCTTTCTAGCTTGACAACATGCTCTCGAGGTGCTGCCTTCCTGTTGATACCTGCCTGCATACAGCAATCGAATATGAGATAAGGTGCTGCATTAGATCTCGAAGATCATTGCAATGATGGTTCGAAATCAAATATCATTGAGGGATGGGTATCCTCTCTCTCTATTTGATGGGTAAAATTATAATATCAACTATGGTTTCTCTTCCTAGACTCAAGAAGATCTCTCTATCTCGTATATGGGGGTCAGTGATGTAGGTTCTAGGTCCGCCCAAACCCCTGTCTGTCCCCTATCGTGTAATTAAGAGTTGGAAGTGGCAAAGGTTTTACGTCTCATCCACGACCTGTAGACCATCTGCATTTTTAATCCACCATTCATTTATCCCTCTAAGGATACCCACCCCTTATTGTTTCTTCCATTTTCTACAATTCCTTCCACACATGCAGGATTAATTTGCCTAGTTGCATTTTTGGCACTCGTCTCCTTATTTGTAACATATCCAAATTATGTTACCCTGAAGAAAATACAAAAACAAAAGCATCCACAAAACATGACAAAAACCAAAATGAGGGAAGTATTAATACTCAGTTTGTTTCATCATCAACATCATCTCTATTTCTTTGTAACCCTTGTCTAGAGCATGTGCACTTAGTCACCCATGTCACTACAACAAATCCTGGAATTAGCGTCTGTTTTAGCTCCATTTTTAGCGTCCACTATCACTTTTAATGTATTTTTCATCATTCTTTTTACAAAGTGGACAATTTTCCACGAGATGGCGCTTTTAATGGCGTTATTTGCGTGCTTTTTTGAAAGTAGATGTTAATTGGGACGCTAATTAGCAACCCAATTAACGTCCCAATTAGCATCCCAATTAGCATCCCAATTAATGTCCATAGTAACATCCTATTTAATGACCATAATAGCCTCCAAAATAATGTCCACAATAGCACCAAGTATAGAGTAAGCGATTGCGCCAGGAATTTTGAAAGGAATTACGCCAGGAATTCTGAAAGGAATTACACCATGAATTGCACCAGGAAAAACATCCGATATAGCACCAGGTATAGATTCAAACATATCGCTAGGCATAGTTCTTGGAATTGCTCAAGGAAGTTCGAAAGGAATTGTGCCATAAAGAAGTGCCAAGGAAACTCCAATGTTGCGTCAGGGATAATGGTAGGCATGTTGACAGAAGTAGCACCTAAATGGCCGTTTTGGAAATTGAGAGACCCTAATTAATCGTAAATAACCCTAAGGAATCCTATGGTCCATAACGACATTATAGTGTGCCTAACGACATGCTGATGCATATATTGACAATTATAAATATGGCAATGATGATTTATACAATATTTAATAGGATGTTGATGATGATGATGATGTCAATGTCAATAATTATGATGCAGGTTATTATAACATTATTTGATATTGGTTGGTCCTAATGGAAACATAATTCACCTTAATTGCATCAAAGTGACCATAATATCCCCTAGATGACCCTAATCGCATATGACTGTCCCTAACAACATTTGAGTGACCCTAATGAAACTTGACTCACCGTAAAAGCACGAGGATGATCATGCATGATAGCAAGGATGTTGATGATGATGATTATGATGATAATAATGAGGTTGAGATGAATGACTATGATCATGATGATATATGATCGGATGCCAATGATGATGATGTTTATGTACTCATGTATGGTGTTGATGATGATGGTTATGATGGCGATGATATCCATGTCAATGATCATGATTCATGTGATATTACTTATGGATCTTTATTTATCATAGTGGCACCTAATTATTGTAATCATGGCACTTTTGGATCTCGATTAATGATCCTAATGTGGGGTAAATTACCTTCATGCCACCTAAATTGCTCTAATGGCATTTGATTTTCACCAACAACATTTGATAGACCCTAATGGCATCTGATTGACCCTAACAACATGATGATGATGCGTTATGATAATTATGATGGAGCTTATGGATATGATTAGATAATTATAAGACTATATCATCCATTCTTGCAAGGAAGTAGGGTTCCTTGCTCATTATTATCACAATTATATTGATGATGACAATGATGTACTTGATGACTATGACGATGATGATGATGTTGATTTATTGTATGATGATGATGATAATGTCAATGTCAGTGATGATTATGCATGTGGTAGCACTTCTAGATCCTGATTGATCCTAATGGCACCTATATGTCTGTAACAACATCTAAATGACCCTACTATCACCAAAATGACTGTAAGGACATCTGAACGATCCTAACAATTACATGACCAGGGATTGCACCAGGAAAACTCCAATGTTGCACCAGGAAAACTCCAATGTTGCGCCAGGGAAAGCACCAGGCATGTTGACAAAAGTAGCACCTAGATTCCAAATGTTTATTCGAGGTTAAGCCAATAAAGTATTACATGAAACAATGCTAGTGTGATTGACCACACATCAAGTATAATTGCAATAATGAATAGTCACTTGATAGATCTAGCTTAGATCTAGTATAGATATAGTATTTTATGTCAATTACATGCATATTTTATACATGTTTATAGAAAGGTTTGAGGAAGGTTTTTCTTTGTCTATATGTGTGTAGGTTGATCATCAAGTGGAGCCGGAGACAATTCAACCTGATCTACATCAATCGTGGCCATCATCAAAGGAGCACTTATAAGCTAAGGTGAGTTCATATTTCTTCCTTCTTTTCTCATGTGTTGTATGTGATTGATTAGATCTAGTGATGGAAACATATTGGTATACCACCCCTTTCTGTCTTAGATCTTGCGAAAGTGATCCAAGGGAGTTCCCATCTTTCCACAGGGTGGAAATATTCATAACACATAAAGATGAATATTTTAGGGCCTGCAACCTCGGTTTTTATTCCTAAACCCTGCAAAAGGCCATAAGAACCATCCATGGAATTTGAAATGTTTCAACAACAATCATATGATCCATGTAGGACAATTATTCACTTTATATGCATTGTGTGGTGGTTTTTTATTGTGTTAATTGTCAATGAGCGATAAAAGCCTCTTTTAGGACCTAATACATTGTTTTCCTCCTTGAACCATGTTCGTGACCCTAAAAACGATCCCTGATGTACAAAACCATGTAGTGACCTTTGTTCCTTGACCATTGAGGTAGTCCTCCTCCTTTGAAATTTTAGTGTACTATGATTGAGCAAATAAACATAATTGGCCCAATCCTCTTCCATCTCACTTAAAACATACAATGTGCATGGTCCATGAGCATTAAAAACTCTGCTAGGCCCTAAGAAATTAGTGCCCCCCCTTGAACCATGCCCAATACATCTAGAACCATCCTTGGTGCTTAAAAAATTATAATGGAAACCTTGTAGCACATGTAGGTCAAATATTATCTTTTGAGGTATGTGTGATGATATTGGACCATGGAGTTTAAGGAAACATAAGGTCTAAGGCCATACGAATTTCCTAAGGGGCTCATGGGCCATTACAACACCCTAAAACACTAGATAGGCCTTACATAGGACTCTTTAAGTGTACAAGACATGGTTCGATGCCAAAATCTAGTTATTTGGGACACAAAATTTATCTCTATGATTCATGAGCCTTGTGTCAGGCCTTGAGCCACCACACATGCCATGAAAAGGGAATATTTGACATGATATCAAGGTATGGTTCTCATTTCAAGGTTTTTCACACCAAGTATGATTCTCACAACCCACGCCATGGTCCATGGTCAAAAGATAGAGTATTCGGCCACACAATTTTCCTTTATGGATCATGAGTGATGCATAAGGACCCGAGCCATCACATAGGGCCCTAAAGAGAGAATATTTATGCTACAAGTGGGATATAGTGGGAATTTTAAAATTTGTAACACCATGGATGATTCTCTTGGCCCATGCCATGGTTTAGAAATAAAATGCATGTTGTAAAGCCACTGCAAGTTCCTATGGGGTTCATGGGACATCATGGTTCCCTAAACTAGCACAAAGGTTCTGCATAAGGAATATGTAATCTACATGTGAGATATGGTCACCATTTTAAGAAATAAAGAAGCTTTCTAAAGCCTCCCTTGAACTAGATGGACCTCCTTTATGTTTCAAAACTTGTTGAGAAATACAATTTGACGACCACAAATTTTTCTCTCTACAACTAATTTATGTGTCCACTACGTGATAGGCCCCAGATACAAAATTGTTGGAAGGTAGGCAATGTGGATGCCATTTCAGGTTTTCACACACTAGGGGTGACTCTCATGGTACAATACATTAGTCCTATGTGTGTTGTGAATTGTACCATATACATGACAGTTTGTGATATAAAGATGGTTTAAAAGGAATTCCCACACCAATTTGTTTTTTAATGTAGATGTTGGTTTTGAGCGATTATGGCATAAGGGGCTACTAATTACAATTTTAATGGAGGTTAGTGGAATAGAGGCTCGTTGCAATACCTATGCAAAGATAAATAATACATTAAAGAGATGTCAATGCATAACCATGGATAGTGGTGCCAATAAGAATGCTCAATTAGATAGATAATGGAATTTTGGGTTTTCAAGGAGGCACTACCATGGGAGGGGTTCAACATACCATTTATAAATACTAATAGTCATTCAAAAATGATGATGTAAATCTACAACAATCCCTATTTACGATTTTTTTTATAGTTCGAGCATCATAGGGATGAAAAAAGTATAAAAAATAAATGAACTTGTGAAGAGAAAACACTAACAAATAGTAGATTGATAATCAAAGCTCCTCTGTGGCTCAGGGAGATAAACTACATACAATAATAAAGTTTTTGCATAGATAAATGACAAGGATAATGATTTTTCGCTTGATGGATAGTAGTGTTGTCATCACCATTTTTTAATGTACATATATAAATACAATAGTGTAGATCATGTCTATTAGAATCCTAGGGTAGTTTGTAACTGTATAAGACAAAGAGTCACGAAGACTCCAACTGACCTGTGGAATATTAAAACCAAAGGTCAGAAAGCAATGTATATATTGACATGTTTAGTGTATGAATAATACATCCGAGAGTTAATATTTTCCAGTGGTATTAGAGATTTTCCATAACTCCTGCATGCTCAGTCCCTACCAAACTTGCCCTCTGCGCTCCTCTACCTGCCAAACGCGCCCTCTGTGCTCCTCTGCATGATGTATGAGTTTTCTGCCATTTTCTGTTGCAGGCGACCATTTGTAACCCTAATCCTGAGCTCTCTCCTCCCATCGTATTTCTTTAGAGGTCGATGCCTATATTCCTTAACCTTAATTCCTCCAACTTCATTTTTGATTCACCTCCATCATGAGCTTCACCTCTAGTTGAGCGCTGCAAACCTCACCTTTTGCGTGAGTCCTTCCTTCATCTTTCATGTATGCGGAAGTCACTGTGTAGCCTACGACAGGTTCCTAGGGAATTACACTACATCATTTAAAAGGAGGAAGTTTCTCATTGCATTCTACCCCAATTCTATTCACCCACTTTCCTTAGCGAATAAGTATTGGTGCCCAGAATATTGTAAGGATGGGTGGAAAGAGGTTTAAGTTGGAAGTTCCTCACCTTTTTTCTTCAGAAGGCCATAGGTAGCAAGGAACCATTGTATTTTTAAGTCCATGTATTAACCTATGGTAGGTTCTTGGGGCATTGCATGATGTCGTTTAAAAGGTGGAGGGTTGCTCATTCCTTGCTATCCTTGCTATTTCAGTGTGGCCTCTCTCTCGTTGTTCCCTTTGACTTGGATTTCTTCGGTGCCTAATACAAATGACCCACACAACAAGACTCCCATCTATTTTTGAACTGAATCTCATCATCATCGTCATCAACAACATCATCATTATTTTCATCGTCACCATTGACATCATCATCATCATCATCATCGTCATTGTTATTATTTTCCTCCTCATCATAATCAATATTAAAATGCATAAAATAAAACCTAAAAATATGTTAAAAACCTAAATAAAAACAAATTAAAAAAAATGTTAAAATTTAAATTAAAAACTACATTTGAAACTTAAACTATAAACTAGGTTAATAATAATTTACAAATTATTTTAAATATTTTTATATATGTTAAAAACATATACTAAAATAAATGACAAATATATCAAATCTATATTTAACATAACCCCCAATATTTAATTTCAAAAACACATATGAAAGTCTTCCCGCCCTCCCAATTCCAAAAATTGATCACTATCACTCTTAGTGTTAGTAGATGAAAAGCCAAGCCTGCAAATTCACTCTCATTCTAGCTGTGTTTAGAGGGTCGAGTTGATCATGTAAGGGTATTTCTGCGTTTCCAGAGTATGGGAGGAGGGCACAACTATCACTGAGAAAACACAAAGAGCAAAAGGGGTCGTGGCATTCATCTTGAAGACTGATCTGATTAAAAAAAAATGGCAATGTATTACATTTCAGAGGACGAGTTCACTCCCTGAGGTCTTACCCTTCACTGTTGAGGTTGTATTTCCTTGCAGAGGCAACAAACATTCTAAAGAGGGGTCATGCCACCTGCCATAGGTTATGTGACTTCATTTATGGGATAACACTTTGTTGTGTGGGCCTTGTCTCTTCAGTACTGGGCCAATATTCCATTGTGAGGATTGTGTTGTTCAGCTGGGAAGGGCGCAGACCTGTTGAAGAGGACTTTCAGGTAGAAATGACTTGATCTTTTCATTGCTGGGAAATTTGGAGGAGAACCCAACAAAAGGGGGCCAAGCCTGCACATTCAACCTCATTCCAACTGTGTATAGAGGGTCGAGTTCATCATGTAAGGGTATTTATGAGTTTCCAGAGTATGGGAGGAGGGCACAACCATTACTGAGAAAACACAAAGAGCAAAACGGGGCATGGCATTCATCTTGAAGACTGATCTGATTAAAAAAAGGGGGCAGCGTATTACATTTCAGAGGACGAGTTCACTCCCTGAGGTCTTACCCTTCATTGTTGAGGTCGTATTTCCTTGTAGAGGCAACATACATTCTAAAGAGAGGTCGTGTCACCTGCCATAGGGGATGTGACTTCATTTATTGGCTAAGAATTTGTTGTGTGGACCTTGTCTCTTTAGTATTGGGCCAATATTCCATTGTGAGGACCGTGTTTTTTAGCTGGGAAGGGCACAAACCTATTGAAGATGATTTTCAGGCAGAAATAACTTGATCTTTTCATTGCTGGGCACTTTGGAGGAGAACCATCACTTATAAGAGACCCTAATGGCACTTCGGGGCATAGGGTAAGCTACTACATCCATCCACAGACTTGTCACTTTTTTCCATCATCTAGAGCAAGTCATATCTAAAACACAGTGTTGTAGTTATGATTGCACATCCTATACTAAAATTCAAGATAAGTTTAGATGATGATAGTAAGTAGTTTTTAGATTTTTAGTTTATAATATCTAATGGTGCCACGATGGAAGCCCAAATCTAATTAATGATGCAAATTGCCATCTACTAAACTTTTGAATATGGACATGAATCTTCCACTTTTGTCCATACAAATTGCTTCATGGATCAACCATGATCAATATCATCCAACAACCAACATTTTAGGTCTGCAATCACAACTGTACTTATGCCTTCACCTGTTCAACGCCAGTTCCTCTCTGCACCTCCAGACCCAACACCATCGCCAATTATCAATACTCTGCATGCTATCTACTTGCCATGTGGAGATGAGATAATCCTCCTCTGCCCATTTCAGCAGCAACCCTGCACAGGAAATAGGAAAGCTTTCATGCCCTCAGTAATTATGCCTTTGTTTGAACTTTGAACTTCTTCAATGTCCTGCTTTATCATGCCACCAAGCACAATATCACGTGGACACAATTGGAGGTCTTCTCAGCATTATCCACATTGGTCAAAGAGTGGGGTTCATGCACAACAATATGCTTTCTAGACATTTACTGTTTACATTCAACAACATTGCTAAATGCAAAGAAACAAACCACAACCAATGTCAAATCTCAAGACTTTGCTGCACATTTCACTAACAACCTGATGCCTTTGAAATGGAGAAATAGGTTTCTGTATCTACAACATAAGCCTTCTACATAATTATGCACCAACACTCAGGTGGTTACAGGACAAATTTTGTTGTGTGAGAACCGTGCTACATGCATCAAGCCACAATGTATGCCATTAACATTTCCTTTGTTTTCCTCCTGTGCCAAAGAGTTCCTATGCCGAGCCTGCCCTGTTTCTCTGCTCATATGCCTGACATTATATCTGTCATGGTCATTATTTCTTGTGCATTGGGTCCTGTAAATTTACAGAGATCAAATATGGGACTACTCACTCTTCTCTTGTGTGCTGGCTCTGATACCATAATAACAAATTGGAGTGCACATTCATACCAGGCAAGAGAAGAAGTGGAATAAAACATAATGGGAGATTAATGTTGAAAAGGAGTACCAATTTTTTTTTCCAAGGAAAACCTTGTGGGATCCCTCCCTCTTCCCTGGAATATCTAGATGGAGAGTAGCTCAATCACCAGCCACAATCGTGGATGAAAACCCCAAGGGACTCTACCAGATGTGAACCTATCAAAAAGGAGTACCATGTATGTAGTGATGCAATAATTTTATAAGATTAAAATCTGACTTTTGGCCTGTCATCGGCCATAGTTTTTTTGTTCACATGACAGTTTACAACTATATACAAAATATATACAGTGTGGCCATTAGGTCACATGTCACAATGTATCCCCTAAATTCTAACATGTTTTATGATGCAGAGTTGAAGATTCCCTTAATGATACTAGGTATCATGCCAACTTCTGTGATTCCATGCCTTTCCCCCTTGCAAGAGTTTTCCATTTAAGGATGACAAACCTGCTAGACAAGCATTACTTTTTCGTTTTGAAAGACTCAGGAAAAGGTCTTGACCTAAAATGGTAGTATCCTGCATGACAAAATAAATTGGGTTAAATGGTGTTTGTGAATACCAGTTTTGGGTGGCTTGTTGGGTCAGTGGTAAGGTGGAGTGCTTGCCATAATGATGACCAAGGTTCAAACTTCAAAGTTCAAACTGTGCTGTACATGTTCTCCCATGTTAATACACCCCACTACTAGTACAGGACAAATGGAAAAAAAGAGGGGAAAGTCTTGGTGAGTTTCGATGTCATAGATACCCCTTGGATGTGGCTGCTTGATTATGGGGTTGATAGTATGCTTTCTCCATATTTGTGTTGGGGATGGTTTCCCCTTTTATTCTGCAAAAGGAAAAACACAACAACTTTGGGTATCATGGTGACTGAAATTTGATCTTTTCTTCGTATTTTTCTCCGAGGTTGGGGTATAAGTGTTTGACTGTTTTATTTGTTCTCAAGAGAATTATCTATGATATTTTTCTTACTGAATTGAAGGCTTCTTGTCATTTGAAGTCAAGTATTAAATGGTAACATGTAAAAAGAAAATGTGAACATCAATAATAGTTCATAATGCTGCTCTTACTGAATAATTTTACACAAACTTCCTTTGTTAAATCTTCTTTCTTAATCTTGCTTATATTGGTTTGCAATCTATTCTTTACATTTTTTGAGATCAAGGGTTTGTTTCAATTACATATCAGTTCTCTATCACACCAACATCAATGATGTTTCAAAAAATCATTACATTGTTCCAGCTTCTTTTGGTAACAAAAATTACAAAGATGCATTTCTATTTTGTGAGCAGGGGACTGTAAGGAGGGGATTTATATTGGAGTTGAGGTGGCTGAGGATGATCCTCAAGCATCAAAAGAATTTTATGGACCTAACATTTGGCCTTCTATAGGTAAAATATTACTAACTGACCTATTGATTGTTGTCACAGTGGGAAAATGTTGCTTAATATCTATCATTGAAAATTGATATGATTAGATAAAAGGAACCAGTTAATGATTAAGTGGAATTCACATAGATGGTCTTTATCTTAGTTTAGGTTGTCCACGTTCTTGAGTATTGGGTCACTGGGTTCTCAATATTGTGGCTGCAGAAATCTTCATTTAAATTCTTTGTTTTGTGTGAGCTAGCTGTATACTGCTATCGGCACATAGCCTTCTTGAAAGGAAACATTAATCCTCGTGGAAGTAAATTACTATCATTCCATGTGATGTTTTAACACAGTGTTTGCACTTTTACACTGGCTTATTTGCTTGTACCATCTTATTTGATTACATTGTTAGGATTTTGCACTGTCTGATTTGACTGTACTGTTCTATTTACTTACATTGTTTACATTGAAATTAAGTGAATTCAGATGCTTAGATAAATATCACAGTTACTTATTAAGTGCAATTCAGATAGATGGCCTTTCTCTTAGTTTATATTTGTTAATGTTCTTGAGGGACCAAGTTTTCAACATATTGAAAGTGAGTTTTTTATTTCTCTCCATTACTGTTGGTTGTTTGTCTGAATGATGAGGTTTGCTTCATGTGGTGATTGACGTCTGTGTAGCATGTCATGAATTCTTTCATCTGTCACAATGTTTCAGCATTTTTGTAGCTGAAAAGTTGATTTGTCAGATAGATAAAGGCACAAGTACATAGTTGGTTTGTTAATGGCCCTACAAAAAGCCTAATACAAGGAACTAGTTAGTGGAGATATAAACTATTTAAAACCTTCACAAGTTGTATCTAGTCTATTGAGCTAAGTTACCAGGGTACAGGTACATGGGTGCAGGTGTAGGTACACCACTTTTTAAAGTATGGGATGGGTACATCAGGGGTACAACATCAAATTTTATATATAATAATATATGTAAAAAAAGATAACTGACATTAATGCAAATGAGTAGTAATTCATATTCATGTTTAGATTTAAATGATTCCAGTGCCACCATTCACCAATTGACATATGATTCAACATTGAACATCGACATTCCTTCCCTTTCTAGACATAGATAACAATCAGAAAAATATGAAAATTCAAACTTCATGTAACTGAAATGCGGGGACCAGGGGAGAAAGGAATGTCAATAATGATGAATAATGCTTAATGTTCAACTATTGGAATGGGCATCAATTTTCTATTATAAAAAAATGAACAAGGCACTAATTCCTCTCTTCTTTGTTGGTCTCTTCCATGTTGACATAGCCAAATTGAAAACATAAAAGTGAGCATGAAATTAGTGATTAAGGTATAAAAAGGGGCAATGCTTAGTTGTTTTAGAGTTTCTTGTTGGGTTCACCCTAAATGCAACCGTCTTAGATATTTTTAATTATTTTTAAAATCATGCTAAAAGTGGCATCAATGTACCCAAAAGTAGGGTATGTCTCCATGACTCTCCAGGGTACAGTGGGGTACATGAAGGTGTTGAAGGGTACAATAGGGTAGGGGTATGGGTACATTTCTTGTATGTGGGTATAGCTACGAAGAATCTGACACCTGGGTATGCATAAGCATTGTACTTAGATGTTGAACAGAGTTAATTTTTCAGCCAAAATCATTTCCAAAATAGCACATAAAGCAGTTAGATGTAATCCAAAAGATACAATACTAAAGCATATGGTGGGAAACCACGATCTAGAGGATGGCATTTCCTTTTAGCAATTCTTGCATGGTTAGTTTTTATTTGTGATTTCTAGTATTTAATGCAACTTGTTATATTCTCTCAACCAACCAAGGTTTCTAATGATATATAGCTCAACTCAAAATTTTATATGGGTAACATAATTTGTTAATTTGCACATCATAAATTAGGATCAAATAAGTAGGAAGATTAAAAATTTAAAACACACATCAAGATAGAAAATAAGATACATACACCCATACTAAGAACCAAAGACATGAAAACAACATGCCCAAGTAAAGCTAGTGACCACTATGGCCCAATTTTCTCACGTGACGAAATATATCACACCCTTAGATGCGGGGGGAAGGGTTGAACCTTGGTGGGGGTATATCACTACCCTTACTTGAGTTAGAATACTTAAACCCCAAGAGTTTAAAGTTTTAAACCCTAGATGCATGAAACCTAAAATGACTTGAATATTATTTAAGTCATTAATACAACATTAAAACATGATTTAGCCTAAGTCAACAAGTGACTTTATTAATATGACTAAGTCTATAGTCTAGACGACCATTATTAACTAATATGACTAAGTCTATATTCTAGACGACCATTATTAACTAAATAACTCTAACATCCTCCCCTAATGGTCATTCTAGAGACTACAGTAAGTTTGTCTGAATTTTACAAATTTATCTGGGCCAAGACACTTGATGAAAATATTTGCAGTATAGTCCTGATTTGGGAAATATTTCAGCT
This sequence comes from Larix kaempferi, assembly GCA_027924585.1. NCBI lineage: Eukaryota > Viridiplantae > Streptophyta > Pinopsida > Pinales > Pinaceae > Larix > Larix kaempferi. The sequence continues at coordinate 14,827 of BSBM01002449.1, read as the reverse complement.
TAACTGCTCCATCTTTTACAAGTTGTTGGAAGAAATGACAACGCCCATTAATATGTTTGGTCCACTCATGGAACACAGGGTTCTTTCATCTATTCCAACAGGGTTATCATGAAAGGAATTATCGGTTCATCCTGATGAAATTGTAAATCTGTAATCATTCTTCTAAGCCAAACTGCCACTCTGTATTCTGCTTATGTAGAGGAAAGTGAAACTGCATGTTGATCCAAAAAACTACCCCTGTGCCAAGACTGAACACATAGCCTGCGGTCGACTTCCTATCATTCACAAATCCTGTGCAATCCAACTCCAAATAGCCACACTACTGAGGTTCTTCGCTTTTCCCATATAGCCAAAATCCAATGTTCCCTTTAAATATCGTAGCACCCTGTTTGATGTTGTCGGTTGTCCTGTGTTCTGTTTTTGGAGCTTGCATAAACTAGGAAATGTAGCTAATTGTATAGCACAAGTCAGCTATAGCTTTCTACAATTGTCAATAATAACATTTGAAATATATTTTATCACCTATGTCAACGATCCTGCTGCTTCCTTATCTGTTTTTGCCTTCATTCTTCTTACCAAACTTGAGTTTGCTCTTGAAGTTGGTTTCCAAATCCATATCTAAACCCTCATTCCCACAGCTACTTCCAAACTGTTTTTCCACCTATTTTGCTGCAAGAGCTTAGTGCTCAAATCCTCAAACTTCAAGCCAACATCAATAAAAATAATGTTTAGGGTTTCAATGAAATGTCAAATGAGTCTAGTAAATATTGAGAGTGATAAGTTGATAACCACCATGCTTTCTTCTTCCATTTCATCCCAATGGCATCAACTCTTCTCTAAGATCTTTCATCTTCAGTGAATGATCTTGTAAAGGCTCACTTTCATCCATTTTTATTGAAAACAGTAATTTTTTAAGAAAGAAGGATCTACCTCTATCTAAAGTTTCACATAAATGATAAATCCTTTAGTAGCTTCCAAATAGTTGCAACATCACCCCTGGTATGCACTTCAGGAAACATCTCATTGGTCACTGAAAGCTTTATTGGAATTAGTGCTTCTCTATCCTGCTCATCAAACTTCGTTTGATCATTTACAGTTGTTGATTGTGAATCCTTACACAATATAAGCTGATCCAAATACATGTACTAAAAAATGGCCAACATACGTTGTTTTCATGTACTATAATTATTCTAAAAAAAAATAATTCCTGAATCCCCTCTAACACTGTGTTAGACAAACTATTCATTAAAGCACAACAAAATTCAGCCTAAATGACGCTGAAAATCAAATCTGCAACTGAAATGGACTTACAACCAAGAAAACTGTGTTTTTCCTCACCCAAAATAAAGATTACAGAAATAAAAGCAAATATTCTTGCTGGAAAACTAATAACTCTACTGAAAATATGAACACATCCACTGCAGATCCACCAAATACCTGCTAAATCAAAAAATTTATGTTCTTTTTTCCACCAAACAGAAAATTATTGAGAAAAAAACAAGAATTACCTACGCAATTTGTCCAATTCCAGCAAATTACCTACTGGATCTACAAAATTACAGTGAAATTGATGAGATTTTCCTGTTGTTCAGTCAAATTGACTGAAGAAACTGAGAAATTACAGCTGTTGAGCATCTGTACAGAGGGTTGTACAGCCTTTCAATTTTTGTCCTGGGGGTTTGTATTGTCAAAGAAACCCTAAATATTTGTTGTGCTATCGTTCGTATGGTCTATGCGACCTTAGAATCTCCCTAGCGGCTGTTATATGGCCATCCATACACTGTTGTATGGGCTGGCTGTGGTAGGGTTTGTATGGTTTGTTAATGGTGTACAACCAATCTATAGTGGCTGGCTGTTGTACAACTGATCGATACAGTTCTCCACCAAAATAGTGGTTGCTCAATCAAATAATTTTGGCTTTTTTCTTTTTTGATTTTATGAAAATAACTCTTTTTTTTCAGACAAAACAACCTAGCTTTAAATCAAGCAAATGAACCTAGCCCATCTAAAAAACTAGAAATATGACCCTAGTATTTCTCTCTTAATTTATAAGCTATTCCAATGGGAAATAAACCTGAGATATAGTTCTGAGTTATCATAAATGTTTCAGATTTGAAAGCTTTCAGAAATCAACAACTACCTTTCATCAATCTAAGTTGACTTCAACCATTCACTGTGCACGAAGAAATTAATTCTAATATTCCCTTTTACATAGGTCGTGACTATGTTATATGCTGCATTCTTACCCTCACAGGTCTCAGTAAGGTGAATTGCAGGCTCACGTGCATCCTTCTCTAATCTGCTGCTATAGGAAATGATGAAATCAACACTTATGGACTCTAGGATCCCTGGATGAAATACAACAAACTGCTAAGTCTGGGAATGAGAGTGCCATAAATGCCCCACTTGTGGAATCCACTTTTGGAGAGCCTTTAATCTACACATCTCAAGAGCCCACATGGCCCTTTTTGAGGAGAGTGTCCAAATTGAGTGAGATGCAATATGCCATCATCTTCTTGGGTTCTCAATGTCCTACAGCAACTTGGGAGATATTAGAAGAGTATTGTGGCCACAAAAAATAACACCCCAACCCAAATGCAAGGAATCAAAAGGTTCGAGTTGTTTGATCTAATGAAAACAAGGAAGAAGACATAGGTGAAGGCTATTCAACAAGTATTAGACATGGGCAAATGCTAAGATTCTATCTATGATAGTAAGTTTTCCTACCACGAGTGCATCACGATAAGTCTAATTCACTACTCCCCAGTATTTATTTTGGGTTGTTTTGCTTCTCCCAATCCATGATAAGCTCATTGAGGAATTGAGGAAGACAGACCAAAGAGAAAACACCTCCGGCAATCAAGAGAATGAAACAAAGGAAAAAATCAGGCATTTAAAGTTTTCTTGGGTGCAGATTCAAAAAATCATGAGTTTACCTCGCCTGGATGGTTTAAATCCCAAGTTGACTTGCATTTACTAAGTTTAACTCAGGATGGTTTGAATCAGATCGTTTAGTAGTTGATTCAGATTTAAATTGGGAAATCATGATTCCTGTGATACTATTTGAGACTACAATGAATACTCGGCCATTTCTAGTCAATAGAGAAATCATAAATCAAGTTGTCTCTTATAGGGGTACAGTCTCTAAATTTAAAATTAATGAAACTTGCTTCATTAGAAAAATTGAGCAAATTCATTGCAAACTTTTCTATACAAATATTTACCTTTTTAGGCCTTATCCCGTTCTTCCTTGAGTGGCTTATAGAACAATCTCTGCGTGAAATGCTGAGTTGGGTTGGCAAATACGTTTTTCTAACTTGGTGTCTGCAATTTGATAGAGCTTGCTTGTAATATATGGAAAATAGGGTCACAAAGTGTTATTCTTAGTGATCCTATGTAGGGATCCTGATTGAGTACTTTTCTTTTTCTAAAACAAGGGTAGATCAATCATTATTTCTTATTTAACCACCCTTGTAATTAAAAGTTGCTATTTTCATTGCCTTACCTCTATATTGATGTATGATCATATCATTCAAAATAGTATTTGTTGTATTTAAACTTTTTAATTCCACAAGAACATACATCTACTATCACAACAAAGGTGGTATGTAGCATCATGCATTCATAAATTCCATTCTAATTCATACATAATCAAAATAGATCTCAAAAAAAGAATTATAAACATGAATTCAAACATTGAATATATGGGGCACTCATCTTTAAACAAGTTGGTACAAGAAAACTAGTTGATGGCAAGAAATTTTCCACACAACCATTTGCATCCACTGTTGATAGTAGATAGTACCCACAAGTTAAATTATGAGGCCACCAAGGGAAAGCAAACTAGTCCATGACACTCAAATCACTCACCCAATGCAATAAGTATAAACCTGGTTATTAAAAATATTGATGTTTCCTTTCAAAACATATATTTTTCCCGGACAGTTACAATAAGTGTATTATGATATAATACCTTAGTCACCTTTCTTCTTTGCATAGAGGCTTCTATCTAGGCTAATAGTCGTAGATTGTTATGGCTATTGTAGGATTTAATGCTCAACCAATTGATTGCTCTTTTTGAAATTGGATTTATATTCTAGTTTACAGCTTAGTGTTATTCATTTCCTGGATTTTTCATTAGACTTTATAGCGATTGTTTCTGATACCGAAAGGCATCATACTTCACAAATTACAAGGTTTGACACAAAACGTATTCATTCTACATACCCATCCCAGATCCATTTTAGGGACAAATTTATTTACGGTATGTTTCCCAATTGATTGATGTCTATACCTAGAGTTGATATAGCTCCAGGCCATTCCAAGAAGAGAATTTAGTGATTCCCATGAAAAGTCCTTAACAAAAATTAATTGTAAAAGGCAATCAAGTGAGCTTGACAATATAATGCTAGGCACATTTTGTAAACCTAATGTGTAGTCATCCAGTATTGCTTGTATGTTCAATCTTTAAAGTTAGTATTTGATCATGTATGTAATTTATCTACTGGTTTGAGATGAATGGGTGCTTGACTAGTATATATTCATTTCCTTGTGTTTACCAATAGGCAATATATGTTTCCTACTGACTTGGGCAGATAATTTAATTTTCACTGCAACAGTTTTCACATGGTCATGACTCATGACTCATAGGCTATATCTCATTACTCAGATATGATCAGAGTGATTCCTTAGAAGTGACCTCTTACCACACTAGCAAAATACATAATGTTTAATATTTATTAATTTTTCCTCTCCTTACGACTTCCCATGTTTTTGTGGATTTGAATTTTTGGCTTCTTCTTGTAATCTTATCTAATGCTACAGTTGCACATGATGAATCGTTAATGCTACAATTGCACATGATGAATATTTAGGGAGTTATGAAGAAGTGTCATTCCAACTCCACTATTATTTCTTTGGTATCAGTTTATTAGATTATTATGCTACGAAGAAGTGTCATATGCCCTTTCTTTGGTAGCCTAGTGTCCTGGCGGATCATCTGGACCTATTGTCTATGCCCTGAGTCCTGACTAAGATAGACTGACTATTTGTATTTGAATTACTCTTAGTGTTTGGTTGTAGAAAAAGTATCCAAAAGGATATTATTGGAAGCTGCATCCAGCCAGGAAATTAGCTTGGAGAAATCCATAATTTTCTTCATCAAGTCAAATGCTAAAACTCATTAGAATATCATGAATACCCTTGGGTTTAAAAAGGGGAGAAATCCCTTCCAAATACTTGGGATATTCCCTCGTTGCTTAATATTATGATAATGTTGGCATAATATTATTGATAAGATCAAATGTAAGATGGAATTCTGAGCCAATAGATTCCTATGTGGAATATTGGTATGTATATCATCCTTCCACTTTGCCATACCTATCTTCCTTAGCTCTGTTCTACTTTCTCCAAACTCTAAATCAATGAATTGAATGCATGCTTATAAAATTATTGCGGGTTAGGGAAAAAAAGGAAAGCTAATGGAACCCCTTACCATGCAAGAGGGAACCCACAGGACCTTTAGTACAGCCAGTGATTCACCTAGATGTTAATTCTATTGTCGCCAAGATGCTTTTGGAGGTCCTTTTTTTTGGCATAACCATGCTCCATATCTCCATACTGTGCAAATATCATTGGATTGGGGTATCTCTGCTGCTGAGTTTAAGACTCATTTAAGGTTTCTATGAATCCCCCTGGTCAATTTTCATTTATGCTACAGGATACTGGTGACTCAAAAGTAAATGATTTCACCAAAATATGCTTGAGGAGGCTTACAGGCCTTACACTACCACAACCCTTGATTGCCGCATTAGTTTTGTGCATAAAAATAATTTTATTTCCTACATCTTATCACCAAGGCATCATCATTATATGACGTATGAAATAGCATTCAGGAATCTAGTCCATCCATAGCCCCACCAAACCATAAACCAACCACTTGTGACAGAGATCACAAGAGAACTATCCTCCAAATAACTCTGCTGGATATGGGGTAACACCACCCACACTGAATAACATCTTAGCAACTTTGGTACAATGTATCAATCAAATACTACATTTGTGCAACACTGGGGGCACAACAATCGCTTTGCACTAGAACACTTTTGTCAGAACAATGCACACCATTTTGTTGAGGTGGCAAGTTAACTCAAGATGAGCCACTTGAGCAATGTGAGAAAAGATGTGTGCGTCCATAATAGCCCTTGAGCATCCAAATAACCAATACATAAGATATGATCAGTCTGTATTGCATAGCTGACCAAACAATAAGATAGGAGTGGATGATCATGTAGCATGAGGACTAACAATGCCAGTAACTATAACAACCTCCTAAGTAAGAGTGCTAAGCTATCACTCCAACCAAGGTCAAGCATCCACCCAAACTCCCAAACACCCAAACTGAGCTGTCTTTATGTCCCTAAAGCAATGCCAAGGGTCTAGTGTTGGTGAAAGCACTTTTGGAGTAAGTTCAAAATCTAACAACAGCTGCCAGAGTAATAATAATGGTGATTTACACAATAAACTGTTATATATGAGGAGAAGAACTCCCAGATAAGCCAATTACATCCATATATCCAATCAGAAGTCCATGTATATTGGTAACTGGATGACTACACATTAGGCTTTCAAAATGTGCCCAACATTATATTGTCAAGCTCACTTGATTGCATATTTCAATTAATTTTTGTTAAGGACTTTTCATAAGAGTCACTAAATTTTCTTCTTGGAATGGCTTGGAGCTGTATCATCTCTGGGTACAGACAGCAATCAACTGGGAAACATACCCTAAATAAATTTGTCCCTGAAAATGGATCTGGGATGGGTATGTAGAATGAATACGGTTTTTTGTCAACCTTGTAATTTTGTGAAGTATGATGCCTTTCGGTATCAAAAACCATCGCTATAAAGTCTAATGCAAAAGCCAGGAAATGAATACCACTAAGCTATAAACAAGAAGACAAGTAATGCTGGATGACTACGACGATCAAAATTGAGCCATTCAATTTGAAACAAGAAAGAGAGGAGGGTTATTTCGATTCGGAAGGGAACTATGTAGAGTATGGAAATGGCAATGAAATTAAGGTCTCTTCTATGATATTCAATATGATGTTTTCTTATGTTCATCACTGAATTTGAGGGAATCTCAAATCATGTATTTATGATAGTCACGTCTCATCTATAGAAGCATATTTTTTTTCTATGTTGTATTTCATGACTAGTTACTTTTCTATTGATGAAATGTGCAATATGTTACATGTTTGAACTAGGATGCCTGGCTTGATAGTGTGGAGGTGGACACTTGTTTTGCAGAGGAGCACTTGAAACAATATATTGAAGCAAGTGAAGATGATGATGATCTTTCACCTGAAGAAATTAGTATAATCAAGAGGCGTATAGCCAATGTACTTCAACCTGGAGAAACAGTATGTATTTTTCTCCTCTCTTTCCAATTATTTTCTTTCATTACAAGGTAAAAGAAGGAATACATGTAAAAATAAAACTCATCAAAAACATTGGACTGTTCTCTCTTCTTCATGTATTCTAGGGTTTACATCACAAACCCCTAGGTATGTTTATGCCCACAGGTAAGTGCCAGACTTGTTCCTTCTGAGAGATCTGCCTTTGAGAGGCTAGATCTGATCTAGAAGTCAATTTTTCTGAGTACAAGGAAGGTTCACTCAATCAGATAAGTTACTTGACCTATTTTGCTTTGATAATTAGTTTTACTAATGTACTATTTTTTATGAATTCACTGTATTGATGAGGTTGTTGAACTTTAACACAGTGACCCTTGGGTAGTGTTAAAGTTGAAAGAGATGAAAATTATGTTTTAAACTTCAAATCCGATTAAAACAACAACTATAGCAGAAAAAGCCAAACTATGATTTAATTATCAAAGCGAAAAATATGATTTAAGAATACATGCTCAAACCTTAAATCCAGTAGGGTTGGGGCTCTCTAAGAAGCCTCCTTTAGATGCTAAATTAAACTTAACACCTTCTGAATCACTATTACAAATAACATCACATCCATCATTGATTGAATGGCCAGCCTCCAGGTTTAATGGTGGGATTATTGTTTAATACCATAGATTTTGCAAAGTTAGAAAGACAATACTAACCCCTATCTGACATTTAGCTGGACACATGATGACCGGTGATTGTGTGAGCACCAATCACATTATGTTACAGGTCTTCCCTCAAGACCTTGGTATCATTTTCCTAGCTAATATCTTGAGTGTCTATTGAAACTCCTAGCAAAGGTTTTGTATGCTAATTTGTTTTCCTTTTATTTTTTGTTTTGGGAAAAATGGTTCAGAAATAAAAAATATTAGGCAATTTGATCTGTTCTAATGTAAGCATCCGTAATATCCATTCTTCTACTTTCCACATTAAAAGGACTTGAAATGATTTTATAATTTATTATATTGAACCAAACATGTACAACTAGAACTGAACAAATTGCACTCCCATTCCCATGAACGACCACTGTGAATTCATGAAGCTTTTTAACATGCCTCCAAAGAGGATAGAAGTCATTCCTCTTGTTTGGATTAGGAGTTGGAGCAAGAGAAGTAGATTGGTTGGTAGCCATTGTTCCTGCAAAAGAAAATAAAAAAACAGATCTTCAATGAGTAATATAGATAATGGAAGCATAAACCCTAAGAAAACACTCAAATAACTACCAAGAAAGCTTATTGCTCACCTAAATACAGAGGAAGTGGTTGCTGATGTTTCCCAAAACACCACAAAAAACTGCTTGTAGCTAGAATCGTCCTTGCTCAAGCTATCCAAAAGATTGAAAATTTGCTTGCTGCAATTGCACTTGCTCAAACTATATGACGAAAAAACGAGGGGAAATCCTTTTTCTAATTTTTTTAATGTGCTGAGAGGCATCTAATCTCAAATTAGGGTTAGAGTCTCATTGGTGGGTCCTTGCAGTCAAACCAAATAAAACATTGCCAATTCAATTTGGAAATGTATTGTAGACCATGGCATGGCCTTGAAACACCAATTGGTTGTACAAAATGCGTTTTAGGCCACATCACATGTGTTTCGAGGTTATACCACATGCGTTTCAGTACATGGTATTGTTTGCAGTCAAATCAAATAAAAAATTGCCCAATTAAATTTGGAAATGCATTGAACAGACGATGGCATGGCCTTGAAACACCAGCTGGTTGTACAAAATGCATTTTAGGCCACATCACATGTGTTTCAAGGTTGTACCACATGCATTTCAGTACATGCTATTGTCCCCTAGGGAGTATTTCCTGCAACTTAGCTCACCAACTACCAATCTCTAAGGTGCAAAGTAGTTATGTTTAACAAACACACTCTCTGCCCAACAATAAAAAAATGGAAGAAGACCACAAGCAACCTTAGTCTATGCCAACAAATAATGCCCCAAATAGAGCACTTCTCAAAGCAAGTTGTCCACGTGTCACACTAGGGTTTGTCCAATTTTCTCTCCAAGCTAGGTGTCGACATGTCAAGCACAACTTCTCCAAGATGGTGTGCCATCCAATCAATGACTCCTCAACTCAAGTATTCCTCAAACCATGTAAGGTGGTTACAAGTACCCAACCTCCAAGTGCCTAATGCCCTCCTCCAAAGTGGTTTTTCCACATGTGACAAGTGCCCATACTCCTCAATAAGTGTGCCCTTGTAGATGATGCCATATATTCCTCATGTGCCAATTACCACATCAAGACGTGCGCCTCCCTAGCATGATCCCAAGGCAAGCATACACCCAATCTAAGCTCTCCAAATGCAAATAAAAAATAAACAAATGGGCTATGAGACCACAAGCCATTCACATCCTATGAAGTACTCCTCCTATCTAGGTGAAAACACTTCTGGAGCTACCAAAATCCAACAACAGTAAACCCTATCTGACATTTAGCTGGACACATGTTGAGTGGTGATTGTGTGAGCACCAATCACATTATGTTACAGGTCTTCCCTCTAGACCTTGGTATCATTTTCCTTGTGGGATTTCAGATTCTATTCTTGTGATATTTCATTGTTTCATATTCGTCTTCTAGTTTATTCATATTGTCTATATTGAACAAAGTACATAAATTCTCATAGTGGAAGAGACAAACAAGGAAGATGATTCGTCTTGAATATTGTCCTTCCATGCACAAACTATTGAGCTCCTCAACTGCATCAATATGTCATGTCTACAACAAGAATCACTGCACTATGTTATGAAATGCATATTACATGATTGAAATTTGTGTTTGCAAATTGTATGCAAATTTTTTCAGCATTTTTGTTGTTTTAGTAAGTAATCGAAAATTTTGGAATTATAGTTCTTATGCCTTGTGAGGATTGCAAAGAGCAGGTTGCTCTTGCATGATAATATGTAGATATTTGGGTACATGTGGATATACTATTACAATCATCTCTTAAACATTCTTATTGTCTTTTCTTAGACTTAAAAATAATGCAATATGGGTGTTAATATTGCTCATCTCCCTAATTATTAAAGGGTCCTAGCTCAATGGCAGAGCGCCTACCTTACAAGCAGGAAGGTTGGTGGTTCGATTCCTCTATACCCTATTGATATTGCAATATTGGTATTTTTAATAAAATATATTTTATTATGATTTATTATGGCTATAGAGGGGGTTTCAAACCGTCTTTGTATGTTTCTATGAGGGGGGTTCTAAGCTACTTTCATATGTCACTACGAGGGGGGTTTTAAGCCACCTTCATATGTCACTATGAGGGGGGTTCGCAATTTCCCTTGTATGTTACAACAAGGGGGGTTTAGAACCACCCTTGTAGGTACCTACGAGGGGGGTTTCAAACCACCTCTGTAGGCCTCTATGAGGGGGGTTCCAAACCAACCCTATAGGCATCTACGAGGGGGGTTACAAACAACCCCTATAGGCATCTATGAGGGGGGTTTTAAACTACCTCTATAGGCCTCTACGAGGGGGGTTCAAACCTGCCCCTATAAGCCTCTATGAGGGGGGTTCTAAACTGCCCCTATAGGCCTCTACAAGGGGGGTTCCAAATTGCCCCTATAGGACTATACGAGGGGGCTTCACAACCGCCCCTATAGGCCTCTATGAGGGGGGTTTGAAACCACCCCTATAGTCCTCTACGAGGGGGGTTCCAAACCGCCCCTGTAGGTTTGTATGAGTGGGCTTATGAGGGGGGTTCACAACCGCCATCATAGGTCTCTATGAGGGGGGTTCAAAACCACCCTCGTAGGTCTCTATGAAAGGGTCTACGAGGGGGGTTTAAAACCGCCTCTGTAGACCTCTACGAGGGGGGGTTTAAAACTGCCTCCGTAGACCTCTACGAGGGGGGTCACAAAATGCCCCCAAAAATCACTTTCGGGGGCGGTTTGAATATCGTAAAAAACCGCCCTTAAAGGGAAAAACTTTTAACATCGGTGCCTTTAGGGGCGGTTTTGCCAAAACTGCCCCCAAAGCCAAAACCCCCCCCGTAGGTCACTTTTGGGGGCGGAAGACAACTCCCCCTAAAGGCCAAAAATGTAGTACTGATAAGGCCTAATATGAAAGGAAATACAACTCAAGTTGTTCATGAAGTAGGGGATGAACATTCAGGAGCTACATTCAAAGCAGAAAGCAAAGAAGCAGACATGCTCTGCGCGAAGGAAGAAAAAAATAGTGGTAAAGAAATTCAAGCAGCATTTCAATCAGAGATTCAGGATGAATATTGGCTATGGCATTTCATATTTTGACATCTTAAATTTGATGGGATAAATCTATTGCACATGAAGAATATGGTGAAAGGATTTCCACTAATTGAAAAACAGGAAACAATATGTGAAGGCTTCATTTTTGGCAAGAAACATAGAGAATCCTTTCAAGTAGGGAAGTCATATAGAACGTGCACAACCCATTTGAAATTGTGCACTCTGATATTTGTGGGCCAATGAAAACACCATCCATAGGCGGCTACAATTATTTTCTGACATTCATTGGTGATTTTACAAGAAGAACATTGACTTATTTTATAAGAGAAAAATCTGATGCAATTGGTTGTTTTTAGCAGTTCAAGCCACTTGTGGAGAAGCAAAGTGGTCACTTCATTAATGTTCTAAGGGTGGATAGAGGTGGTTAAAATGTCTCAAATGATTTTCTAGATTTTTGTAAATCTCATGGCATACACAAGCAATTCACTGCAGGGTATACACCTCAGCAAAACAGTGTCGCAGAAAGGAAGAACAAAACCATTATGGAGATGGCGCGCAATATGATGGAAGCCAAACATTTGTCAAATGAATATTGGGTTTAGGCAGTAGAAATTGTTGTATACATCATGAATAGGTCTCCAACAAAGAGTGAAGAACAAAGTTCCCCAAGAACCATGGACAGGTATGAAACATAGTGTTTCTCATTTAAAAGTTTTTGGTTGTGTCGCATATGTGCATATTCCAGATGAGATGAGAAAGAAATTAGATAATAAAGGACATGAATGCATATTTGCTGATTATTCAAAAGATACAAAAACATACAAATTGTATGATCCCATCACTAGGAAGGTCATAATCAGTCGAGATGTTCAATTTGTGGAAAATGAAGCATGGGATGGAAGTGTAGAAAAGACAGTGAAGATTGTGAATCCTGTCACACATGATGATATGGTAGAAGAAAGTGATTCAGTCACCAAAAGCAACCCAACATGTCGCAGTACCGTCCACCCCAAGGAATACCAAGCTTGATGCCATGAAGAACAAGAAGTCTGCGTAAAATATATGATGCAGATACGATAAATTGATTTTTTGTTTTTGCATTATTTTCTCAAATAGATGTTAGGAACCTATGTCAACCCTTCTCTTTACTATGTTAGTATATTGTTGTTGGACGCATATGCTTTGTAAGTCGTCCCGTAGTATTTGTTGATCCGTAGTTTATATTAGCCCATAGTATTGACCCATAGTATTGGACGCATATGTTTTGTAAGCCATCCGGTAGTATTATATGTCCCATGGTTTTGACTCATAGTATTGGGCATAGACTTAGTATATAAGTGTGTGTTGAGGTCAGTGAAGGCACCGTGAAGTAATTGTATTGAGCTTTCTCAAAGGAGGTTGCCCCCTCGAAGTGGCCCATGATCAATATAAAAAGTGATTGTGTTTTGTTATTTCTGATATCTCATGTATTTGCATTAATTAATTATTGCAGGTTCATCTCATCTGGTATCAGAGCACTTTCTTGGGCTCGTTGGGTGGAATTTCTGCCAAATTTTTTTTTTCGCATCTGTTGCAGCTTCGGATTTGGGAATAATCCCTATCCGCTTAACTGTGGGAAGTACTTGGGAATAAGCCCTAAAACTCATTGTGAGGAGTACCACAGGAACCCCAAAGTAGCTGGCCCATTGAGACGACCTGCCAGTGAAAAGGGCAACGACCCCTACCTGATTGACTAGTTCCCACCTGTGAGGTAAACCAAGAGCTGTCGTTTGTGGCAAAGCAGTTATTAGTTTTACCTGAGCCGTGGAGTGAGGGGTACTGCCCCCAATACGCAAGCCGTCAGACAGCATTGGTGGCCGAGTGAAACACCTGAACTGTTAGGAAGCCGTACATACCTGGGGGTCCATATCTATTTTCAATTGAACTGTTGCTGATCACTTCCACTCCAGATCCAACCATTTCAGATCTATTCTGAAAGTCATTCCAGATCCAGTCGTATTTTTAGATCCAGCTGTTTTCGATCCCTTCCGCGCCGTTGCAGATCCATATGTTGCGGATCCCTTCCGCGCCGCTGTTGCCGATCCATTTCTAAAAAAAAAAAAAAAAACCCTGAAGCGGCGCGGATCCCTTCCGCGCCGCTGTTGCCGATCCATTTCTGAAATGAAAAAAAAAAAAAAAACCTGGTTATGGTTGTAACCCGTGCAGGAGCACACACCATGGAGGAAGCACTTGCAGCCATCCAAACCAAACTCCAAGATCTGGATGAAAAATTTCTCAGCCTCCATCTTCAACATTTAGCCATGAACAATACCAGACAGCCATAATCTTTTGCAGCCACTAGGTTCTCTTCTTCCAGCAATTTTCATGGGCCGAAGCTTGATTTTCCTTGCTTCAATGGTATTGATCCGACTGGATGGATATACCGAGCAGAACAATATTTCAATCTGCATAATACTTTTGATGTTCAGAAAGTTCCACTTGCATCCTTTCATTTGGAATAGGAATCCCTTTAATGGTACCGTTGGTACATCAAAGCTCATCCCGAGCCAAACTGGACAGATTTTTTCCAACTCCTTTTGTCATGATTTGGCCCTAGTTCCTTTGACGACTTCACAGGAGCACTCACTAAACTTCACCAAACTAGCACAGTGAGAGAGTATCAGACGGAATTTGAGAAACTAGCCAATCACATAGAAGGATTGTCCGATGAATTCTACAGGAGTTATTTTATCAGTGGCCTCAAGGATGAAATCCGCTTAGAGGTCAAAATGTTTTGTCCCAACACAATGATGGAAGTCCTAGGGTTGGATAAGCTGGCTGAGGACAAGATCGTAGCTCATCAACGCTCCAAACCCACCTTTGTTCCCTTCATAAATATGGGTTTCCAACAACCTCCCATCACGCCTTCTCCTCAACCAACTCCTATCAAGCATTTGTCTGAAATAGAAATGCAGGCACGCCGAGAAAAAGGGCTTTGCTATAATTGTGATGAGAAATTCACTCAAGGACATAGATGTGTTCAACAAAAGCTCTATCTCTTGGATGTGGATTCTTCGCCTACCTTAGAACTTGGTGAAGAAGCTACAGATACAGTAGATGATCAGGTCGACATTCAACACCCATCTGTTGACACCCCATCTCAGGACGA